>JASBNA010000049.1:0-343840 GCA_038087015.1 Cerrena zonata | reverse complement strand
TAATAAATTAAGATATTCTGAAGAATCATGACTTAATTTTTCTATACTATATTGAATAAATATTCTTGTTGCTCTTATTGGAAAAATAGAAGACCAATGGTCCTTCAATCTATTTTTCAAAATTTTGCCTTCTTCGTCCATTTTTGCCTCTAGCAAATTAGTGCTTCCCGTTATATTACGACTTTGAAAATATGATGCAATTTCAACTATACCCATTCTTTCCATGAACCAATGCAAGTCCATAAGACCTTTTTCAGTTTCTGGTGCTGACCAAGCCAGTAATTCTGGATCAACAATTGATGCAAATAATTCATCCTTATCATCAATTGAAGATCTTGATGCGATCACCAATAAAAATGATTTAAAGGCAACATTTTCATGATCACTCACTTTATTTGACGATAAAATATTTGCAACAACATTTTCTAAATCTTTGAAAATTTTCTTCAAAGATTCTGGCATAATATAAGCAAGACGATTCAATTCAGTACCACAACTTGTCCTCAAGTCACGAATTAATTCTTTTTCTTCATCTGAAATATTCGCAGGGTATTCGAAAGTTGCAGTTGTTAAGATCTTTTCAAGAACTTGAAACATGAGAGGACTGACATCTTTCAATAATGGAGCAAATTGAACCAATGTTTGAACTTGTTTTCTGATAAGTAAAGGACATGATAATCTCATTGCCAATAATCTTTCACCTAAGCTTTCAACCAATTTATTTAGACGATCGTTAATTAAATCAAAATCATCACCCGTATACCAGATTCTCCACCTCGAAATACCTCTTATGCTATTTTCAATAATATTAAATTGAGAGTTCCCATAATTCAATGCATCTGATTTTTCATCTAATTTATATGAATTAATACATTGTTCTCCTAATGGAGATGAAAAGAAATTTTGAAGTCTATTTTCTAGCCACATTAATCCATCTTCTGGTTTTTTACAGATAGTGATCCTGACAATATCTTCATTAAATTTTCTGTAGTTTGAAAGGAACGAGTTAGCATCCGGAGTTGAATCAAAATCAACTTCTAAAAATTTTTTGGATATATTTTCATCATCCACGTTACTATAATTAATTGTTCTATTTGCAGCGATTTCTAATAAATTAAGTAATATTTTTTGAATTATTGGTTTTGAGCTGAGCTCATCAAAACGTAATATAGTTACCCACATTTGTAGAGATAATCCTGATATTATTAAACTTGGATGACTTGTTGTACTTAAGACTAAATTCAAGTAACTTTCAACATCTGCAGTTTCCCATGAAATTTTATTTTTGGAAGGTAAAGAAACGTTTAGATATTCACTTAGAGAAACAATCATTTCGACGGTTTTTTTCAATAATGAGTAAACTTGTTCATCAACATCTTCAGGATCTATTTCCAAAGATTGATAAAATTGAGATAACTTAGTGATTCCTTCAGTTGTATATATATTACCAATGAAGAATTCAAAATCATCTTCATTATTATAACTTCTTGTGAATAAGATATGTAAACAGTCAACTGCCAAAGTTTTCAATTTAACATCGGGGATAGTTAATATGTTTATTAAAGTTGATAATATATTTTCGTCTTTTAATAAGGAAGGTTGAATCCAATGCAAACAAGTTTTAAAAGTTGATAAAATTTTAGGAACAAATATTTGACAAGTTGAAGATTTAAAATCATTATTTGATAAAATTTCAATTAAGAATTTACTCCAATTAACAAACCAACCATCAGTTGAAAATTTACATAAGGATAATTTTGGATTTGGTTCATATAATTGATTCAAGACATTATCAGGGGTAACAATTAAAACACTAAGTTGATTGAGGAGAGCTGTTCTTTTAGAAGCAATTGGGTCATCTAATAGATAAATATCTTCAAATAAAGTTCGAATGATTATTAAAGATAATTCACGACTGGTCATGGTTGAATTCCAAAAATTCCATAAATCACAATCCAAAGAAGTCCAACCACTTAATGAATCATCATCATTTACTGTATCATCATTATTTTTGGAATCAGAAGTTAAAGATTTCACCAAATAATTACCCCAAATTCTTTTAGCTATTGACACAAATAATAGTGCAAGTTTTTCTTTTATATAATGGGGATCAGCCTCATCAACTTTAGAACATAAATCGACAACCCATTTTCTAATTGTTAGTGATTTTGTTTGATCAAAAGTATGAAATTTTTTATTTATTGAATTTTGTAATAACGATAATCCAAAATGTCTTACAATGAAATTCTTACCGTTATTTTCTGGTAATGATAACTGATAACCCCAGAATGGAGACTCTTCATTGGATTTAATCGTTTCAAGAAAAGATTGTGCTTCTCGTCTTTGAATATTAGTTGACGAAGGAGCATAAACAACCTCCAAGGCATTTATGATTTGACTGACTCCATTACTATCCATTGTCATCTGATTTAACTCTCAAGATTCAAACTCCTATGATCAGTGTTGGATCTTTTCTTTCAATGAAAACAAAACAAAAGTGATTAATTAAGTGAAATAAATTGATAAACTCACCAATACGACAAAACCCAAACAATATTGATGATGAAAAAGTATCAGATTGATATAGATAACGGGAAAGAAAAGGATGGTTGGTCGATGAATACCGGTAGTTAGTTGGGCGGCTAGTGAAGGGTTTTAGCGATGCAGATGTGAAAAATTGTCAATACGGACTTCACTATACTCAAAAAAAAAGCGCTTGCAACTCCAATTCAATTGTCAAAGCTAATTGGCTGGCTGGGTCTAACAGTTTGTTGAACGGAACGATAAGTAAACCAACTTTGACTCAACTTCGATGGGTTTTCTATTAATTAAAAGTGAGCTCTTTTTTTGATGTGGAAGGAGAGCCCGCCTTTCTCTTTTTCTTCAAATCTAAACACGTTTAAATTATGTGCAGGTATACACGATACGAATGCCTGGGTGCACGGGTGGGAGCCTTGATTTGCAACTCCATCTCTATCTGTTTAACTATCTGTCTAACTATCTGTCTAACGTTATAAGGTGGGCATAAGGTGGGCATATGGTGGGCATATGGGTAGACATATGAGTAGTCATACGGTAGGAATATTTTTTGGTAATCTACAGATTGAATAAAACTAAAATACATTGTAATGACCTATAAGTAAAACTTTCTCTTATCACGTTCCATGTCAGGTCTGTGTTCCCACTCGACTTCTTCTCTGACACCACGCTGTAATCTTCTTAATTTCAAAGTGAACTGCGGACCCAATTCTTGAAGACCGACTTTTTCTTCGTTTCTGAAGACGTATCTGTGTCTTCTGAAAAAAATGAAATCTCTTTGATTGTGTAAAGTGATCACTTGTCTTCCGACAAGTTCGGGTTTGGGAGGGAAAATCGACTGGAATAATCTCCCAACGGTTTTACCTAGTCTGGTATTGAAATTATTTAAAATCAATTCGGGAGTATGGTCAGTGGCACGTCCGTGTCCAGCGATTTTTTTCAGTTCTGTTAATGAAGTTATTGAAAAATAGAAGGTGGGGCCCTTCTGGTAAATGAATAAATGTAATACCGGTAACCTTTTTCTTGAATTCATTTATAACAACCAAGTCAGTGTATCCACGATTTTTGCAAAACTTAGCCATATCCTTCATACTGTATTCTCTTTTCCTTTTGATGAAAGTAACATTTGGTAGGAAATCCATTAAAATATCGGCAAATTCATATGCTGGCTTCTTAGCATATTCACTGGTTGTTAATAATATCTTGGGTTCTTTATTATCGGCGAAAAATTGTACAAACTCATCTTCTCCTTCCAAGTCTTCACCAATCGTTTCGTCGTACACTCTTTTCGATTCAATAGTATCGGGAGCATTATTGGCTAATCTTTCTTCTTTTAATTCTGGGTTTTCTCGTTCTTCTTTAGCTCTTTGCGATCTTAATTTATGACGGGCTTGTTGTTTCTCATGCTTGATTTCGGCGAAAAGCTTTTGCCTTCTATGCTTGTTTCTTATGTTCTTCAAGGCTTCACTAGTCCTACTATCATGTTCTTGTTCGGACATGGTTAATAATTAGTTGATAAGGGTAGTAATCATCTCATCTCAAAAAATTATTAAAAAGGAAAAAAAAAAAAAAATCAGTGAAGATCCGTGGTGTACGGAAGTCTGCTTTGAATAAAGATAAAAAAAAAAAAAAATAAAAATTACGTCCCTTATACGCTGATTCAACTGCCCATGATAGCATTCCGTACGTTCAAACGGTACTCGAGCCAGTTCGCCCCTCAATTGAAAAGCCAGGTGAACGAATGGTCCAACCAAATCAAAAAACAGTCGTGGAGCTTCCCCGATAACTATTCAATTGGCCAATTAGTAAACTTGAATCAAGCACTTCGACTTATATTCCCCCAAGTGAAACGGGTTGATCTTAGTCAAGCAGGTATCCCGATTGGATACCATTTTATTTATAACAACCAACCGAATACTGAATTGGGGAAAGACGGGTATGATAACTACCAGGCACCATTAAACCGCGATCGAGAATCGTTATTTGAAAGAAGAATGTGGGTTAATGGATATATACAATTCCATGAAGAGAACTTCAAGATACCTCTACTGACTCGAACTACCTGTAAGGAAACGATCAAGTCGGTTCGAGTAATAGAAAGCTCAGTGTTTGTCTCGGTCAATCGAGAATTTATCGATGATAAAGGAACACCAATCATAACTGAGTTAAGAAGTTTAGTTTATACGAACGACGAATACAAACTTCCTGAAAAGGAAAGAAGTTTGATTAGTATTGATCAAGAAGATACTACAGTGCCCTTCAAGCTTAGTTATGATGATATCAAAAGGTATTGCGCACTTCTGTATAACGTTCATAAGATTCACCATGATATCGAATACTGTCAAAAAATTGAAAATTTACCTGACGTAATAGTGCCAGGTCCATTTATGGCATCAATTATATTAACGGTTTTCAATTCTCTTTATACTGAAAAAATTAAATCAATCAAGTATAAGAATGTTGAACCGTGTTTAGTCAATACCAATTTGCACGTGGTGATTAAACCCATTGAACAGAATTCAAAGTATAGATTAATGATTGCTAACTTAGAAACCAATCAAATATTTATTGATTCAGTTGTCAATGTCGAGACAGCTTAATTCGGTAATATCGTACTACCTCCATACCATGTAATTACACGGCACCAACAATTTCAGGACCACCTGGGTAACTTATATAAATAGTAGTTAGAAATCCTATAAGATATACTGTATAGATAAGCAGCTTATAAAAAAATAACCGTTAAATGAATTTTTCTACCTTATTAACAATTGCAGCCAGTTTAACTGTAGTTATTGCAGAATCCTATCCAGTTAAATCATGCAATCTCGATGATTTGAGTTACTCGTGTTCTACTTCATCATCTGAAGATACTTGTTGTTATGAAAACTATGGGGTTATTTTACAGACTCAATTTTGGGATACCGATAACGGGAGCGATGAAAATGTCTTCACTATTCACGGATTATGGGATGATAAGTGTGATGGAAGTTATGATCAATACTGTGATTCGTCATTAGAGCTTAGTAATCTGCAAGATATGGAGCAGTTAATCAGTGAAACTTTTAATAAACCAGATTTATATAATACCATGTCACAATATTGGTTAAATGATAACGGTGATAATTCGGAATTATGGATTCATGAATATAATAAACACGGAACTTGTTTCAATACGATTCAACCTTCTTGTTTCACCGGGGATTATAAGAAATACGAAAATACCGTTTATTTTTATGAAAAAGTAGTTGAAGTTTGGCAAACTTTACCAACCTATGATTTCTTAGAAGAAGCGCTGATTGTTCCATCAAATGATAAAACTTACAAATTGAGTGATATCAAACAAGCTTTAAAAGTAAAACACGGTGGGGAAGTTTACGTTGGATGTACCAATGGGGCAATCAATCAAGTTTGGTATTACTTCAATGTCAAAGGAAATGTTTTAAATGGTGATTATAAACCAATTGACAGTCTTACCGATGATGGTTGTGGCGAAGATGTTAAATATTTACCAAAATAGACTACATATATATTTAATACATCAAATCATATATTACTTAAATACTTAATCAGAGATACCGATAACCCCACAAGCTGGTCTACCACCGGCGTTACCAGTTTTTTTGGATTCAGCATGGCCACCTTTACCTAAATCATCAGTACCAGCGTGAACAACAACAGTTCTACCCAAGATAGAGTTGGCACCGAGTAATTTAACCAATAAATCCTTCTTGGTACCTTGAGCAACACCAGAAGCGTCAGTGGTGATGTTACCTAAATCACCAACATGACGTTCGTCATCTTCTGGAGAACCGTGGGTTTTACCAAATGGATTGAAGTGAGGACCAGCAGAAGTACATCCGTTGGTGTTATCACCAAATTGATGAACGTGGAACCCACGTAAGGCATTGGCATCATTACCTTGGATATCCCAGGTAATGGTGGTTGGTTCTCCTTCAGAAACTTGTTCGAAATTAACAACACCAGAAACTTTAGCGTCTCCTCTTAAAACAGCAACTAGTAATTGTTAGTATCTATTCAACTGTTCAATTGATATAACCCGCTTACTATGAGCAAAATATATAACCAAACTGTATGAGCAAAATGTACAACCAAAATAAACATGAGCAATTTCAACTACCTAAAAAGTCTCATTGGGTCCTCTGGGGTCAATTGGCCCATCAATTGTCATAGCTGCAAAAAAAATACATACCAGCTTTAACCATGATGTAAATATCTTCTTAATTAATTGAATAATCGAGTAGAATAAAGAAGGAGGAAATTCAATTGCTCGAAAATTAACTCCAAATTTATATTATACTGGGATTACTAAGGATAACCTGAAAAATTTCTGGCTAGAAAGGTGTGGGAATACCGTTCCCGCTTTAGAGCAAAAAGCAAATTAAGCCGCCACAGGCCGGATATCGAGATAAACCCCCGTACCTCAAAACCAAAACCTCCGTACATTCATCTTCCTCCCGTTCTAAGCTTCACAGATAAGCTTCAGACAAGCTTCACAGACAAGCTTCACAGACAAGCTTCAGGCAAGCTTCAGGCAAGCTTCAGACAAGCTTCAGACAAGCTTCATAGATAAGTATCGTTCAGTTCAAGCCGGCAGGTACGCGAGAATATACAGAAGAAAGGCAAAGTATTTATATGTCTGTTGTAAAGTTTAGTGGTTACAGGTTCAGTGGAGTAGGGCCACCTTAGCGGTTAAATCACAATATATTACTATACACCATCGAGAACTTGTTTTGCCTGTAGTCTGACTTGCTCAATGGGAGTGTCGACCAGTAGATACACACGGTGCTGGTTCAATAGCCTGAAGAGCTGGGGTCGATCCAAGGTATCGACCAAATGGCCAGTTTCTGGTAACCGTCTTTTCGGTTTGGGATTTTTGGGGGGAATGTCTGGCAAATGGCTCATTCCGTACATCCCATAAGCAACCAGGCCAATGATAAGAGCAAGGTAGATGAAGAACCCTTTCCTCTTCAACTTATTCATCCATCTATCGAGAAACGTAATCATCTTTTAACCTCTTGAATAAAGAAGATAAAGCTGATTCCGTTTTCCATGGACCCAAACACCAGAGGGCAAAAATGCGTCATTATCAGTGGAATCCACCCCCTTTCGCCATGGCTATATAAAAGTAGGTTATTGCCATTAGTTTGAAACTCAGCTACTCTTCTTTTCCATAAACCAAAATGTCTGATTTTAAAAAATATATTGTTACTTTGAAAGAAAATGTTAGTGAAGCTGATGTTTCCACTGTTAAACTGAAAATTGGAGAGTTAGGTGGGTCCATCACCAGTGAATTTTCTCTTATTAAAGGTTTTGTTGCTAATCTTCCTTCAATTCACTCTTCCTCTATAAAAGAACATGAACATGTTGCTAGTATCGAGGAGGATAAAGAAGTTTCAATTCAATAAATAGTCTAGTGTAACTCGACAACTGGATTGTCTAAAGTCAATTATAATAGATACAGTATTTGCAGTAATTTGATTCTTGTAATTGTATAAAGTTTGTATTTGTAGATTACTAGATGATTTTTGAAACCTGGAGATTCAACATTGACCTACAACACTGAATTACCCATTGAATTGAAGTAAAGCAACCACTAACGACTCCCTTTACGGTAGCAGCTCTGAAGTTCCAGTCAAGGGTGCGTGCAGGAGCACTATCAATTTGTATGGTAATAGCCCCAAAGTACCCTAATACCCCGTGTTTTTCCTCCTTAGTGGAAATTTCTATATATAAAGTAATTCAATTTTCTATATCCGCTTTCTATTAATTGTCATTGAATAGTCAATTGCAAAATGTCAACGTCTCAGAATGCTGCAACCAATTCATCTTATGCTGCTGGTCCAACATTAGATGAATATCCTCAAATTAGTTATCAACCAAATTTCAAACCGGTTGACCATCTTTTCCAAGAAAGATTACGTCAATTCACCGATACTGGTGGTCAGTATCCTGAATTGAACTTACCTCATTTCTATGATATCGATAGAGTCGATACTAACACTCCTCATTTAAATATTAAAGTTTGGAAAGTCCCCGATGGCCCCAATGGAGAAACCGAGCGTCCTCTATTCAAAGAAATTGATTTTGATAATATTGATTGGCAAGATGCAAATAAAGGTAATTCTTTCGGTCCTTCTTGGAAGACTTTTTGGTTTAAAATTGAATGGGAAATTCCTTCGAAATGGCTCGAAAATAAAAATTTAAAGGAAATTCATTTCCAATGGGATTGTAATAATGAAGGTTTAATCTATTCTAAACACGGTCTTCCTTTACAAGCTTTCACTGGTGGGGGAGAACGCACTGTTTACTCTATTCCTAAAGAACATTGGTCCTCGAAAAAACAATTATATTACTTGGAAATGGCCTGTAATGGTATGTTTGGGACTGGGGATAGTGGTCATCCTGATCCAAATAGATATTTTAGATTGGATAAATGTGATTTGGTCTTACCCAATGTTGATGCTCGTAGATTATACTGGGATTTTTGGATCATTGGTGATGCTTCTCGTGAATTAAGTGGTTGGCAAAAATTTCAATCAAATACGGTTGCAAATGAAATCATGAATGTTTTCGATCCAAATGATCCCGATTCGGTCTTAAAAGGTAGAGAGTTGGCTACTAAAATCTTGGGTGACAAAGTCGACCTGGAAGATGTGTTTGATGACGATAAAAGAATTGACGTTTATGCAGTTGGTAATTGTCATATTGATACTGCTTGGTTATGGCCTTGGGCTGAAACTAAACGTAAGATTGTAAGATCCTGGACTACTCAATTGAAAATCGCTGATACTTACCCTGAATACGTTTTTGTTGCTTCTCAAATGCAACAATTTAAATGGCTAAAATTATACCATCCAGAAATTTTAGATAAAATTAAAGATAAGTTCACTACTAATCAATTCTTACCAGTAGGTGGTTCGTGGGTAGAAAATGATACTAATTTACCAAATGGTGAATCGTTAATTAGACAATTCTTATTGGGTCAAAGATTTCAATTAAATGAGTTTGGCTTAAAGGCAACTACTTTCTGGTTACCTGATACTTTTGGTTATTCTTCTCAAATTCCTCAAATTTGTCAATCAGGTTGGTATTGGTAGATTTTTGACTCAAAAATTAAGTTGGAATAATATTAATACTTTCCCATTATCTACTTTCAATTGGGTTAGTCTTGATGGTTCTCAAGTTTTGGTCCATATGCCTCCGGCTGATACTTATACCGCAAGTGCTCATTTTGGTGATGTGATTAGATCGCAAAATAATCATAAGAACTTACGTGATGTTCCAACCGGATTATTATTATATGGTCACGGTGACGGTGGTGGTGGTCCGACTGAAGAAATGGTTGAAAAATTAAGAAGATGCAAAGGTTTGGCTGATACCGTCGGGGGAATCCCTACAGTCCATGTCGGAAACACCGTTGATGATTTTTATGAAAACGTTTTGGAAAGATCTAATCAAGGTAGCGACTTACCCTCTTGGAGAGGTGAAATTTATTTGGAATTTCATAGAGGTACTTATACTTCTCAAGCTGATATTAAAAAATTCAATCGTTTGGGTGAAGTAAAACTCCATGATTTAGAGCTTATTGCATCTTATGCTTCAATTGTTAACCTGAATTATGATTATCCAGCAAAAGAATTGGTCTCCTTATGGCAAGATCTTTGTTTAGGTCAATTCCATGATATCATCCCTGGTAGTTGTATTGGTATGGTTTATTATGAAGAAGCTAAACCAATGTATCGTAAATTGTTAGCAAAAGCTGATAAACTTATCAAAGAAGCTTTAAAGTCTTTTGAAAAATCTGATGAAAAACAATTTGTTAATACCTTGCCTTGGTCCAGAGCTGAAGTTATTGAACTCGATAATGTTGAAGATGCCGCTTTGATTAATTCAGTGAAGAAATATTCTGACTCTTACTCTTATAATGGTAAGACTTTGGTTTATGTTAAATCTGATTCAACCAATTGTGAAATTGTTAATACTAAAAACAAAGAATTCTTATACCCAGCTTCTGTTGCTCAATCTAAAGAAGGGAACTATATTTTGTCTAATAAGGCCTTAACTGCTACTATTTCTCCAAATGGTATTATAACTTCATTATATGATGAGGTTAATGATCGTGAAATAATTGACACTACAGCTACTAAACAAACTAACAGTGAAGTTATTGGTGGTAATCAACTTGTTGTTTTTGATGATCAGCCATTACAATTTCCAGCTTGGGATACCGAATTATATTCTTTGAACAAATTTAAATTTTTGAATAATGGTGAAGTCTCAATCTTGACTAATGATAAATTAGAATCCTCTCTTTTGGTTAAAAATAAAATTCTGGAAAAATCATATATTGAAACTGTCATCTCTATTCAAGGTTTGGACTATGAAGTTGACTCTTTTGCTCAAAACAACTTCATCAAATTCAAGTCTCAAGTTGAATGGCATGAAACTTATAAATTTTTGAAAGTCCAATTCCCAACCACCATTAATTCAGCTAGTCTGGCTCTGTATGAAACTCAATTTGGTATCACTGAAAGACCTACTCACTATAATACTTCTTGGGATGTGGCTAAGTTTGAGGTTTGTCATCATAAATTTTTAGATTTAAGTGGTTACAACTATGGTGTTTCTATTCTCAATAATTCTAAATATGGTGCTTCTGTCCATGGTAATTTGATTAGATTATCCTTATTAAGATCTCCTAAAGCCCCAGATGATAAAGCTGATATGGGATCTCACGAATTTGAATACGCTATCTATCCACACTCTGGTCCTTTAGGTAATGACACTGTTAAATTGGCCCATAACTTTAACTATAAATTGGATCAATACGTTGATTCTAAAGTTGACAAATTATTACATGCCATTTCTTTGCTGAATAACACCAGTGCCATATTATCTCATGTCAAGAGAGCAGAAGATGACGAAGATGTAAATGTCGAATATCCTAACTTGGCCATTCAAAACAAGGGCCAAAAGTCATTAGTAGTTAGAGTTTACGAATCCTTGGGTGGATCGGTTAACGAATTCTTGAAAATTGATGATTCTATCTTGAAAGTAGATAAGGTTTACTTGACCAACTCTTTAGAAGAAGTCGAGTCAGAAGTCAAGAAGGAAGAAAAGGGTTATCCTGTCAAATTGAGAGGTTTCGGTTTCGCTACTTACAAGATTGTTTTAAAATAAATGTTAAGGACTTAAAAAAAGAAAAGAAAAAAAGTAAAAGAAAGTTTGATTATATATGTGTATGTATGCACTTGTCTCTGGTTTATGTTTGCAATGTATGTTTCGGTATACTTTCATCAATTGTAGAATAGTTCTTGTAATAGTAAGATTGCAAAAATTTGATAAATGGCAAAATTTTGTGCGCAGGATTTTGTTTTGAGTTTTCTCGAAATCATTAAAATAAAACACGTAAATTCAGCACCGAGGGTTTATGGTTCCATATTGTTGATTGTCCCCAATTGGATAGAAGATGGATTCAGATAGGAAATCAATCGGATTTCTCAATGTTCTTCCGAGCTTTGGTTCGAAGGAAAACAACTCAAATTTATCATCCAAAGACAAGCGATACGTTCAACAAGTTGAAAAAGCAGTAGCTTCGTTTGATTCTTTGGAAGAATGGGCGGACTATATTGCCTTTTTATCGAGACTCCAAAAATCGCTTCAATTGACAGGAGATGGCCAATCTTGGATTCCCTGCTTTAATCAAGTATCTAACAAGTTATCTTTGTGTCTTTCATCCAAATTACCAAATGGAGTTCATCAAAAGACCTTGAGTATTTACGAAGCCATATTCCACTCAATTTCTTCCAAAACATTGAACCAGGAACTAAATGTATGGCTTCCTGGCTTGTTGCCATTGTTTTCTTATTGCTCAATTCAAGTAAAGCCATACTTAATCAATATCTACAATTATCTTCTTGAGAATCTCGAACCAAGAAGTTTGAAAATTATATCAAAACCTATTATATTGAGTGTGTTACCAGGATTAGATGACGAAAATTCGGAAGCTTTTCAAGAAACTTTTAAACTTGTAGAATCTTTGAAGACAAAGTTAAATGATGATTCCCATTTTTGGCAAACAATGTTCTTATGTATCATAAATAACCCAGAAAGAAGACTAGGGGCACTTTATTGGTGCAATAAGAGATTACCATATTTTCAAACTCTTAAAACTGATACTGATTCTCGCTTTTCAGAAGAAGCTAGTGCATGTTTGAGTCCAGAAGCAGGTCTTTTAATTAGGGCTTTTGCTACTTCCGTCAATTCTGCTACTTCTTTCAACCAAGCAGGTGATATTATAGTCATTCGAGGATTTTTTGATCTATTATTGAATAGAATCCCTTTGAATAGTGATGTCTTACAAAAAGCTGTCTCTTCGAAAGACAGGGAATTGCTCATAATGTCTTGTTGTAAAGTGACTTTGAAAAAAGACATGAGTTTGAACAGGAGACTATGGAATTGGTTTCTTGGGCCTGACTCTTCTGATGGAGAAGCTTCTAGTAATATTTCCCGTTCGAATTATTTTGAGAATTATGGGCTAGATACTCTCATTGATGGTATTTTAAAATTAGTTGGCAATAATGACCTTCATAAAAAAACTGAAGCCTTCAAAATTTCTCTGGCCGTTATAATGGATAAATGGGAACTTAGTCATTTAGTGACACCTAGAATTGCGTCACACTTGTTGGAAGAATGCTACAAAGTTTCAAAAAATAAAGAAGAAGAAGAATTTAAGGAACTCTTATCATCAGCACGAGCATTCTTCGACAGTGTTGAAGCTGCTCATATCTGGAATCATATCACACTCAATATAATATTTGCCAAAGATCTCACAAAACTAGACTTTCTTGACTTCCTTTTGAAAAACTTTGATTTCCATGAAGATGAAATGGTTAAAGTCCATATACCTTTGGCAATATTAGCCCTCCTTGCGAACGAAACCTTATCTGAAAAATATGTTCAAATTGTCCTGACATTGGTTGATCTTACTGCTCATAATGCTTTTGATCCACTCGAAGAACTAAACGACCATGCAGCGTTGTCAAAATCCAAAATTTTAGAATCCATCAAATCATATTACACAGCTCTTGTGAAAGACGAATCAGCCAAGCCGCCCTTCCCAGGACATGTTTTATCCTTTTTATGTCTTGACTTACTGAGAAGCTTATATATAAAAAATATTCAAAATCCTGATCTTTCGCTCCAGGTCTGTAACTTGTTCTGCACCTTACTATATAACGTTCCAAATGTCAACAAAGTTAATCCATGGAAGGATAAGGCCCTTGTGAAAGCAATATTACAACAGCCGATAGTAAGCCAATCACAATCAGAAGAAGAGAAACAGACTTACTTACTAAATGCTTTCAACTTTACTAAACTTTTGGATTATGTCTCCAAATCACTAACTTCCTTTGAAAAGGCTAAATTACTAAAGATAATTCTATCTAATATTTGGTTTGCCCTTCAGTCTGCTTCCCCGGCTAATTATCAAGTTGAAGCTGTGAAGCATATTTTCGACCTTGAACTAATTTTCCAAAAAGCACACATTGAAGCTGGTATTCTCAATCTTCTTTTGAAATCAAATCCTACCGAACGAGTTAGGGCCTTCACAATTCTCTGGACGCATTCTAATTCCTTTAATGATGCAGATAGGCTATTAGTGAGACCAATGCAATTACTCATGGATGGATTATATGAAAATGATCATCAACAGTCGCTTCCGGTAGTTGGATTTATAAAAAGTGTTCTTAAAAGTGGATCGGCTAACAGATTTCTCAAACTACTTACTACTCCTTTGTTGAATTTCCCCTTCATAAAAAATAATAAGACATTAGTCACTCTGAAAGATGACTTGAATCAATTCTCATATTATTTGAAGACAGTGTACAATGTTATCAAGACAAATGAAAAACCATTGAAAGAAGCAATCAATAACGAACTTGCTGTGATGGATAGTGCAGAGAAAATTCAACTAATAAGAAATAATGAATGGGATATATCTACATATAAAACTTTGATTTTGTCTATTACTGAAACTTATATCAAAGTTCAAGTAAGTGATGATGTTTCTAGGGATGAAGCTACTTTGAATCAATTTTATGAATCTATCACTACTGCACTTGAATTGATTTTAATTTTAACCTCAGGTAACGAACCTAATTTCTCGGATGGATTTCATGTTTTACTTGAGTCTTGCTCTTATTACATACATCTTTTCGAAAACAATCCATATCAAATTGAGTTAATTGAAAAATCATTTTTAAATACTATCATGCGATTCTTGGATATTTCCGAGGAGTCAAAAATCAACTTAAACCTATTACATATCGAAGATGAAGGTAAAGAACCTTTGTTGGTGAGATTTTTAATTCACGGTATTACTGCCACAGAATCACCTGTGTTATTAGAAACTTGGTTTAAGCTTTTGACGAGATCATTATATCTATTTAATGAATCGGTTTTTAGCGTTCTTCTCACGTTAAATGATTCAATCATCCATAAAATTGATGCTTATTTTAACAAGATAATCACATTTGAATCATTCAATTATTTAACGGATGTCGAGGCTTCACTTAATATTTTAACATCTGGTTTGGAGGACTTATTATCAATAAGTCACAGCTATTTACTAACTTCAAGATTAAAGTCTGCTAATACAGATAAAGCTAACAATAACCCTAATGACTCCGGATTTTTCAGTAATGTAATCCAGGGTGTTCTCCAAATTGAATCACCAGCCATACGTACCACCGAACAAAATAAGCTTTACTCGATTTTATTAGCCTTTCAAGATGCAGTGAAGATAGCCTTCAAAATTTGGAAATGGTCAGATGCTAAACCACAAGTTCCGAAAGGAATACACAATGCCTCTGATAGATCATTGTCATTCTTAGGCAATAAATTAAAATTTAGATCTAAGAAACTTCTTGAAACCTTGATGGACTTGGAAAGACTAGAAGTAATTGAGACTTTAGTTGAAATGAATGAGCCTGAAACTGTGAAGCTCCTTCATGTATTAGATGGGGGACGCTCACAAATCACCTTACCTCATTTACTTAATTCCATTACAACAAGAGCAGATCCCCAATTGTTAGAAGAAAAATATAGGTCATCTTTGAATGTCAACATCTCTACGAGAGATTTATGTGCCTTCTTGCTGATTTATTTAGAAAGTGTCGACACTGATAGTGTTATCGATATATGGGATTCTATCTCTAAGTTTCTTAGAGATGCAGTAACACATTCCACTGGTTTTAAGACCACGTATCCGGCTTTATTAAGAGTCATTAAGTCACTTACAATAAAATTAAACAGCTCAAGGGCTCCTGAACAAAGAAAATACAAGAGAGAATTATCTGATCTCTTTATCAAAACTTTGAACGGTGCAGTTAGTTTAAAGTCTCTGTTTTACACTGAGGATAATGGTGAGCAAGATGGAGAATCTTCAACGGATCAATCTGTGAGATCACCTAATGAGGGCCTTTTAGATGCTCTCTATGAGTTGGCTGAGTTTTTTGATGAAATTATCCAAGACCAAGATAAAGTTAACACAGCAATTACATCCATAGTTGTCAATCTTTTGGCCCCACAGATCAAATCAAAAAGTATCAAAAAGCTTCCACGAAAGACCATTGATTTGATGACGTTGATTGGAGATCAATACCCGAATAAAGCTTGGAAGACACTTGTTTTTGATATATTCTTGGATAACAACTTTTTCTCTGGTGATGTTGATGAGTGGAAACCCGTGATTAGGGCTTGGATATTTAACGACAAAGAGAAATTCAGTGAACTTGTTTTCAGAGTTACTCCATCAGTTCAATCAACAGCTTCGAATATTTTTATATGGAATGAAAAATCGGAAGTAGAGAATAAGGTTTTAACACTAAAAAGAATTTCTTATTTGATGATGGTGCAACCCCAGGATTTCTTCTTGGTGTATCTTGAATCTCTTTTTGAAAAAATAGAATACTCTTTGAGTATTTCATGCCCTATTGTTTTCAGAACGGAACTTTTAACTTTATTCAGAGTAATCACCTTGAAATTTAGTGAATTGCACTTATTACCTTATTGGATAACTTTGGAACAAGATCTTATTAATGTGTTCGGATCCTTACTCAGTAAATCGCGTAAGGAATTGCAATCCTTGACGTTTGAAGAGTTAAACCTTGTTTTGGGTAGTTGTAAACTCTTAGACCAGTTATTGTTACTCAGGTTTGATGAATTTAATTTGAATGAATGGCTTTTTGTCACCAGCCAGCCTGATGTAATCAAAGGAACAGATAAGAACACAATTAATGCCTTGATTGATAAAATTGCTGAAGAAGTTGATCCAATTTTAAATAAAGAACCACCAATTAGGGTCAAACAACCTGAAGACCCTTTGCAGCCTTTACTTTTGGGTGTGAAAAGTCTCAATAATATCGCGAACTTACGGACTTTCTTCGAGTCTCTTAGTTTTATTTCTTACGAGAGAACTTTTGGCTTATACCCAGTAGACGTAAGGTCTTGCGAAGAAGGTATTTTGGAAGATTTGTTAGTTTGAATAGCTATATATTCCTCTAAATGTACACCATATAAACATAATGCCCTACATAATAACCGTTTTTTTATTTTCGCGTCTGACATTAAATTTTTTTTTTTTTTTTTTTTTTTTTTTTTGCGTTTTTGGTGCGTTTCACAATTAAAGATCAATTTGTTGATGATTACAGCTTGAAAAACGGATAGCTAGCACAATTGACTTAAGAACTTCTATCGAGGAAGTATATAATGCCAGCAACTTTGAAGTCATTTGATTTGGATGATGAGATGTCACTGTCGGCTAATGAACCTCACTCAACTTCTCGTAGACAATTCAGATCAGGGGATATAGAAAATAGGAAAGATATTCTACAAGACGATGATGATGAATTTGATGATATTGAGTTTGATGACACGAGGATGGAGACTCCTAGAAATTTAAGAAAGGATGGTACCATACATTCGTTTGATACACGAACAAACCAGACAACAGATAATAGTCCTACAAGATACCGACAAGAAGTTAGGACTCTAAAAGTTTCGTTGAAGGATGATGGCATAGGAAGCAGACGGCCGGCTACTCCTCGAGCAAGCCAGCGAAATAGCGTGGTAGATTACCGTAGCCGTAACGGTACACCGTTACGAAATGTGAAGAATGCTGCAAGCGATGAGTTCTCTTTCACTAAAGGAAAACCTGATGAAGACACGGAAATCATTAGAAAGACTCGATTGATAACTGATAAAAATGAATACGATCCCCAGGAAGTTCCACCGATTGAAAATGGATGGGATAGCTCCCCTAAAGTAAAAAAAGGAGGTGCTTATATTAATAATTCACCACCTTCCAATATGAAAATACGACCATACAACTTCAATACTTTTTCTTCTGGTAAAAATCATAATGATGCTATAACGGCGGATTCCATAGAATTGAATAACGGTGATATTGAATTTGATCCTTCTGAAGAAGAAAATGATAAAAAGATTGATAACTTGAAGGAAACATACGATCCAAAAATACTAGCTAATGGAGAAGGGAAAGAAGAAGAAGTAGATGACCAGCATAGGGATATTGTCGAAAGGATACGGTCGGATATTTACGAGGGTGACCTAACTAAAGAAGAGATTGCTGAACAAATAGAAGCAAGTATTAACCACTTGAGACAAAAAGATACCTCTGATCATGAACAATCAAGGCCTAAATTGGTACAACAGGAAAATGACGAGGATGATGAATCAGATATACAGGAGAAGAATTCTTCGACGGACGAAGATGATGAGCCGGAAATCCTCGAAGAGTTGTCTTCGTGTATACAGAAGAGTGAAAGCAACAGGAGCGATCAAGGCAGAAATGATTTTACAAGAGCAAGCCGTCTTAGAAGTGATGGGTATAGAAGTGGATTACCCAGAAGTGATAGCTATAGGAGCGGTATTCCTCGAAGTGACATCTATAGAAGTAACTTACTTCGTAGCGATGGATTTAGAAATGAAGGGTATAGAAATTACCGATCTGAAGATCGAGCAAGTCAATATTCAAAGATCAGTCAACTCAGGAGTGATCCAATTGACATTAATATTCTGCGTGATACCAAACGTCGCCAACCTATTTCAAAAGTATCTAGTCCTGTTAAAGTTGTGGAAGATGATAATGCTGAAGGGACTAAAAAACCTCGCTTCAATCAACTATCTGGACAATACGCCCGACAAGTACTTAGACAAAGAAGAGAAAGAATTGACCCTGTTTCTATAAGGTCATATAATGGTTCACCCGTTCGTGCAATTGGGTCTTTGCGAAGTCAAAGTTCTGCAATGGACCCCCCTAGACCAGAACATAAACCTGAGGTGGTCAATCGTATTGCGGTACCCAAAGAGACACCTGAAGAGGATATTCTTCGTAAAAAGTATAATCAGGCCAAATCTAACATTACAAAAGCATCAAAAAAAAAGTTTGAAGATTGGCCTACCTATAAGTGGAGGAAATTGGAAAAATTATTAGCACTAGAAGAGCTTTCGCCAGAAATGATCATTAATAGTGATATGGTTATGGAAGGACTTGATTGTTCAAAACACGAATTACTGCTCAGAGTGAAATATTTGATGCAAAAAAACAAAACCACCAAACCCAAGCAGGACTACATAGCTACTAGAAGCAAGCCTGGTAAGGTTGTTAAAAAGACCAAGACTAGTCGAAACAAAATTTGAATATAAAAAAAAAGAAAAAAATTGTATAACACCTTGTATTATTAAAGTCTCTAATGTATTATATATAATGATATGGAAAATGAATTCATGCAAATAAAAAGTAGACAAGTTTAAAAAACTCTTGATAAGACATCGTTTAATTTGTCATTTGGTTTAGCCTTTTCTTTCAAGTCATCATTGGCATCAGCTCTCGTACTAGTAATTTTACGTTGTTTGAAAGTTCTTCTGATTTGTTCATCATTCGATTTATCATTTGATTTATCATTTGATTTATCGCCTTTAGCTTCCTGTTTGGCTTTTCTTTTCTTTTGAATATTCGAAATCATTTTAGATTTTTCAACGTTATTAATGAAAGTCTTGTTAAGTTTAGATTGTTGAGATAATTCTAAGGTTAATTTAGATTGTCTAATTTCATTTTCTTTAGCAATTTGTTGAGTTAAATCAAACCATTTAAATCCTGATAAATATTTAATATTTATTATATCATCATAATAATATGAAGTTTTCTTCCCACCTAATTTATTACCATTTAAAGTACTAGAGCATAATTTTGCATCTTTTTTATTAACAAATTCTACCCAACCTTCGGTAAAGTTTTTCTTTTTATTACCACCGTATTTAACTCTTTTATGATAAACAATACTATCTTCTGGTTTCAAAAATAATCGATCTATTTTACCAAAACGTGAAAGCACTGAACGTAGTTTAGAAGGTTTCATATATGGTGGAATACTAGATAAATAACAAACCCCGGTTTTTTTGATTTTCTTTTGTTCTTTTTCAAGTTGTTCAGGAGTTAACTTTTTCAATCTACGGTTTCTTTTGGCTTCTTTAGCAACCATCCCGCTAGCAGATGTTGGGTCTTTCATTTCTTCATTGGGGATTTCTTCTTCTTCTTCTTCTTCATCTTCTTCTTCTTCTTCTTCGTCCTGAAACTTATCTAGTCCACTTGGTTTCTTTTTAGCCTTATAGAAGTCTCCGTCATCAGATTCTTCGTCGTCTTGGAAATCATCTTCGTCATCCGAGATTGGTTCAGCCTTTGGGTTGGATTTAGCTTGCGGTATCACTCTCTCCGTTTCGCTATCGCTGAAATCGCCAGCAGAGTCCGACGACTCGTCTCTTGCACTGAAAGCATCCCTGAATGCCTTTTTAGTATGTTTAGCTGCCATTATACAAAGCTGAAGTTAATGGATCAGTTAGTCCCAAACTCGAGATGAGCTTGAAAAAACATTCACCAAAAGGAAGAACAGCTTATGTGCACACCTTTAATTTTTTTTTTTTTTTATTTTTTTTTTTTTTTTACGCCAAAAACTACATTTTTACACCCATTACAATTTTATTAAAAAATCAAACTAATATATTGTATAGTTCATCGACTCGTATAAATTGAAGATATAAAATATAAATCATCTATTTTTTGTTTGAACCAGCAGCTTCAGAAGCACCTTCTTTAGCACCAGTAACAACACCGGAAACGTATTGAGCAGCGTTACCAATTTGTTCTTTAGCGGCATCCACGTATTGGGAAGCAGTGTCAGCTAAGGTAGATTCATCATCACCAATCTTTTTTTTGGCGTCATCATGGCCAGTTTGGATGTTATCACTGATGGTTTGGGCAAAGGATTTTTGGTCTTCTGGGGTACCTTTAGCAGCGACTTTATCAAGTTTATCAGTAACTTGTTCCTTAGTTTTATCTAAAGCAGATTTTTCGGAATCTGGTTGAACAGCTTCGTTAACTTTATCAGAAACGTTTTTTCTACCTAAGTCAGACATGATTAATATTTGAATTTGTTGTTGAATTGATAAAAAAAGTTGGTTCTACCAGGAGACTTCCCCTGGTATTTATACACCAACCAGTAGGGTATCTCCAGCCACGGTAGAGCTGTTGATTGAACAATTGATTTTTTCCAAAATTAGATATTAGTGAATGACTAGCTACTTTCATTGCTGTGATGGAACATTCCATCTTTCTTTCAGTCCACCCGTTAAAGGCATTCCCAGCCACCTTTTTCACTGTTTGGGGAAATGACTTTTTAAGACATGTCTTACAACTTGTTGCTAATTCGCCTGACCTGTGGCCCATCCGCCTCGATCCATCCTGAACTACGTCGTAATTTTTGGCCGTATTACCTGGAATTCGTTTGCTCTTGGTGTTCTACAGGATCAAAGTTCCCAGCAAAAACCGTCTTTTTCAGGTTAACAACATACTAACCTGTTAGCTTATCAGTTTGAGTGTTCAGCAATTGTATTAGAGTCAGTGACCCTACCGTCTATTAGCTTTTGCAACAAACAAGCCGTTGAATTTGGTTGCTCTCACATAAAAAATTAAGCAACATTCTATTAGCAGCAGTTACATCACACCGGGGTTGAGGGAGGGATCTTTGTATGCAGGTCGTCTAGGTTTTGGTCGTGTATTGTTCCTCGGAGATTTGGTGTATGGGTGTTTTGTATGTGTACGGGTTGGTTTGGGGGTCTTGGTTACCTGCAGGAATCAGATTTTTTTTTTTAATAGAAAATTTTTGTTAGTATATGATAAGATGAGATGGAGAAGTGAAAAATATAGAGCATTAGTGACGTTTAGCGGGCTGAAATGGTGAAAAAGAAGTCAGGTAGTCAAAGCTTGGACCAAAGGATATACGATCTTATCCACGACTTGTTGGAACAACAAAGCTCGGAGAATAAGAAACTCCTCGAGGATGCAAATAATGATGAAGGTGATGACGGTGAAAATGATCCCTTTGCCCATATAGCTCTTGCTAAAGACTTACAACTGTCTAATATATTGGTATATGTTCAGTCGAAGGACCTTCAGATGAGAAGAATGAAGCGTGCTATATTGGAGAAATCAATCGATGCTGTATTGAAATTGATCCGGGAAGAAGAAGCCGAAGAACTTGAAGAGGTTATATTGCAAAGAGAACAAGCCAAAGCCGAGGAAAGTCTCAAGAATGATAGTGAGTTTGAAGGGGTGGACGAAAATAACCTAATGGAAGTGAAAGACTCAAATGCATTGAATAAATCAGTGGTATCGATGTGGAGTAATAATTCTGAAAATTCCAAAGAACAAGACAAGTCGGAGGAAAGTGATGATAAGAAACTGAAGAAAAGAACAAAAGATACCTCTAAGCAATTGACCAAGAAACCAAAAAATAAAATCGATCATACTCCTCCAACTTCAACGTTATCTTCTCTTGGTGGATTAACTACAATCACTACACAATTAATGGAATTGATTGGTTTACCAATATTACATCCAGAAATATATGCTTCAACTGGGGTAGAGCCACCTCGTGGGGTCTTGCTCTATGGACCTCCTGGTTGTGGTAAAACAACAATTGCAAATGCTTTGGCCGGAGAATTACAAGTGCCTTTCATAAATATATCTGCTCCTTCAGTGGTTAGTGGGATGTCGGGTGAATCAGAGAAAAAATTAAGAGAAATTTTCGAAGAAGCAAAACAAGTTGCGCCTTGTCTTATATTCATGGATGAAATCGATGCTATTACTCCAAAGAGAGATGGTGGTGCTCAACGTGAAATGGAAAGAAGAATTGTGGCTCAGTTACTTACTCTTATGGATGAATTGACTTTGGAAAAAACTAACGGTCAACCAGTCATTGTCATAGGTGCTACCAATAGACCAGATTCTTTGGATTCAGCGTTAAGAAGAGCCGGTAGATTCGATCGTGAAATTTGTCTTAATGTACCTAATGAAGATCAACGTTGTTCGATAATACAGACAATGACTTCAAATTTAAAATTAAAAGATGGTGAACAATTCAATTTTAGAGAATTAGCAAAATTAACTCCTGGTTATGTTGGGGCTGATTTGAAAAGTTTGGTTACCGCTGCTGGTATTGCTGCAATTAAGAGAATTTTTGAAAGCTTAAGTGAACTTGAAGAAGAATTGTTAATGAAAGATATAAATTCAATGGAAATTGATCAAAATTTAAATGATAGTCAAATAACTCCAAATGATCAAGCATTAATACCCAATAATACTTCAGTAACAAATTTTGAAAATAAGTCGGACTTGGAAAAACTTTCAACCATTCAGAAATTCCTCATAAAACATCCTAACCCTTTAACTGATGATCAGCTTGCTCCATTGTCAATTACTTATGAAGACTTTTTAACTGCATTACCAACTATTCAACCTACTGCCAAAAGAGAAGGTTTCGCAACCGTTCCTGATGTCACTTGGAATAACGTTGGTGCGTTAAACCATATTCGTATGGAATTACACATGTGTATTGTTCAACCAATTAAAAAACCAGAACTTTATGAAAAAGTTGGTATTACTGCCCCTGCAGGTGTTTTAATGTGGGGGCCTCCAGGTTGTGGTAAAACCTTATTAGCAAAAGCTGTTGCTAATGAATCCCGTGCAAACTTCATCTCAATCAAAGGACCTGAATTACTTAATAAATATGTTGGTGAATCTGAACGTGCTGTTAGACAAGTTTTCCAAAGAGCTAGAGCTTCAGTTCCTTGTATCATATTTTTCGATGAATTGGATGCTCTTGTCCCAAGAAGAGATGCTTCATTATCTGAATCTAGTTCTCGTGTGGTTAATACTTTATTGACTGAATTAGATGGTTTAAATGATAGAAAAGGGGTTTTCGTCATTGGTGCTACCAATAGACCTGATATGATTGATCCAGCAATGCTTAGACCAGGTAGATTGGATAAGACATTATATATTGAATTGCCAACTAGCGATGAACGTCTTGATATATTAAAAACTTTGGTTAAAGCAAATAATACCCCATTAGATGGTGATGTTGATTTAAGATCAGTTGCAAATGATGAACGTTGCAGAAATTTCTCTGGTGCTGATTTATCCTCTTTGGTCAGAGAAGCCGGTGTTTTGGCTTTGAAAAAGAAATTCTTCAAGGGCCAACAGATTCTGGAGTTAGATAAATCCGGTTATTATGACGCTGATGAAATTAAAGAAGTTGATGGCGATTTCATCGTGGTCACTAATGAAGACTTTCCACCGCGCCTTATCTTCGATTAATCCAAGTGTTAGCGATAAAGATAGAGCCAAATACGAACGTTTAAACAAACGTATGGGTTGGAGTGTCATCAATGAAGTCAAAGAAGAAGAAGATAAGAAGACTGAAACTCCTGCTGACGCAAAATAATTTCTACCCTAAGCATAGAATTAATAGACTAATAACGATACACAACGATATTCTTGACAACTTTGTAGACTACTTACAATCTTCGACCAAGAGAGCACCGAAGTGTGGATTAAAATGTAGTAGTTATCAGGTCGCACAATTCTCTTCCCGATTTGGGGTGCGATCTTTTTCTTTATTTTTGTTTTTTGCGGCAATACCAAACACCGATAGTAGAAGACATGGGACGAGTCGTATCTTCAAAGCAAGTGCCTACCACCCTTGTGTTGTCGAATAACATAGTTCTCTTGAAAGGGAAGGTACCGGGTGCTTTTTCGTACTTAGCTTATGTGTAAAAAATATTTTACAAACGATTTTTATGGAAATTTTGTTTCTTTCTTGAAAATTTACTTGTTATTCGAGTTTTCATTTTTTTAGGAGCTATTTCAAAACCTGACCTTTGATTGATACTTAGGTTTTGCTCTTTGACTTGAGCAGCAGAGCTTTCATGTTGAAATATAGCCGAGTATTATAAAAAGTTTCAATGACTTGGCTAACCAGCAGGTGTCAGAAGTTTGAAGTTAGAGCCTATCCTTCTATATTGAGCAGAAGCACTTTTGAAATACGTGATTATTTAGATTTAACATCAAGTAGTCAATTTACTATCAAGTCATATTAAATGAGCAGCAAACATCCATATAGACTAAATAGCTAATTATCATAAAGGAAGACAAAACTACACACTTTGGTCAGATATCTCGCAAAACATTTTTATAGCTTCTTCTTCTTTTATTACATTGATTCGTCTCAGCATGAAATAATTTCCTCAGAGAATGGATCCGCTTCAAATTGCTTAAGCTGAAGAAATATTTGCTGTCAACGGTTTTAGGGAAAGTGCCAGAAAGCTACAATGACTTCGCCCGAAAAGGATAATGTGATTTCGCCCTCCGATATTTGAGATTTGAGATTCAAAACCTCCAGAATCTAACTTGAAGCCCTTTTGAGCTCGATAGAGTAAGAAAACGCTACTAGAAAGACCTAAATAGAATTTTGAAAAATTGCTAGAATATTATTATAATTAAACAAAGTAAGAACTTGACAAACCACCCCCAAAAATTGATATCGAAATGGAGGGTTGGCCGAGTGGTCTAAGGCGGCAGACTTAAGATCTGCTGGACAGTTGTCCGCGCGAGTTCGAACCTCGCATCCTTCATTGTTTTTTTATTTTTGAAATCTTTTAAATTCTTCAATTTTTCGCAACACATTAGTTCTTTGTAGTTGAAACACCACATACCACTATATCCAGCTACAAATGTCCCTAAACCAAGACGAATATCATGCTAATGGTAGTTTACCTTTGCCAGATACATCAAGAAGTGTTTTTGAATCTCCTGAGTTCAAAAATCATGAGAAGAGGGTAGTTGATGGGGAAAAGTTACATAAGATTTTAGGCGGCTTTAACGATATCAATGGATTCGATCCCAAAATATTCGGGTTTGAAGCAGGCAACAACATGATGAATATGCTCAACCTTGATTTTGAAGCAAAGACCTTTGAAATATTGAAGGCCCATATCTTGAGGGTTATGCTTTTATTGTCTATACATATTCAAATGCAAATCTTGAGCATTTTCAATGTGGTCAATGATATTATGGAGTTGGTGGCTATTATTTCGCTCTCACTTTCAATGGAAGTCCAAGATAAAGCAAGCTATTTTATGGGAAACGACTTTCAAGGGTTGAGAGGGAAGATTGCAAGGGTTTATTACTCATTTATTCTTTCACCACTGATTTGTGTTCGTGTTGCATACCATATTGGTGTTTGCTACTCTCCAACTGCCATAAGTGGTATCCAAGACGGTTTGCCTTCGAAAGAATACATTCCAGAAAGTGTAACCTTACTTTTAAAGATGAATCAGTATACTTTTGTTCCACCACCAAAGCTCCCCCAACCCTGGTTGGATGCAAATAAAAAAATACAAGTTCCTTCGAAGAAAGAAGTTCAAAATGTTCTTTCGATCAGAAATGAATTTTTCACTCAAAGAAGTACTTTTATGGCTCTGGAAAAGCTACGAATCTCAAGCGAGATAAGTAGATTTGTGTGTTGGAATTTGTTGATTCCAGGAGTTGAACGGATAAACGTGTATGAGGAGTTTGGCTATTTATGGTCCGATTCATGCGGCGCACCAGTATTAGAACAGTTAAGGGTTTTGGAAACCTTGATTATTAATGAATTACATTCTATGAAAAAGGATAGAGCGGTTTCCATACGTAAGATCAAGTTAGTTTGTATCTCCGGGGAAGTCACCCTTGACATGTCATTTGATGATTTAGACCCTGTTACAGCTGTGTTAAGCTCTTATGACGAAGATTATACTCCAGAAAACGATCAAACGTTATGTGTTTATCTTTGTGATAAACTGAACCGTGATCTATTGGGAAACCAGTCAAATGAGACAATTCCTCAAATGACAGATTTAATAGTTGCAGCCGATAAAAAAAACTCATTATCTTTACAGACGCGAGGTTATTTCGCAGTTGACAGCTACAATAATTTGAAAGAGTCGGTGGTTTATTCTACGGCATCCAGATTTGGATATAATGTTTACTTAAAAGCTTTATTCTATTATTCCAAAAGCTTGGTGAAGGAAACAGAGACCGACAGATCTTCAGTAACTGTTTCTTCACAAAGTGTAACCAGTCAGGGTCTGGCACCTGGCCACTATTTAGTTAAGTTTTTCCAAAGAATTCTTCAATTAAGACCCTTTGATGTCAATTCTAGCGTGGTACCAATGGAAGATGAAGGCCATTCTGAATCTAATCAATAGGTAATTTCTATATACCTGTAGAAGTTATTGTAGAGGTTTGGGTCTATGCGAGCGAAAAACAATAGAAAAAGGGCAATGAGGATTGTCAACAGACTAAGACTAATCTGACAGATAAAAGAAGAAACTGTTTACCACAGAACACAACCTTTTATATTCACGTTTTAGTTGATTACAAATACTGAGTTTAAATATCTAGCTAGATAAGACCCACTTAGGCCTTAACAGTCACGCAGAGTCCCCAACAAATACAGCATAGTCAAGACCGACAAGTGAACAAGTCAATATATAATGATAAAGAATGTCAGATTTATGAGACTTGATAGAAGGATATTGGGTAATCCGGTAAAAAACATTCATTACGGTATATTGAACAGCAAGTATCGACTGAGCTTTAGGATTCAAACTCGATATTTTACAACTGGGAACAATAGACTTATGTATGCTAAAGACCGATCCAAAACTCAAACATTGAATGCTAATGCCCAGAAAGACGATGGCCGCTTAAATCTTTCAGATAATAGGATCAAACAGCAAATCAGTGATAGTTTATCGATTGAGGAGCCAGAAAAGACCATCTTGTTGGATGAAAACGAAACAGAAATCGTCGAGAGCGAAGAAATGAAACAGGACGATTTTTTAACTACGATTTTCGAGAATATGGAACCATATATGGATACATATCACGTATTTACAGAATTAACTGAAAGTGGATTTACTGATAGTCAAGCGGATGAAATTATAAATTTACTTATTGTTCAATTAAACTCTAAATTATCCAAGTTATCAACCAAATATTCACAACTTTATGAATTAGAGAACGAAGAATATCTTTATGAAAGTGCCCAGCAAGAATTAAGAGTTGATTTTACAAGATCAAGAGAACTGCATATCAATGAATTAATTAATTCAATCAATATAATTGAAAGAGAATTTCATATATTATCTGATGAATTAAATAACCAGTTAATTCAAATGAAAAATGATACTCAAGTTGCAATAAGTGATCAAAAATCCGAAAATACTTTACTTTCTAAAAGAATTATATTAAGAATTCAGGAAACTAATCATAAAATTACTACCGAATTAAATAGTGCCATGAGATCCGAAGTCGAAAGTTTAAGATGGCATTTCTCAAGATGGGGGTTGTTAACCATATTGATTGCAGTTTTCGATGCTGCAATGGTTTACTATATTCATAAATCAGCAACCACTAGAAGAGAAAATGAAAAGAATGAGTTCATTCCATTAATAATTTATGAACCAAGTGAATACGACGAAGATGACTATCATACCGATTTAGATAAGAGTTTAATCAACTAACCTTTTCTATACGATTTACGAGAGCATATACATATTTATTATCATCATTAAGACCTTGTAGAATTAGTATTGTCATGCTTTTTGTAGACGGGGTGTACGGATCTAGAGAAAACTCAGCAAGCAATTTGCACATCTGCAAAACTATAAATTTACAACTCTTTCCACTTCTTTCCCATATTCATTAAAGTGCAAATCATTACAATGCCAACTTCAGAAACTTGCAAACCCAAAGCCTGTGCTATCCAAGATTGCTTATCAGCTAATGGATTCAACGAATCCAAGTGTTCTGATCTCATTGACAAGTTATACTTATGTTGCAAGAACATGTATGAAAAAGAAGGACCCGATGCTCATAGTGTATGTTGTCCAAAGTTGAGTTTATTGAACTTAAAACTCAAACAACGTGAATTAGGTAAAATAGATGCAGAATTACTTGATCATACAAGAAAATAATATATATAAATTGTTAGTTTAGAACCGCGTAGTATATCCACAAGATATACACGACAGATCGAGGCTGGTAAAAACTCTTGATCTAAGGCTTACCCGAGCACGAAAAAACTACATAGTAGTTATCGATTATATGTGGAAGTAATCATATAAACCGTGACTCTAATGGGCGCCTACTATTAAAGACATTGTATAAAGAAGAAGAAACTATTAAATTTCAATTTTGGGAGAAACTCTTGTCCTTTTATACTCCAACTCATCGGAAAAAAAATGCGATGCGCCGGGTAACTGCACTATACCTCCATACACCTTATATATATTAATAAATATATCATATACATTGATAATGTACATCTATTTACAGTCTAATCTTTCAATACCGGGTCTATTTGTTTTTTATCATAATCACGGGGGTTAGGGAAATAGGATTTCAAATCACTTTCATCCTTCAACCACATTGCTTGACCGGTGATATTTTTACTTGAATAATCAGCTTTTACGTTTGATTCAAATTGTTTAATGACCTGATCGATATCAATTGGGTTTAAGCCTGCTTCCTTCAATTGTTTTCTTAGTAAGGCGATATGTAATGACATTTTGAAATCTCTTTTTGAATGTTCTCTTCTTTCTTGTAAAATTTGAACGTCTTTTTGTTTATTATAGTTTAAGAATTTAGCTTGTTCGACTTGGAATCTCTTTAAATTGATACTATTTAATTCTTTGTTAACTTTTTCTAATTTGACTCTAGTTGAATAGTTATCAATTGCTAAATAGGAAAGGACACCAATTGTTAATAATGAAACGAATTCCCGAACAAATCCGGATCCTCCATTACCAGCACCATGGCCCATTGAAGCAGGAGGAGTAGGAGGTGATGCTGCAGTTGGAATTGTACTTGGTGGCGATGAAGAAATTGACTCGACTTGAGCCATTTCTTCACCAAAAGGACGAGGAGTTGAATTTGGATTATTAAAATGGGTTGGGGGTGAAGACAAAAGCCTTTTAGGTAGTCTTTGCAATGATCGACATCTATGAGACATTTCCAGGGAGTGGGTTTGAGCTTTGAAAGTAGTATTGGTATAAGTAGTAATGGTATAAGTAGTAATGGTATAACAAATATATGGGGTTTGATGGCGGATTCAACTGAAAAAAAGAATACTGAGACGTACGGGTGTTTTCTTTTTCAGTGAAAAATTTCAACGTACTTATATTACATCTACAATAAAGATTACCAATAAGTTTATTAAATTCCAAAAGGAAGATTTAAGAAGATATTAACAATGTACATAAAGAAATTTGTTTTTGAAACATTAAATGATTTAATGTCTTCTTGATTCAGCAATAACTTTTTGCATTTCTTCAACTTTTCTTAAAGCTCTCTTGTGAGTACCTAATCTCTTTTTAGCTAATTTCTTAGCTCTCTTTTCACCGGCATTTCTGATTAATTCAATTAATCTTCTTTCATATGGAGCTAAACCAGAAACTTCTTTAACAATGTTTCTAACGAAGTCGGTTCTTTTAGATAAAGCACCTTTTCTGTAAGAAATTTTTGGGGCAACTTCTTTAGAGACGGTCTTGTGACCTTTGTTTAAACCAACAGCAATACCTATAAGATTGTTAGTAATTATTCCTAAATGGGTGAATGGACTGACGACTAGACTGAAAGACTAAGAACTGAACAACTAACCAGTAATTGAAAACTGTCTGAAAGCCACCTGAAAACTGACTGAGCTATTTCGCCTAGCTGATCAAATAGCTGAGCAAATAGTCAACAAATAGTTAATATTAATGGTTATACTATAAATTGATCAATCACATAGATTATACATATTCGTCTCTAAGATGAAAAGGAAATGAAACGATAATACCACGTTCTTCATTTGAACATCAATAAAGATTCTTGAACTTAGGCTCTCTGAAGAACTTCAGGTCATTCCAACAGTTCTACGTTTGAGTTCACAGTTCAAATTTCAAAGTTCAAATTCACAGTTCAAAGTTCAAATTCACAGTTCAAAGTTTAACAGTTCACGGACGTTTGATCTTCCACCAGTCAATCACACTCTCTTTCATTAGACACAGGGGTCTCATGGATATCACATACCAGAACGAGCCATTTTTGATTATTTAATGATATAACGGTAATAACAGAACAAGAAAGAAGAGCTCTATAATAAGTATCTTTTTTCACTTTTTTTTTTTCCCACTCACTCACACCGCCATAGTTGGGATGTTAGGGTGTAGATGAGGATGCGGTAAAAAATTTTCGGAGAGCGAAGAGTGCACATTGCAATTTGCCATAAAAGGTGAGACTGCGCGCACGTGACGCTCGTGACTGCTTTTTTCTTCTCTTTCGTATCCATACACCAGGATACTTAGCATACTTATACTTAGCATACTTATACTTAGCATACTTATACTTAGCATACTTATACTTAGCATACTTATACTTAGCATACTTATACTTAGCATACTTATACTTAGCATACTTATACTTAGCACATATAGTTAGTATAGTTATTTATTAGCTATTTACATATATACAGATTATATTGTGATTTGGGAAAAGTCATAATCATAGTGGTGCAACTTATCGACCAATTCTTTTGTGGTCAACACAGTGTGGGATTTTAAGAATTGGTTGAAGTCAATTGGATAGTAATTATCTTTGTAAACCAAAGGGAACAATTCTTTTAATAATTGTTTTCTACCAACGGTAATTTTTTTACCATCGTCATGGACGTAGTAGACTTGTTTACCGTCGACTTGTCCTAATTCTTCCAACTCTTTTAATTTTAAGATTTCAAAACGCAAATTCCAACCTTTTAAACCTAAGGTTTTAACTCTAGGCTGGTTTATCTTTAGTCAAATAATTATCCAACCCGCCTTCTTTGTCAATAGTTTTCAAGACCCTGGTGGCCACTCTCATCTTCAATGATTTTTGTAATGTTTCTGACCATAACGTAGTATTAACAATATGAGGTAAGTGAGTTCTTAAATTTTTATTCTTACCGTTTTTAGAACAGCTTTTAGAACTACTTCTTTGTAATCCTCCGTATAATCCTCTGTTTTGACGCTTGAAGTATAATGGCTCGTACTCGTATTCGGGAATGGTGGGTTTATAGTAAGGTATTGGTACGTTTGGTCTTTGATCTCCTTCTTTATAGATCGTCTTATCAATTGGTTTGGCGTATCTGGTGATTTTCCAGTATTTTTCAGCCGCCTTTTGAGGGGTGCTATTGCTGAACGCCCTTATCCCAAAGGGTACCGATACCCTGGCTTGTAAGATGCTCGAACGTATGAAATTCATGCTTGTCGTTGTTGATCCACTTGTTCTTGTAATTGGAAAGCTTTTATTTTTCATCATCGAGAGACTGGCGTGTTGAGAATACGCAAAACACCCGTACATCCATCATTTGTTTCCACCAGTACCTCACCCTTCGGCAGGCCCTTAAGCCATTTACAGCTAATTGATAAGAATGAAGTCTGCTGATCACTAAGCGAGTCCGTTAATTATCAAATACAGCCTAAAAAGAAACGATCACAGCTAGTTGGTGTAAAGGTGTAGATGGCATCAAAACTACGGCAGTAGAAGCAGGATAATACGTCAAAATTGTGACATGATGTTTTGCTGAGGGAAACAAGGTCCCAAAATGGTACTATGGGATCGCGTGCAAGGCGTCAAGAGATAAGCCTATATCCAAGGTTGGTTTTCAAAATACCCCTTAATCAGTGCTTTTAAAGCCATTTAATTAACGGTGAAGGGAATAGACTATATATATATACACCTTTGTGCTTGAGCTTTACAGAGCATACAAGTTTCTGAGTATGTTTTTTTTGATTGTTTTACTTACATGTTACTTCCGTAATGCTCTTTCGCTGAACATTGTGTATCGATTCGCCGGGGTGGGTGATAAATACAGCGAGGGGCTCGCCAACGTTAATATTTCGAGTTTATGTGCTTTAGAGTATTTGGGAATGGTTTGGCAAACCAATGCTGACGACGTTTGGCTATCGATTGGGAATTATTCTGTAGTGAAATATAGACATCCAGGTTTATTGGAATTACCCCCCTGGTTCCAAACTAGCCCACTACCCAAGATTGGAGATCCAGAAACGTTAGACTCGTTGCTTTTATCCTTAGAAGAATACGATCCGGATACTGATTACTGCGCTATTGTCCAGCAGCTGAGATCTGATTACATACAAGCCATTCAAGAGTTCGGACCGGTCGAGTACTTGACGGTTAATAGTTCGTTTGCGAAGGAAGATGCTGCTAAATAACTACATATTCTTACACTAGTCAATTTCTGTTTTGTTAGATCTGGTCCTCTTATCGATACCTAATAGACCTGATTCATTAAACCAGTCGAAGCTTCTGCTGAGTTTGGTGATTATAATTTTATAGCTGTAGGGGTTTTATTGTTTGGATAGTATACGTGAACTTTATTGTTTTTTAAGTTAATTTCACACAATCAGACTAAGTCCTCCATTACTTCATTCTCTTTATGAACCTACGCTTGTATAATTCCGAGTTTGAGTACCAAGCAAGCTCCTGGGTATGAAATGTTTGTATAGAAGTGCCTCCCCCTATAGGTATGGGTTGCGAAAAGAATTCTTCTTTTTGCTGCAAAAAAACAATTTTCAATAGAAACACCATCGAAAGACTGCTCTACTCCCAGCGTTTATCCTGTTGATTAATATTAGCTTTAGCTCTCGTAATCAATTACACAAACCAGGAATTTGGATTCTTCACCATTATACATAAACAATATACTAAAAAGCTTAAGCACAATAACCTTCTCACAGCATGGTTATTCTCAACCCGTCATCTCTTCAGCTGATGTTATTTGTACATCAGCTGAAGAGCATTCATACAGCGACAAGCCGACAAGCCGACGTAGAGTATTTGACATTAGAATGTCATCCGCTCCAACATTATCCATCGCTTATCCACTCCCCCATCGCTCATACGTTAATCAGTACTATTCCTATCAGATGTGCTATTACCAGAAATCGTCTTTACAATATTTAAACTCCCGTTCAGCTTATCTAGCCCATCGCACCAATTAGCCAATCCCACCAACCCAATTAGCCATGCGGTACCCACGCCACCAATGTAAGGATAAATGTGATCCCTTAACCCTTAAATGAAAAACAATGATAATTCAGTTATCTCATCGTTAATCGTTGAAAAAAAGCTTATTGCGCACACACAAAACACTAATAGAAAAAGAAAGAAGAGGAAAAACAGTGAGAAATAGCTGGGAAAAGGGCAAAAAAAAAAAAATTAGAAACGCCCTCCCTACTTCATTATCAATAACAGGAGAAGAGTAACCGTCTTTCTTAAAAGATACAGTAACGTTCCTTTCTAACAATGGCTGAGTTTGCAAAATCCATCTTTGGATTTGGCGGGTTTAAGAAGGATTCAAATTCTCCATCTCAACAATCATCATCATCATCTCATTTAGCCAATGATCAAATTTACTCTGATGACCAATATTATAGTCAAGAGACAAACCCCAGTCAAGAGAATCAATTTGGTATTGATTCCTTTGATGCAAACGATAATCGAAAGAAGTTTTTACCTAAAGGATTGGGTAAAATCACCCCTACCACTGCAGTTTCAACCAACGGGATGGTTTATGGTACTACATCATCAAATATGAATGATGAATCAAATAATCAAATGGAAAATTATGATTCTGAAAACTATTTGAACCAAACATTTCAAAAAAATCAACAACAAAGTCAACAATATCAAAAATCTCAACCTTGTGTGTCACAATTATCTAAAAATAATCATCATTTACAACAACCTCAATCAACAACTACTAGAACCACTATAACTAATGATAAATCTGGTCAGCCAATTATCATCACCACCGATGAAACCGGTCAGAACTTGAACCACGACCTGAAAAACAGTGCTCAACCAAAGGGGAAATTGAAAGTTTTAATCATCGAGGCCCGTGATTTATTGGTTAATGAAACCTCTCAACCCTACGTTGTGTGTACTTTTGAAAGTTCCGAATTTGTTACTAACGCTCCTAATTCTTATGGTAAATCTCCAAATATTCATAATCATAATCATAATCATCAAAATAATAATCATCATATAAACCTGCATAATAAAACTCATAATAACCATGCATTACCAGTTTTAAATCATGATCAAAAAAGACCCACTATGTTTCAAAGACAATCTTCAACTCAACATCTTAATTTTAATCATCGCAACAACACTCAACTGATGGATACTTCAAGTGATAGCTCTTCTATTAATAGTTCTCATCCTTTATGGAATCATGAAGCTACTTTTGACGTTGTGGGTTCAAAATCAGAATTGGATATTTCTGTTTATGATGCTGCTCATGATGATGCCTTTTTAGGTCACGTAAGAATTTTTCCTTCCACTAACCGTTCAACTTCCAATAAACTAATAAACGCTGAATGGTATCCTTTAAAAGCCAGAGTGATTGGTGAACGTGTTTGTGGTTCTTTAAAAATCGAATGGCAATATAATTCAACTGATAGTAAAAAACTGTATGGCCCTGATGATTTTGAAATTTTAAGATTATTAGGTAAAGGTACTTTTGGTCAAGTTTATCAAGTTACTAAACGTGATACTGATCGTATTTATGCAATGAAGATTTTACTGAAAAAATTAATTGTTAAGAAGAAAGAAATTGCTCATACCATCGGTGAACGTAATATCTTAGTTCGTACTTCTGCTGCTGCTTCTCCTTTTATTGTTGGTTTAAAATTTTCTTTCCAAACTCCATCTGATTTATATTTAGTTACTGATTATATGTCTGGTGGTGAACTTTTTTGGCATTTACAAAAAGAAGGTAGATTTCCTGAAGACCGTGCTAAGTTTTATATTGCTGAATTGGTTTTGGCTTTAGAACATTTACACGATAATGATATTGTTTATCGTGATTTAAAACCAGAAAATATCTTATTAGATGCAAATGGTCATATTGCCTTATGTGATTTTGGGTTATCAAAGGCTAACTTAAATAATGATGGTACTACTAATACTTTTTGTGGTACTACCGAATATTTAGCCCCAGAAGTTTTATTAGATGAATCCGGCTATACTAAAATGGTTGATTTTTGGTCTTTAGGTGTTTTAATTTTTGAAATGTGCTGTGGTTGGTCTCCATTTTATGCAGAAAATACTCAACAAATGTATAAAAATATCGCTTTTGGTAAAGTTAGATTTCCAAAAGAAGTTTTAAGTGCTGAAGGTAGATCTTTTGTTAAAGGGTTATTAAATCGTAATCCAAAGCATAGATTAGGATCCATTAACGACGCTAGAGAATTAAGAGCTCATCCTTTCTTTCAAGATATCGATTGGAATTTATTAAAATCAAAAAGTATTCCTCCTCCTTTCAAACCTCATTTAGCTTCGGAAACTGATACTTCAAATTTCGATCCAGAATTCACTAATGAATCAACTTCTTTAATGAAAAAACAAATGGAATTAGCCACTACTCCTTTATCTCCAGGTATTCAAGCAAACTTCAAAGGTTTTACCTACGTTGATGATTCCGCAATGGATGATCATTTCGGTAAATCTTTACGTTACAATACTTTTAAAAACCCCGGGTCCTTCATTCCTGGTAATCCTAATTTACCTCCTGATGAAGATGTTATAGAAGATGGTCAAATTGACGAAGAAGATGAAATGGAAATTGACCAAGATCAACACTTGGCGGATGAAGAATTCGTCAATGGAAGGTTTGACTTATAGACATTTGCAATTTCAGTCTTTCTATTTCTTTTTCTTTTTTTTTTTTTTTTTTTCAAAAAATAAACTTTATTTCTTGTATTATTATCCTTTTTCAATTCTAACTCAAATCATTTTGTCAATCCTTTGAAAAAGAAGTTGTTATTACTAGTTTGGTTTCCCATGTCCTCGTGCTATCCTTTAGACTGTTTTTTGTTTTCCACTTTTTCTTTATTTTTTTTTTTTGTTTTTGTCAACGTTGTTCTTGCTGCCCAACATCGATATTCTGACTTATTGGTATCAGACAACATTTGATACTAGTCATTCTGGAGCTTGATGCTGTTCAATTATCATTCTTTCCCTTTTATTAAATGAAAACCGAAAAACATTTTAAAAAAAAAACATTATTTAACTTCCGATATTTATTATTTATGTCATAAATCATGGTGTCATATCCTCTATTTCTTTTCATACTATGTTTCCTAGCTTCTCTGAATTCCTTCTCTCGTCTTGTGCTTCTTCACGTTCGTTAAATATTATATACTTATATATGTTTTAATAGATTCGTAATAATTATAATTTTGCAATCATTGGTGTGGAGGAGAATTCGTGCGACGCTCAAAGAAATCTACCAGTTTTTTTTTTTTTTTTTTTTTTTTTTTTTGAGTTTTGGTAAAACAAAACAAAATGAAATATAATCAATTTATCTAATCAAGATTGAATAATCTATATTTCTCTGGAAAGAATTATTGGAAAGAATGCCTAGACGAAGTCACCAGCCCCACAGGAGGCCAATGCCCCATCATGCGGTAGGACAACAAATGGCGCAACCACAAGTGGCTAATCGTCGTTCATCGATGAAAGAAGATGCATCAGTTCAGTTACACGATGAAGCAGATTTAATAAGTTTTAGATCAGATGCATTGAATAGATTTATAAACAATCACGAGTACCTTGAGAATGTTGCTTCCAAGCCAATTCATATTCTGAAAATCATACCACCGGCTTCATTTCCATTGGAAGCGCCACTAAGCTCCAAAAAAAATCGTATAAGTAAACCAACCAAAGAACAATTGTCATCACTTTTAAAGAATATTAAACCTGATGAATTATATTTTGGTGACGTTGATTTGATGAAGGCCAAAAATGAATCATTATTGGAGGAAATTGAAGAACTTAAACAAGAAAAGAGCCAAGTATTTGATAATGATAGCGAATACGTTTATAGAAAGGAAAAAATTGATAAATTAGCCGGGTTACACTCTAAATTATACAGTTCTGAATCAATCGATGACATAGAAAAAGAATTACAGCAATCTATCGAAGGTTATCAAAAGAAATTTGGCAAGCAATATAAATCTATATTAGATACCAAGCGTTATTCAATACCAATTACAGAAATATCTTCAAATTACGAAATTACCAAGGCCCCTGCCAATTACAATCCAAGATCAATTAACTCATTGATAAATATCGGAGGAAATAACGGTGGTCCTGTCAATTTAAATAATCATGATCCAAACGTTGATATGTCCCATTTCACTGGCGGGATGTCGTTCATGAATCTGATGAACAATGGTGACGATCATCATAACAATCCTAATAACAATCAAGATTTCCAAACTTCTACCAATAACAACAATGTAACCCCAAGAAATAATGATATCCATAAAAACTCACCAGGATTGACCTCCTCAAATATTCAAGCTTCTCAAATCTCACCAGATAAAGACAATCTACCATCGGATCAGCAAACCAAAATCGAACTGTCAAATTCTACTAACAATTTCCATCCAAATGATATTCATATTTCAAATGACGATCTCGGCCTTTCAGTCACAGACAACGACAAGGCCAACGAGAAACACGACGGCAGTCTTGCCCTCAACCAAGATTCAAATCATCAAGACCATGCTGGTATGGTAGATGATGACATCAATCATTTGTTAAGTAATGGTAACGATGTAATAGATTCAAACCATCTGGGTATAGTAAATGATGACATGGGAGATCTAATAAACTTCCAGGATGAAGATGAAGACGGCATGATGTCCAGCCATGCTTTTGACAATGACTTCTTGAGTCAAATCGATCATTCAATGGAATAATTTGTATATTAGTAAATACTTCTTCCACTGTAATTAATGAAATGACTGACTTCCGTACACCACACGAGTACTACTCGGTTTTTTTTTTTTTTATTTTTTTTTTTGATTTGTTTGTTTGATTTCTTTGTTTCCGTACGCTTCCCTCTGTCATTTTTGTTTAAAAAGTTTGAATTGTTTTGATTCTGGAGCGGGTACGGTTACGTGGACAAACGTTTTACTACAAAGATCTCGAAGCTTTAGCAAAAGTTTAACCTGACAACACCTCCATACAGCTCCTGATATTCTGCGAGGCCAAACCAAAGCTTGAGGTGACTGGCGTGGTGGTAACGGAACCTTTGTATTGACAGACAAGACCAAACAATTGGAATTAATTAGTAAGGAATTAGCTATTTCCTTTTGATTTTATAGGTCCCTGTTTAGAATTCTTCGATCTCAAAGGACACAAGATTGTGGTTGGTGAACTTGACACATTGAAGTTCACTTTTAATACTTTAAAAACTTAATTTTAACCCATCTTTAATTATGGATCCAGCACAGATGTTGCAGAGCTCTCCGGAGCTTTTACAGAAACAGAGGATGATGAGACAAAACCAGCAACAAGCTAGAACAAGAATAAGACAACAGAAGCTTAAAATCACCTTTCTTGGTTATGTAGTTGTTTTAATATTTTTCAGCATTTTACAATTTTTAGGTATTGGATTCTTCACACAGGGTTTCTTATTGTCAAGACAGGTCTTGCCAAACATTGCTGAATGTGAAGAAGGCTCAAATGGCTTCGGGGCTTGTATGAAGCCGGCAAAATTCGATAAAGCGGTATTTCTAATCATCGATGCTTTGAGGTTTGATTTTGTAATACCGGTTAATGAAAATGAAAATCCAAATCCCTATTATCATAATAATTTCCCGATACTACATGATTTAGTTCAGAAACACCCGGATAACGGTGTTTTATTGAAATTTATGTCTGATCCCCCAACGACCACTTTACAAAGATTGAAAGGTTTGACCACTGGTACTTTGCCCACTTTCATCGATGCAGGCTCAAATTTCAATGGGAATGCCCTAGAAGAAGATAATTGGTTACTTCAATTGCATAGACATAATAAAAGTGTGGCATTTATGGGAGATGATACTTGGAAAGCCATGTTTAGTGATTTCATAAACCCTGAATTAAATTTTCCCTATGACTCTTTGAATGTTTGGGATTTACATACAGTTGATAATGGAGTACTCGATCATTTATACCCCCTTCTACATAAAGACAATTCAAGCAATTGGGACGTCTTAATAGGTCATTTCTTAGGAGTCGATCATGCAGGTCATAGGTATGGACCTAATCATCATGCAATGAAAGATAAATTACAACAAATGAATCAAGTTATAGCTGATGTTATCAATAAGATCGATGATAAAACATTATTGGTCGTTATGGGAGATCACGGTATGGATTCTACCGGGAACCATGGTGGTGATTCATTAGACGAGTTGGAAAGTACCTTATTCATGTACTCCAAGAATAAAAAATTTCATATTAATAAAAAATCTGCCGATTTTTACAATACCAGTGACCTTGGGAAACATCATAGATCTGTCAATCAAATTGATTTAGTTCCTACAATATCTTTACTATTAGGCTTACCAATCCCCCATAATAACTTGGGATTTCCCATCGATGAAGTCTTCGGCAATGACAAAGATTTATCACTTGCAAGTCATAAGACTGTACAACAAATTCAAAATTATAGAAACTTGTATCCAGAATTAGCTAAAACTGAACTATCAGAGAAATTCCAGTACTTTATCACAAACTATTCTCAATTCGGTAATAACAAAAAATACTTTCCAGAGATTATAAGACAAGCTAAGGATTACCAATCGGAGTCTTTGGAACATTGCAAAAGCTTGTGGGCTCGTTTTGATATGGTTTCAATTGGAATAGGTATCACTACTCTTCTCCTTTCATTATCCTTTATCATAACTTATTCGAGATCTATTCCTTCAGTTAGAGTCCTGACCATGTCTTTCGAGTTTATTGGATCCGTGATTGCTATGACTTTATTAGGATTAGTATCAAGTTTCTCTGTCTTTATTGTTTTGAAACCGATTGGATTTACTATAAAAACTTGTTTGGGTATTGGAACTGCATTGGGAATAACAATTGGTTTTTGGGCTCCAATTATGGATAGATTTAGCGTTAATTGGTTAGGCCACCAATTGTTCGATTTTTTAATTTATAATTTTAATAGTTGGTCATTTATGGGTTTAATATTTGTTGTTTTACACTGTTTGGTTTTTGCATCCAACTCGTATGTTGTTTGGGAGGATAAAATGGTTCTGTTTTTCATAACTACTTTTGGTTTTTGCTGTTTATACGGCTGTCTCATTAACACTACCAAATCCAAGCCTGAAAAAGTTTTAGGTATTACTCATGCTATTACCTTCATAATCCTATCAAGATTAACATCAATGATAAATTTATGCCGTGAAGAACAAAGACCTTATTGTACTCCTACCTCTACCACCTCCTGGTGGTCAATCGTCTTGTTGCATATGATGGCCTATATCTTGCCCGTTGTTGTAAGATCATTTTATCATCTTTCAAATTCCTATCATTCTGCCGCACCTTTATGGATAGGGACCGGACTTAAATTTCTTATGTTTATGAATGCTGTCTATTGGACTTTCGAATATGTTGAGAATAGTGACTATTTCCTGACTTTGAATTTGGGCTTAAGCTTTTCAGTAATGAAGTCCTTGAAGTTGGCAATTGCTAGGATTGTTTTATTTGTTGCATTAGTTTTGGCTAATTATAGTTGGTCAAGAGGGCCAATGTGTGTTAAACTAGAGCTTGGTGAAGGTGCTTCACCAGTGGCTAGTGAATCTTCAGAATCTTCGGAAGAGCAAGAATCCTCTGATCAACCAACTCAATCCAAACCACAAGGGACTGCCTCCATTTTGGGCTACCAAAATGTTTATGGTTCGTCTTACTTTTTGTTAGTTATTAATTTTACAATTGCAATCATGCTTGTTACAAAGCCTTTAGGTGCTGTTTCCCTCAATATGTTGATTATACAAATCTTGTCATTATTAGAATTATACGAACTTCTTGATATAAGAAAGAACTTAGTTGCTCCTATAATGTTTGGTTTATTGGGATACCAACACTTTTTCAGTACTGGCCATCAGGCCACAATTCCCTCTGTTCAGTGGGAGATTGGATTCATGACTACAGAAAATATAACATTACCATTCACTCATCTTAATATTGCCTTGAACACATTTGGATCATTCATCATTGTGTGTTTGGCAATCCCTTTGATAACGTTGTGGAAAATCTCACCTTCCAATAAACCAATAACTGCTTTATCTCAAATAATTACCAATATCACCACATTACTTAGTTATCAGACATTCACATCTACATCTAGTTTTATTTTTGCAGCCCACTTCAGGAGACATTTAATGGTCTGGAAAATTTTTGCTCCAAGATTTATGCTCAGTGGTTTACTTTTGATACTATTCAATGTCACCTTGGTTTTTGTCACTTTGTGGTTTGGTACCACTAGAGTGCTATCCCAAGTTAATAGAATATTTGGCAAATAGGGTCAAGGGACTTTTTTCCATCTATCCTTTTATTTCTTTTATATTATTTCACACCATTTTCTAATTGCATGGTTTCACTCTATAGACACTATAATTATTTATTTAATCATTCTTCAATTAGCCTTTAATCTAATATACATCTAATTATCGCAATAATCGAGTACTTGTTTTGCTGCAACGGAAAGTATTTATGGAGTATTTACTCGCACTATCTGTTTTTTTTATTTTAAATCTGTTTTCTCATACGTACTCATCAAAAACAGAACGGATACTTCAATTCTTAAAAGTTTAACCACCGCTAACAGTTTGAAAAATAGGTTGAATTGAAACTGATTGATCAGCCTAGTGAAGTACAAGAGACAGTTAATGAATGATCAAATTGAATAATATACTTGTGGTGCTACTTGTCACCTTCTGTCATCTTGTTGGAGGAACAGATCCAGAATATGCATATGATTCATCTTTCACCCCAAAGCATCTTAGATACCTTCAAAATGAAACAAGAGAACTATTCAACCACGCGTGGTCATCTTATATGAGTTATGGGTTTCCAAATGATGAAGTGAGGCCAATTACTTGCCAGCCTTATGGACCTGATTTCAAGAATATCGATAATATAGTCAGAAACGATGCAATGGGCAATGTATCTCTGACACTTTTAGATAACATAGATACTCTCATAATCATGGAGAAATGGGATGACTTGGAGATAGCTTTGAACTATCTTAAAAATGAACAATACACATTATTTGAAAAAGATACAATTGTTCAAGTATTTGAATTTACTATCAGATCATTAGGTGGGCTCTTGTCATCACACTTACTCTTGACAGATATCACGAATAATAATATGTTACCTAAAAAATATGGTAGATTTAAAAAAATATGTGACGACTATGATGGATTTTTATTAGAAATGGCATATAACTTAGGCTTAAAATTAATCCCGGCTTTCAAAACATCAACAAATATACCATCACCAAGAATCCATTTGACAAAAGGTTTAGAGAAAGTGCCGCCAAGGTTACAAAAAGAGAATTGTTTATCTGGAGCAACGACTCCAGTATTAGAATTCACGTTGCTATCAAAATTGACAGGAGACCCCCAATTTGAATATTACACCCAGTTGACTTTCTGGAAATTATGGTCACTGAGACTGCCACTCAACCTACTTCCAATGACGATTGACCCTGCTTCAAATACTTGGATGGACTCGATAACGGGTGTGGGTGCATCTGTTGATTCATTTTATGAATATGCTGTTAAATCATCAATTTTATTTGATGATGAGTACATGTGGACAGTTTTCAAAGCCTCATATGAAGCATTATTAATACATCTGGCACAAGGTGGGGGTCCACTGGATGGGTCAATGATTTTTGCAAACATAGATACTTATTCTGGTACGGTATCGTCCACTTGGATAGATGCATTAGGAGGATTTTTCCCAGGGTTACAAGTTTTAGCTGGTCAATTGAATGATTCAATAAAAACGCATTTAATTTACTTAAGGCTTTGGGATCATTTTGATCTGATCCCAGAAAGATGGAATCATATCTCGAATTGGAGAAAATTATCTAGGAATCCTCCAACCAATAAGAAAAAAGTATACAATTCCATACCGTTAGAGTGGTATCCATTGAGACCAGAATTTATTGAGTCAACATATTATTTATATAGGGCTACTAAGGATCCTATGTATCTACAAATAGGAACCCGAGTGTTAGAATTATTGAAAACCAGATATAAATCGAAGTGCGGACTCAATGGATTTCAAGATATTAGAACAGGACAATTACAAGACCGTATGGAGACTTTTGTTATGAGCGAAACTTTAAAATACCTTTACTTATTATTTGATCATAGTAATGAGGTTTTTTTACACAATGAAAAATTAATGAAGGGTAAGAGCTGGATATTTTCGACTGAAGCACATCCGTTATGGTTTGATAAAAACGTTCAATCCAGGAACGTCAAATTATTAAAAGACAGAAACGTTACGAGTTCAAATTTACTTAACGAGTCCGATCAAGCAGAAAAACTGATTTTGAACTCATTCTTGTCCAAATTTCGCCATTCAACATCTAGCAAGTTAATTGAAAGCGCAGATAGTCACTTGTTTTATAGAAACGTCACGTTGGCACCAGTGCAGCGGGAAGCACTACCAGGAATCGAAAAAATGGAGTATCTTGATGTCAAACCAGGATTTGATGATAGATTCTATGTATGTCAACGTAACACCCCCTTCAACAAACCCACCAGGGAATTCATGAGTTCAGGTTACTATACGTGGGGAAGGCTCTTCGAAGCTGATAAAGTGTTCGAAGACTCGTTCGTTAGACCTTATCATTTGAATAAAGATGGATTGACAAATAGTTATATTGAATTACTGCCGTCGTTCTTATCCAAATATACCATGTTTGAAAATGGGCAAGATGACCTTCACTTGAAATGTGCTAGAGTATCCACTACCAGCGAGCACGATTTATTCATTGGCGACCGAAACGAAATTACCACCGTTGAAGTATCCAAAATCAAGTATAATTCTAACATTTCAAATATCCCGGACGACAAGGATTTACCAATATTAGAAAAGGACTTATGGGTTCCGTTCTTGGACTCATTAAGACTAAGAATCGAAACATTGAAACCAGGGCTGATCGATTCCTTCAATGAAGACATCACCGAAGACTACATTCAATCATTAAGACCAGACGATTTCGACGCTGCAAATGGTATCTGCAATAAAAAAGAAGCTAAGAACGCTCTCGCAACTTGTCGCTGGCATTCAGAATCAAAAAACTTAATGGAATCTTTGTAGATTCAGGACTGGTCATTTGGACTAGTCCCTTTGAAGTGCTGGATTTCATAAAAGACTCCGAAACAAAGCGGCCAGCCACCGGTTCTTAACATCGGAAGCGACTCCAGAGTCCATTTACAAGGCACAGTCATCGAAAACCTCGTGGTCTGGTCCGGCCCAAACTTGTAGATAGATATTTATTCTTTTAATGTACAATACTGAAAATTTTCGCCAAACCTTCCGAGTTCGATTCCTCAGACCGGAATCGCAAAATTGTGGGGGAGAATTAAACTATTCCTTCTAATACCGAAAATTAGTCACCTACCCTCACCAGAGGTACGGTACTAAAAATATATAAATATACCCTATTTTCCCACGGGTTCAGATCAAAAGTCTATCTACTTTTTCTGTTTCTTCATCATTACTCTAATAGGTATGTTGCTTTGATCTTCTTGTACGATTGAATGGTGCTTTGTTCTGGAAATGCATGCTTTTCTGCAGCTGTCGAGTCCCACTTCCCGGCAATCAGTTGATGATCCCGTTCTAATTGCCGGCTATCAGTTGACAGGTTTATTGGTTTTGCAAAATTGTGTCGGTTGGGTCTTTCGATTTTCGCCGGTTTTGGCGAGTGGTTTTCGTTTTTGGTGCGATGTCCAATGAAAAATGATAGTTATTCCGCCCGGAACAGGAGTGAAAATTTTAGGGAAAAAAGCTGAGGAATGAGTCAAAGAAATAACGAAAAAAAATTAGAGTACTCTTGGTGAAAGATAATCCAAGTTTAGTGGTGATACTGAGAAGCATTGACACTTGACGTTCGCTCTTGTTTTCCCGATCAAAAAAATTTATCAGTTGATTTTTTTTTTGGGCTGTTTTTCTTTCCCCTATATAAGGTTGTTTGTTCCTTGTTTAATAGCTATCACACGATATATAGCACGATGAGATCATTTTCCAGAATAATACCACGATTGTCTAGTGCAGGTTTGAGGAATACTAACAGTTTCTTTAGATATAAATCAACCATGGCCCAAGCTCCACTTGAAGCATCCAAAATTCAAATTACCAAGACTAGTACTCCAAAGGAAAAACTTCCAAATGACAAATTAGTCTTTGGTCAAACATTCACTGACCATATGTTGGAGATCGAATGGACTAAAGAAGCCGGTTGGGGTACTCCCAAAATCAGTCCATACCATAACTTATCATTGGATCCATCCACTATTGTTTTCCATTATGCCTTTGAATTATTCGAAGGTATGAAGGCATACCGTGATTCAAATGATAAGATCAGAACTTTCAGACCTACTAAAAACATGATCAGAATGAACCAATCAGCTGAAAGAATTGCTTTACCTACCTTTGATAATGAAGAGTTATTGAAATTGATTGATCAATTTTTACTTATTGATGAAAGTTTTGTTCCAAAAGGTAACGGTTACTCTTTATATTTGAGACCAACTTTAATTGGTACCACTCCTTCTTTGGGAGTTGGTTCTCCAGATCGTGCATTATTATACGTTATTGCATCTCCTGTTGGTCCTTACTATTCTTCTGGTTTCAAACCAGTTGCTTTAGAAGCTACCGATTATGCGGTTAGAGCTTGGCCAGGTGGGGTTGGTAACCGTAAATTAGGTGCTAATTATGCTCCTTGTGTTTTACCCCAACAAAAGGCCGCTTCCAAAGGTTACGCACAGAACTTATGGTTATTCGGTGAAGAAGGTTATATCACTGAAGTTGGTACCATGAATGTTTTCTTTGTTTTCAAAGATGAATCAGGTAAAAAAGAATTAGTCACTGCTCCTTTGGATGGTACTATTTTAGAAGGGGTTACTAGAGATTCTGTTTTAACTTTAGCAAAAGAAAAATTACCAAGTGACGAATGGACCATTTCTGAACGTAAATTCACTATTCATGAAGTTTTCGATAAAGCTGCTAAGGGCCAATTGGTTGAAGCCTTTGGTTCTGGTACTGCTGCCGTTGTTTCTCCAATCAATAGAATTGGTTGGAACGGTAAAGATATCGATGTTCCTGTTGCAGATGGTGCTAGTGGTGAATTAACAAAAGACGTTGCTGAATGGATTAGAAGAATTCAATACGGTGAAGAAGAATTTAAAGACTGGTCAAGAGTTGCTCAATAATTTAAATGATTACTTTCTAGTTCTTTTCTATGTATTATAGTGTTGTGGGTTAGCCTCATAGAATATACCGTTTATTAATGATATTTGTAGTCAATGCGTAACAATATTTTGCAAAATTCGCAACATTCTCCTATAAATTTGCAACAATTACTCACCTCATGAATCCACTAGTAAGGACTGTAAGATACATCCTCCGATAGCCTCTCGGTGGTAATAGGTGAAAGGTTAGGTGTGAACGGTAACATATGATTTGGGGTTAATATAGCAACTACGATAATAAATCGTTGAATCACCGAATATCTAGCCTAGAACAATACCCTTGGCTACACCGGAGCGGAAACGGAGCTCTACAGGGGCGAATTTCACGGTTTAGACAAACGGTTGGATAATCTCGTAATGACAAGCACCTAGAAATTCCATGTATTCGACCCAAAATGAGTCAGTATACGTTGATAAGCTTCAGCCTTATCGATACAAGAAGCGGCTATCGGCGCTAGTGCTCGGCTGAGGCCAAAAAAGATGCGAAAAACCAAAGTAATCCGTTTGCAGCTTAAAGAACTCTCCATTAAAATCTATGACTCACTACATGTATAAATAGGAAGCAAAACAGGTTCTGCTAGAGAGGCTAGCATTTAAATCAAGAAGTATTGAAAATGGCTGCTCCACTTGATGCTTCCAAAGTTGAAATCATCAACTCAACTACTTCAAAAGAAAACAAGCCTAAGGAAAATTATGAATTCGGGAATGACTTCACTGATCATATGTTAGAGGTGGAATGGACAGAAAAAGATGGCTGGGGTACTCCCAAAATCAGTCCGTATCATAACTTGTCCTTACCGCCTTCTTGCTGTGCTTTACAATACGCGTTTGAATTATTTGAAGGGATGAAAGCTTACCGTGGACAAGATGGTAAGATTAGGACTTTTAGAAATTATATGAATATGGCTAGAATGAATATGTCTGCCCAAAGACTTGCTTTACCTACTTTTGACGGAGAAGAATTATTAAAGTTGATCGACCAGCTTATCAGTATCGATAAAGACTTTACTCCACAAGGATTCAATTCTTCTTTGTATATTAGACCTACCTTGATTGGAACCACTCCTTCCGTTCGCATTAGACCTCCTGATAGAGCTTTACTATATGTTATCCTCAGTCCAGTAAATTCCACTTATTTTGGTGGGAAAATGTCTTTGGAAGCTACCGATTATGCGGTTAGAGCTTGGCCAGGTGGGGTGGGTAATAGTAAATTAGGTGCTAATTACGGTCCAAGTGTATTACCTCAAAAGACGGCTGCTGCAAGAGGTTATTCTCAAAACTTATGGTTGTTTGGCGAAGAAGGTTATATCACTGAAGCTGGGATGATGAACGTATTCTTTGTATTCAAAGATGAATCAGGTAAAAAAGAATTAGTTACTGCTCCTTTGGATGGTACTATTTTAGAAGGGATTACCAGAGATTCCATTTTAGAATTAGCTAGGGGTAAGCTACCAAGTGATGAGTGGGCTATTTCCGAGCGTCAGTTCACTATTCATGAAGTTTTCGATAAAGCTGCCAAGGGCCAATTGGTTGAAGCCTTTGGCTGTGGTACTGCCGCTGTTGTTTCTTCAATCAATAGAATTGGCTGGCAGGGTAAAGATATCGAAGTCGGTACCAGTAGCGAATTGTGCGAGACTATTCTCGGATGGATTAAAAATATCCAATACGGTGAAGAAGAATTTAAGGATTGGTCACGAGTGGTATGTTAAAATATTTACATTATATGATATATATATGGAATTAAATAAAATCTAATTCATGCAAAAGAGTGAATGTAAACTAAACTTTTCTCTCGATATCAGGTAATTTTTGAATTTCGCCTAAAATGTAATCTCTTTCATCGATCAAATTTGAATCATTAAAATCAGCAATATCAAATTTTTGGAAAAAAGCCATAAAGTTACCTTTGTTTTTAATCAATATATCCAAAATCTTTTGTGATTTTTTTGGTTTAGCAACAAAAAATTTAAATATATGAAATCCTTCTAATTGTAAAATACTCAGTTTATCACTCAATAATAACATAATTAACTTCAAATTATTAGTATCATCGAAATATTTATTTAAAAACACTTGGTTTTGTTTTAGTAAAACCAACTCAGCTAAAAGTCTTACACTTTGCCTTTTGGTAACGTAATTATCTGATTGAATCAATTGGTTCATACTTGCATTAAAGATTTCATAATTTTTAGCTAAAAATTCTGAAACTAATTTTTTATGAATAGTTAATAAATCATGTAATGTATTAAATGCATCATTTGCAATTTCAAAAGTTGGAATTTTAACGTATTTGAAAAAATTCCAAAATAATGGACTTGATAAAATAAATTTATTTATTGATTCAAATTTGATACAATCTCTCAAAATTTGTCCGCAAATTAAGCTTACTTCTTGGTTTTCTGGTCCTTTTAATAACATTATAATAATTTCCGGTTTGGTATTTATAAGATATTCAACTGTGGGAGATTTACTCCCAATTTGACGTCGTAGTAAAGCCAGAAATACATTATAAACATCTTTCCGAGAATCAAAATCCAATTTTTTCAAATTATAAATCATATTATAAAGACAATCTGTTTGATAGATTTCTTGAGCCAACTGACTTATTTGATCTGGCTGGGGTACATTTTCGTCATCCCCATCAACTATAACTTTCATTTGTTTCAAAAATCGAGAACACTCATCTTGATATTTCTTATTACTATCATTGCTAGAATCAAGCTTGGAAATTTGTTCATTCAATGCCCGAACAAGATCAGGAGGCGTCTTTGGGTTTCTTTTGAATAAAAACGCCATGGCTAATACTTGATCTGTTTAAACTATCTTAACAAATACTGGTCAGTGGAAGGCCTTAAATATAATTCAAGATGATGGCTGATTAGATGAGATGCCAAAACAAAACAGAACTGGTGGAAACAGGGACAATTGCTATTAATGACTCTCCAACTTTCGTTTTCAGTCCAGAAATACTCTTGATTCTATCAGCTAAGGCTGGATCGTTCCAATTGACTGTAGAATTCACTGGTCGGCGGTGATTCTAAAAGGTTTGATCCGTTTGATTTCGTGAAGCGTAGGCTGATTTTTCTGATTTTTTTCCTTTCATTTGTGGATTTTGCATATTGAGTGCGCCGGTTTACAGGTTAGCAGCGAGATCAAAATATATGAAAAGCCGATTTGAACTAGAATTGAATTACCATTTGGAAATGCCATGAGATGACTTCACAGGAGAATTCAAGGATAGACGTATGGCAGAAGGTGTCTATTAACAGGAGTGACCGGCCCATATTGCTTGAAAACGAGCACAACTTGTGCGTTCGAGATAATGTAGGGTTATATCAAGGTAAACTGAAGATTATCAATCGACAGAATGGGAGAATATATTTATCGAATAAAAGAATCATTTACTTGGACAACAAGGATAAAGGGTTATGTGTGAGTGTGAACCTTAATGATGTATCACTGGCCATATTGGTTGAGAAATTTTTGAGATCATCGCCTAAAGTAAAGGTATTTTTGAAATCAGATAAGCCAGTGCAAACTCAAAATCCCAGCGTCGATGAAACACCAGAAAAGCTTTGTGATTGGGTATGCATGATATGCTCTTTTAATAACCAGGTATCGAATAAGGTTGATCTTGAGGAGGATATACCCAGCTGTGGATCGTGTGGAGTGAAAGCATCAAAGGCATTAATCAAAAGAGCAATTAGCAAAGCAGAGAAAGGATCCAAGGCTCCAACACCCATACCGGCAGTGGTGAAGCAGCAGGAGTTTTCGTCGCCGTCACCTCCGCCTACAGAGACTAAAGACTCCCAGTGTGGGAAATGTACTTTTATCAATCATCCGCTGATGAAGTACTGTGAGATGTGTGGGAGTGAATTGAGATCTGGCTTACCAATTGAACTACAGAAAAGATTGCAAATAAGCGAGGATGTGTTACAAGTGGAACCAAGGTATAATAATCCGCTAAACATTAAGTTGGAAAATGATACTGAAGTCTATACTAATAAAAGTCCCTATATTAAGTTAAGTTTCAGAAAAGGAGGAGAGGTTGAGTTTTGCCAATTGTTGAATGAGGCCCTTGATACAATCAAGTGGGATAGGTTGGTTAGTAAAGGAATGGTGAATGAAGACGCGGTTAAGCTTGAGCCAGCCAGAAGACAAGAAGAAAAAATTAGGGGTACTGGGATCCATAGTTTAGAGAGATTGGGAGAACAACAACGGAAGCAAAACGAGTTTATATTAACCAGTTCATTAGAGGATTTGGAACAATTAATGTATAAGGCACAAGACCTTATTAAATTATCAAGTTCATTCAGCCGCTTAATCAAACCTACAAGTAATAAGTTTAATAATACCAAAGTATTACCACAGCTTATGATTAACAAGACGTCTAATTTATACCATCGAGAACTAGCAAGACACATTAGTGAATACTTGATGAATTTCGAGCTTGTCAAATCAACATCCATGATAACCCTGCAAGAACTATTTGCCAATTATAACCGATATTTAACGATGACCCAGGGCTTTGGGACCGAACTTATTGGCCCCCAGGATTTCAATAAGAGTATTGAATTATTTGAAGAATTGAATTTACCAATTAAATCCAACACCTACTCCAAATCGGGCTTGGTAGTGATGAGCCAAAAATACCAAAATCAAGAGTTCCTCTAATATAATCATTCAGTTCTTAGCCAAAGAAGAAGAAAACTTCAAGTACGAAAAGTACAAGAGCGAGCTATTCAAACATGGCGAGTTGGTGGAAGAGGATTTCGATTACTACTTGCACGAGACTTATAATTACTTCAAGGGAAACACCATTGCTGATATAAGTGACCATTTCCATTGGTCCTACGGGATTTGTATCGAAGAAATCGACAAGTGCCTTGAAATGGGTCTCATCGTGATCGATCAGGACATTAGCGGGACGTTCTATTTCATCAATAAGTTCCTGGACAACTACACCGAAGACGACGACTCGATCCTATCCCGCGTCAAACAAGACATCCTCTCCGAGCAAAAACAAATCAGCGAACAGTTGAAAATCAACCACGATTCCGCCAATAGCTTGATCAACATAAACCCGCAATTCCAATTTGGAATCGAAAACCAAGCAGAACTACGCATCAAGGAACTCAACCAAAAACACCCGCCCCTCGGGCCCAGTGACTCGTTGAACGAGTTGGCAGGACTCCAATTCTAGCCCCAGGCGTTTTTTTTTGCAATTAAATAACTTAGTAAATAGAATACAAATACACTTTTTGCATTATCAACCTACATCACGTGACGTCCCGGTCACGTGACACGATAGGCTTTCGCCAAATTCCGTCAACGCGCAAAGGCCCGATGGCTCGCTCCGGTGGCATCGATTGCAACAAAGCGACCAGGTATCTTTGGCCAATCAGATCCGAGTATGTGGGGATGGTGTTGGAGAGCATTTGGAGCCATAGATCGAGGAGATTGATGTTAGATCGACTTGAACAGGCAGCTGGGCAGCTGGTTTGTACGGATTACAGTTTGGGTGGTTTCAATGCCAGTTCGAATGATTTGGATGCCAGTTCGAATGGTTTGGATGGTCATTGGCCAGTGATCATTTGGTTTTGCAATAAGGCAGAAGTAGCAGGCCCAGCGAGGGCCCGACTGAAGAGTATTGACATCACCAAACATACGTAGGACAAATGAAGTGTTTAGAATCAACTGGCTAAAGGCAGTCGAGTAGCAGTTCGGGCCTGCCCGGGGAGGGTATGCCAAAGGTATCAGTTGTAATTTACGGATTTTTTCTTTTGGAGTGGTTTATCGGTGATGGGTATATGCAGGCTTATCAGCGATGAATAAAGTATTAACAGCATCGAAGATCTTATAAAACTGAATTGAATTCCTTTTGATTTGTTATTCCAGTCTCTTTCATTAGATCATTCGAAATGTACGGTTGGACTGTGAAGCAATGGATTGACTTCCATTATCAATCAACACCAGACGATTCATTGAAACTTCTTGTACAACTTGTCAAAGATCAATCTACCAAAGATGCTGCTTGGATTAGTTTGGCTTCCATTGATCAGTTAAAACATCAATGGGATTTCTTACAGTCCAAATCAAATAAACTTGATTTGCCGCTTTATGGGGTGCCTGTTGCTATTAAGGATAATATCGATGTTAAAGGGTTTAAAACCACCGCTGCTTGTCCCTCTTATGCTTATGATCCATTGCAAGACGCTACCACCGTTCGTCTTTTAAGAGACGCCGGGGCTATAATTATAGGTAAAACCAATTTGGATCAATTTGCTACCGGTCTTGTTGGTACTAGATCCCCCTACGGGATCACTCCAAACACTTTCAATTCTAAATACGTGTCTGGAGGTTCTTCCGCTGGTTCTGCTTCAGTTGTGGCAAGGGGGGTGGTTCCTTTATCCTTGGGTACTGATACGGCTGGTTCTGGTAGAGTCCCCGCTGCTTTGAATAACTTGATTGGTTTAAAACCAACAAAAGGAATCTTCTCTTGTTCAGGAGTGGTTCCCGCTTGTAAATCTTTAGATTGTGTTTCAATCTTTGCTTTAAATTTAAAGGATGCTCAATTGGCTTTTAACTTAATGGCCCACCCAGATGGCTCTAATGATGAATTCTCAAGACCTTCACCTTCAAATCCTTTATTAAAATTCAAATCAAATCCAAATATCTTGATTCCACTGGACTTATTATGGCATGGCGAATCAGAAAATCCAAAATTATACGAAACCGCTGTTGATCACTTCGATAAATTAGGCGCTAATCTTGTTTCAAAAAGTATTGCTCCTTTACTTGATTTAGCTAAATGTTTATACGAAGGTCCTTGGGTTGCCGAACGTTACGCGGCTATGAAAGATTTCTATAAATCAAATCCTCCTGCTAAAGATTTGGATCCAACCGTTACAAAAATTATCAAGGGGGGTGAATCAATCTCGGCAGCCACTGCGTTTGATTTCGAATATAAAAGACAAGGAATCTTACAAAAAGTTAACGTTTTATTAAAAGACATCGATGTCATCATTGTTCCAACAGCTCCTTTAACCCCAACCATTGATCAGGTATCAAATGAACCAATACTCATTAATTCCCATCAAGGTACTTATACTAACTTTGTTAACTTGGCTGATATGTCTGCTTTAGCCATCCCAGCTGGTTTCCGTAACAGTGATGGCTTACCCTTTGGTATCACCTTATTATCTCATAAATATAACGATTATGCTTTGTTGGACTTAGCTAGCCGCTATTTGAAAGTTTACCACGATAAATTATCGGTTCCCCAATTTTATGGCTGTCTCAAAAATAAAAAAATTACCGCTGATGATAATAACGATTTAATCCCTCTGACTCAATTACCAAATTCAGTTCTTAAAAATTCAGTTAATTTAGCGGTTGTTGGTGCTCATTTAAAAGGTTTCCAATTACATTGGCAACTAGAAGCAGTTAATGCAACCTTCTTAAAGTCAACTACTACTTCTTCAAATTATAAATTATATGCTTTACCTAAAACCGGCCCTGTTGCTAAACCTGGTTTAAGACGCGTGGATGCTGACGGTTCTAAAATTACCATTGAAATTTATTCTGTACCTAGTGAAAATTTCGGGAAATTTATAAGCTTTGTCCCTGAACCTTTAGGTATTGGTTCAGTAGAGTTAGCTGATGGTAGTTGGTGCAAATCTTTTATCTGTGAAGAAGTAGGCTATAACTTGAAAGGAACTGTCGATATTACTTCTTTCGGTGGTTGGAAAAATTATCAAAACCATTTAAGTGAAAAAGATTCAAAAAAATTAAAACCTTTTGATTCAGTTCTTGTTGCTAATAGAGGTGAAATCGCAGTCAGAATTATCAAAACTTTGAAAAAATTAGGCATCACTTCAATTGCCATCTATTCAAATCCTGATAAATATGCTCAACACGTTTTAGATGCCGATCTTGCTGTTCCTTTAAACGGGGTCTCTGCTGCTGAAACATACATCAATATTGATAAAGTTATAAATGCCGCTAAAGAAACAAATGCTCAAGCCATTATTCCTGGTTATGGTTTCCTCTCTGAGAACGCAGACTTTCTCTGATCGTTGTACTCAAGAAGGTATTGTTTTCGTCGGTCCTTCCGGTGATGCTATTAGAAAATTGGGGTTGAAACATTCTGCTCGTGAAATAGCTTTGAAAGCTAATGTTCCTTTGGTTCCTGGTTCTGATTTGGTTCCTGATGCCAAAGCAGCTCGTCAAATTGCTGCTAAATTAGAATATCCAGTTATGGTCAAATCTACCGCTGGTGGTGGTGGTATTGGTTTACAAAAAGTTGACTCCGAAAATGATATTGAAAGAGTTTTCCAAACTGTTCAACATCAAGGTAAATCATACTTTGGTGATCCTGGTGTCTTCTTAGAAAGATTTGTTGAAAATGCTAGACATGTCGAAATCCAAATGTTCGGTGATGGTTATGGTAAGGCAATTGCTTTAGGTGAAAGAGATTGTTCTTTACAAAGACGTAATCAAAAAATCATTGAAGAAACTCCTGCTCCAAACTTACCTGAATCAACTCGTGCTGCCATGAGAAAAGCTGCTGAATCATTGGCATCTTCTATGAATTATAAATGTGCTGGTACTGTCGAATTTATCTATGATGAACGCAGAGATGAATTTTACTTCTTGGAAGTTAATGCTAGATTACAAGTCGAACATCCAATTACTGAAATGGTTACTGGTCTTGATTTGGTTGAATGGATGTTATATATTGCAGCTGATAGAGCTCCTGATTTTAATCAAAAAATCAATGTTACTGGTGCTTCAATGGAAGCAAGACTTTATGCCGAGAATCCTGTCAAGGATTTCATGCCTTCTCCTGGTCAATTAGCTGAGGTTAAATTTCCAGAATGGGCAAGAATTGATGGTTGGATATCTAAAGGTACCGTTGTTAGTGCTGAGTATGACCCAACTTTGGCTAAGATTATTGTTCACGGTAAAGATAGAGCTGAAGCTTTGAAGAAATTACGTCAAGCATTAAATGAAACATTAGTTTCTGGTTGCATTACAAACATTGATTACTTAAGATCAATTGCTAACTCAAGTATGTTTGAAGAAGCTAAGGTTGCTACCAAAGTTTTAGACTCTTATGATTATAGACCAACTGCTTTTGAAATTGTCAGTCCTGGTGCTTATACTACTGTTCAAGATTACCCAGGTAGAAAAGGATATTGGCATATTGGTGTTCCACCTTCTGGTTGTATGGATGAATATTCCTTCAGATTAGCTAACAGAATTGTTGGTAATGATAAGAGTGCCCCAGGTATTGAAATAACTTTAAATGGTCCTAAATTATTATTCCATCATGATGCGATAATTTCAGTTACCGGTGGTGAAGCTCCAATTGATATCAATGGCAAACCAGTTAAACAATGGAGCCCAATTCATATTAAGAGAGGTGAAAAGTTATCTATTGGTAAACTTAGCTCAGGTTGTAGAGCCTATTTAGCTATCAGAGGTGGTATTGACGTCAATGAATACTTAGGTTCAAGATCAACTTTTGCTTTAGGTAACTTGGGTGGTTACAATGGTAGAGTTTTAAAATTGGGTGACGTTTTATTCCTAGGCCAGCCAGAATTACCAAGTTGTACTTTACCAGTTCCTGTTTCTGAACCTGTTGAGATTCCAAGAACTTTAATTCCTTCTTACGATTTTAATTCTACTAAAAATTGGGTTGTTGGTGTCACTTGCGGTCCTCATGGATCTCCAGACTTCTTTACTGACGAAGCTGTTAAGGATTTCTTTACTGAAAAATGGAAGGTTCATTACAATTCTAATAGATTTGGTGTTAGATTAATTGGTCCAAAACCCAAATGGGCCAGAGCTGATGGGGGAGAGGCCGGTTTACATCCTTCTAATGCTCATGATTATGTTTACTCTTTGGGTGCTATTAATTTCACTGGTGATGAACCAGTTATCTTAACTTGTGATGGTCCTTCATTGGGTGGTTTTGTTTGTGAAGCTGTTGTTGCTGAGGCCGAAATGTGGAAAATTGGGCAAGTTAAACCAGGTGATTTAATTCAGTTCAAACCAATTTCATACAAGGAAGCCAAACAATTAAAATCCAACCAAGATAAAGCTATTGAATCATTAGAAGGCTCAATTCCAGAATTTGGAACCATTTTATCTAACCCAGAAAACCCGGTATTAGCTGAAATTGATGATTTATCTCATGGTGCACCAAAGATTGTTTACCGTCAAGCTGGTGATAGATACATTTTAGTTGAATATGGTAATAATGTATTAGACTTGAATTTGTCTTATCGTATTCATAAGCTAATTGAAATGGTCAATGTCAATAAAACAGCTGGTATTGTTGAAATGTCACAAGGGGTTAGATCTGTTTTAATCGAATACGATTCTAACATTAGTCAAGAGGAATTAGTGAAGACTTTGATTTCTTTTGAAAAAGAAATTGTTTTCGTAAATAAGTGGGAAGTTCCTTCAAGAATCATTAAATTACCAATGGCTTTTGAAGATAAGAGAACCTTAGATGCTGTCAAAAGATATCAAGAAACAATTCGTTCTGATGCTCCATGGTTACCTAACAATGTTGATTTCATTGCCAATATCAATGGTATTGGCAGAAATGATGTGAAGGATATGTTGTATTCTGCTAGGTTTTTGGTATTAGGTTTAGGTGATGTGTTTTTGGGAGCACCATGTGCTGTTCCATTAGATCCAAGACATAGACTTTTAGGTACCAAATATAACCCATCAAGAACCTTCACTCCTAATGGTACTGTTGGTATTGGTGGTAACTACATGTGTATTTATACCATGGAATCACCAGGTGGTTATCAATTAGTTGGTCGTACTGTTCCAATCTGGGACAAATTGACGTTAGGAGAACATTCTAATAATGGCCAACCATGGTTATTATCACCATTTGATCAAGTTGAATTTTACCCAGTTTCTGAAGAAGAAATTGATAAATTCACTGATGAAATGAATGCTGGTCACTTCAAAGTTGAAATTATTGAATCAGTTTTTGATCATGGTAAATATTTACAATGGATTCAAGCCAACAGCCAAGCTATTGAAGAGTTCAGAGAAAATCAAGGTGGTGATAAATTAGAAGAATTCAACCGATTAATTCAAGTTTCCAATGCAGATTTGGAATCCAGCGGTGGTCCAAAATTAAGTGAAGATGATAAATTCAGCGAAGATGCAGAAATGGTTTATTCTGAATATTCAGGAAGATTTTGGAAACCTTTGGCTGCCGTCGGTGATGAAGTCAAAGAAGGTGATAGTTTAATTGTTGTCGAAGCTATGAAGACTGAAATGGTTGTTGTTGCTCCAAAAGCTGGTAAAGTTGTTAAGATCTTCCATAAAAATGGTGATATGGTTGATGCTGGGGATTTAGTTGCTGTTATTGAATAGTTTTATTTCTTGTTATCTTTGTAATTATTTATATTTTGTTGTTTGTATTTCGTTTGTATTTATCCATATTTATTCATATTCAATTGTATCTGTTAATGTAAATTATACTCTATATACCGTTAAAGCAGTAGTAAATATTGATATTGGTGTCGTGCAAACGCGTTGAATTAATCAGAATCTTTATTTTGATGTTTTTTTTTTTCAGTTTTTCTTTTCTAATAGTTAACGAACAACTATTAACCTCGTCTTTCCATTATACAAGCAAGATGTCCGATCAAGCCAATATAACAGCTGCATCTCTATCTCCTGAGAGATGGACTGCGTCATCCAACGAGGCGTTACAGATGTTTGTCACTGATACTAAGGGAGCAGCCAAACCGTTTCAACCAGTCTTCACATATCCAATCTTTGGGGATTCTGAAAGTATATTTGGGTTTCAGGATTTAGTGATTTTCTTATGTTTTGACTCGGTGACCTTCCTTCCATTTTTGAATGTGAAGTTTAGTGCCAAATTGAAGGATGAAGATATTGAAGTTGACCCAAAAACTAAATTATTGGAATACTTACCAGAACTGACAATTTACAAAGACGAAGCCAAATGGCGTGACTTGATCGAAGAGGAACAAGTTGGCTACAAAATACCAGGGGACAAGGTCGAAGGGAGTGATTTCGAAAAGAATGGGGAGAAATACGAGATATATAGAATTGATTTAAATTCCGTTAAAGGGTTAGAATTACATAAACGATTACAAATTTTAGTTTTGTTATTCATTGAAGCTGGTTCGTATATCGACAGCGAAGATCCATTATGGGATTTATACGTGTTATACCGAGTTAGCAATACGGAATTACCAGAGATTGTTGGGTTTACCACTGCATATAATTATTGGAAGTATCCAGGTTTTGAAAAATTTGATCATGGAATAGTTCAGTTACGTAAAAAAATATCTCAATTTATTGTGTTACCGACTGATCAAGGTAATGGATTAGGGGCAGAATTTTATTTGAGATTATATAAATATTGGTTGAAAGATGAACGTTTAATTGAAATAGTTATTGAAGACCCCAATGAAAGCTTTGATGATTTAAGAGATCGGGTTGATTTCACTAGGTTGGTTGAAGAAGAAGTAATTGATTTGAAAGAATTGAATGTTGAATTGGCCAGCGATTCTAAATGGTATTCACAAGTTAAAAATCATGAAAAATTAGAGAAGAGACAATTTCTGAGACTATTAGAGATGATGTTACTTTACAAATTAACCAAAATCCCTAACCATGGTCTTGATAAGAAACTGATTCGTTTATTTATCAAGAAAAGATTATATGAAAAGAATAAAGAAGCATTGGCTACTTTAGACGAACCTACCAGATTGGATAAGCTACAAACCGCTTACCATTCGTTAGAGCAGGACTACTATCGTATTTTAGAGCCAGTAAAACTTTCGTCGGGTCCTCCTTTGAAGAAGGTCAAGGTTTAATGTATTATTAATATATACTTACAGTTCTTTTTTGTATTGTAGCAAAACATAACTAGTTAACCGAGCAAGTTCGATTGATGCATGGAAGTGTTTCAGCCAAAACAGTGATTCCTCACACGAATCGAAAATAAAGAACCTTTAATTCTCGTAATATAAACGATATGCAGCATATAGTTGATGCAACTTTAATTTGACGTCAAAGAATTTGCAGCTTAACAAGAGGATGGACTTGAAGAAGAGAATACTAGTATACAGTGCAAGCATGGGTAAGGCTTGTGATATTATAAAGCAATTTAATCCTTGTCCCTGATATAAAAGCTCTCACTATTTCAGCTAGCGATGTAGATGCGAAGTAGTAGAGTCTAATCATGTCAATTTCCAAAATCCATGCCCGTTACGTTTACGACTCTCGTGGAAACCCAACAGTTGAGGTTGAGTTGACCACCGAGAATGGTTTATTCAGAAGTATTGTTCCATCCGGTGCCTCCACTGGTGCATCAGAGGCCATTGAGTTGCGAGATGGAGACAAGTCCAAATGGTTAGGTAAGGGGGTCACTAAGGCCGTATCTAATGTAAATGATATTATTGCACCAGCTTTGATCGAGGCTGGATTTGAAGTTACTGAACAAAGAAAAATTGATCAGTTTTTATTAAAGTTGGACGGAACTCCCAATAAACGAAACTTGGGTGCCAATGCGTTGTTAGGGGTATCATTGGCCACCGCTAAGGCTGGTGCCGCAGCCGGCAAGATTCCATTGTACCAGTATATTGCCCAATTATCTGAGTCTAAACGGGAACCGTATGTTTTACCGGTTCCTTTCCAGAATGTTTTGAATGGAGGCACCCATGCCGGGGGGTCTTTGGCGTTCCAAGAGTTTATGATTGCACCAACGGGGTTTGACTCGTTTTCGGAGGCGTTGAGGGTAGGAACCGAAGTCTATCATACCTTGAAGTCGTTGGCCAAAGAAAAGTATGGACAATCTGCCGGTAACGTTGGTGACGAGGGAGGAGTTGCGCCGGACCTTGAAACTGCAGAAGAAGCCCTTGATTTGATTGTTGCAGCCATTGAAAAAGCCGGGTATAAAGGATTGGTTAACATTGCGCTTGATCCTGCTGCATCCGAATTCTACAAAGAAGGTAAATACGATTTGGATTTCAAGAATCCGAATTCTGATAAGTCCAAATGGTTAACTGGGGAACAGTTGGCTGCGAAATATCAACTGTTGATTGAAAAGTATCCGATTATATCTCTCGAAGATCCCTTTGCCGAGGACGATTGGCACTCTTGGGCGGTTTCGTATCCCAGCTTGGCCAGCCGAGTTCAGATTGTAGCTGATGATCTAACCGTCACCAATCCAATATTTATCAAGAAGGCCATTGAACAAAAAGCTGCCAATGCTTTATTATTGAAGGTGAATCAGATCGGAACTCTCACCGAGTCCCTTGACTCTGCAAAACTCGCGTACGCCAACGGCTGGGCCGTCAAGGTGTCCCACCGTTCCGGCGAAACTGAAGATACCTTCATTGCCGACTTGGTTGTTGGTTTAAGAACTGGCCAAATCAAGACGGGGGCACCTGCCAGATCCGAAAGATTGGCCAAGTTGAACCAAATCTTGAGGATCGAAGAGGAAGTCGGCGGCCCAGGCAAGTACCTCTACGCCGGACTCAAGTTCCATTCTGCCCACCTGTTGTAGCCTAGCTACTGGTTCCGTTTGCAACTGAAAGTTGTGTACTGTGTGCCTGGTGTTAACACACCTAGTCTCTTTCTATTCGGTTAATATACTACACTAGAATTAGTAGTAGTATTATTATTATTAGTATACTGTTTTATTGGAACCTTTTATATCTTTCATATATATACATATCGAAACTCATAGTCAATTTAATTATTATCTTGTTAGAATATATTTTATATTTAAGTACTTACATTATCCTTTACTTATCGTTGTTGAGATCGAAAGTAAACTATTTATCTTACTTACTAGATTATTAAGTAGAGAAAGTATACCTTATACAAAAAAGGTTACTAGTGATAATCTTACGCGTACTTACCAATAATAACTGACGTGTACGGGCGTTTGCTAAAGAATGCACGGATGTTTACTAAAGCAATGTACGGGTCTTCACTGAAGAAATGTACGGGTGTGTGTTTCTGCCCCCCCCCTCAATTAAACAATTACGTCATTGGCCCGTCACAGTTTTTCACTTTTGACTGACTCGAGACACCACAAACCCTGGATTTAACTCCAGGTTTGACATGGGATGAGCATCAATTTCAAGTGGCCATCAGCCCGCACGGAGTAGACCCAGAGCGAAGCACGAATTGGACCGGGTCCAGTGGGTAGGAATGTATGACCAGCACGTAGCAAGCACTGGCCCAGGTTTAGTCTAATTTCCGCCTTTGGCAGCTTCTCTTACATTTTGTGTCTTGCTCCATTCTATTTTCTCAACATTGTCCCGTGGACAATTTGTAGACAATGTTCAGTTTAACGGTGCACCCTTCGGTCAATGGAAGGAGGTTTTCGGTCATTGGCCTGGTTGGGATGGTCAATTGGGAGTAGCAGGAAGCAGTTGTAGGGGCCCGCCTTTCCATTGCTCAATTTCGCTTTTATTTGTTTAGTTTTTTCTTTTGTCTTCGTTCCACGCAAAAAAGAGTAAAGAAAAACAAAGGGCCAGGAAGGGAAAAGATATATAAAGGGGTGAAATGACCCGAAATTCAAAGGAAATATTTGTAGTAACGACCATATCAACTGAACGAAAACTTCAAAATGCACAGAACTTATTCATTGAGATCATCTAAAGCACCAACTGCTTCTCAATTGCAATCCCCACCACCACCAACTTCCTCAACCAAGAATCGTTTTTTCGGTTCCAAAGGAATTGCTTCTTCATTTAGAAAAGGGTTTGCTGGGGCCACTGGACCAGAGTTACTGAGAAAATTGGCTCAGTATATTAAAATTGAAAAAAATGTTATGAGAGCCATCGAGTTAACTGCCAGGGAACGTCGTGATGTTGCTAAACAATTGTCATTATGGGGGGAAGAAAATGATGATGATGTTTCTGATGTTACCGATAAATTGGGGGTTTTAATTTATGAAATTGCTGAATTGGAAGATCAATATATCGACAAATATGACCAATACAGAATCACTTTGAAAACAATTAGAAACATTGAAGCTTCTGTTCAACCTTCAAGAGATCGTAAGCAAAAAATTACCGACGAAATTGCTCATTTGAAATATAAAGACCCTCAATCTCCAAAAATTTCTGTCTTGGAACAAGAATTGGTAAGAGCCGAAGCTGAATCCTTAGTTGCCGAAGCTCAATTATCTAATATCACTAGAGAACAATTGAAAGCTGCCTTTAATTATCAATTTGATGCTACTAGAGAATTGGCTGAAAAATACGCTTTAATTGCTGGTTACGGTAAAGCTCTTTTGGAATTATTAGATGATACCGCTGTCACTCCTGGTGAAACTAGACCTGCTTATGATGGTTACGATGCCTCTAAACAAATTATCATTGATGCCGAAAACGCTTTGGCCGGTTGGACCTTGGATGGTGCCGCCGTTAAACCAACTTTATCTTTACATCAATCAGAATACGATGAAGAAGAACCAAACCCAGAAGAATTGGAAGGTGCTCAAGAAGAATTTGCTAAACACGATGAAGCAAATGGCGTTCTCGAAGCAAAATAAGTCGTCTGCTTCTAAATATTATACTAGTACCCGGACTTTCGATAAGTCCTGGCGATCTTTTGATTATACATTCTCTCCTATCTGTATTATGTACTTCTTTTCTCAATTAATTTGCCCATTAATAATTTTTTCCTGTTTTCATTTTTAACCTTTTTTAATTGAAGTTCGTTTGACATTAGGCTTATTGTAGACTGAAATTCCATTTGCTCTTCTCAATGGATGAATTTGCTGGCTGACCCGTTTTTTTTATTTTTTTCTTTCTTTTCTTTTCTTTTCTTTTCTTGTTTTCGTTTTTGACTTGTTTGTCCTTCGGCATTCTCTGCTACCCTCACTCCCGGCATTCATCTTCGTATTAAGCCCAGTCCTCAATTCATGTTGAGGCCCCGGTAGGCGTCGTAAATTTCATTTCCTTGGTTCATAACACAAAGGGTACGGCAAAAACCAATATTGCAACCTCTAATAACGGTAACACAAACTAATATGGTCACCTTTTAATAAATTCACTGGGTCCTCCTGATCCGTTTCAATTGCCATAAAGTCCCTAGTAGCCAATTCCAACACCGATACAAATGCTAAACTTGCTTTACCCCGATTGACATGAACTGATTTCGCAGGTATGAGATCACTCATTCTGATTTTATGATAGTTACCCTCATCATTCTCCAAAAAATTATCTTGAATGACTCTGGGTAACTTGAGCCTTTTGTTCAGAATTTCTTCTTCGCTGATCATAGTTGCAAATTCCTCACTCCGTTTGATCATGTACTGCACGAAATTAGTCAATCCTTTGTTCAATTCACCAACCTCAACCTTTTGGGTTAGGTGATGATTTGCGCCCGGGGTATAATCAATGCTTTCTTCCTCAAATCGATACAGATTATCTCCTTCATGAACGAAATCATTTGCTTGCACTGGATCTAAATCAACAGCTATATCCGCACCACGTATTTCGTCTTCTAGTAATTCTTCAATCGGTGAGCTTTGCCTAATTCTCTCTTCAATATAATTCTCTCTAGCTGCTTGGTTTCTACCAAACTCAACCGGTTCGTCATTATCAATCAACTTATTTTTTTCCCCTTTCTCATGGAAACCAAATCTCCTATAGGGTAATCTATTTTCCGGAATTCCCTTAGTAGCCTGATATCCAAATATATTCCGGTAAATGAGATTGAGGAATGGCGGATTAAATGCACTCTGCTCAGTGATTAGTTCTTTCAAATCGCTGACTTTCTTCTTCATTTGCTTTAACTGTGTCATTTCCTCTTCATAATGCTGAGAAAAACCCTTCATTTCCCCAGAACTGAATCGAATCACTTCGTCGTATTCAATTCTCCTTCTTTTGAAGGATTGCTGGACGAAGTTTTTACCTTTGGGTTCAACGTTGTTTATACTAAAATGATCTAAGTCAGTGGTGGTGAAATGAGGGTCTTCAAGAAGGGGACCTTCGGCAAAATCTAAAATGTCAGGATTAACATCTTCAAGATCTGCCAAGGTGAAGTCTAATTCGATATTATCATCATCATCATCAGCAGCATTTTTCGCTTCAGCCCTACGATTGTCGTCACTGATGTCAAAATCCAATTCTTGAGCATTCTCTGGATAACCGATCGAATCAAAACTGTTTTCACTACCAATACCAAAGAAGTTATCCAAGTCTGCAGTTGGATCGTAATTTTGGGTCATTTGCCGGGTTTCAGAATCCATGAATGTCGAAACATGATCTAGTGTTTGATTGTTCCTCTTATCAATCACTTGCAACTCTACCATTCTTTGATATTTGACATCATTTCGCTTATGCAAAAGTTCCAAATCATCAAATCCAAGTGCAAATTCTTCTTCGATAAGAAACCCCTTGTCATCAGACAATATTTGCTGCAAACCGTCCCCAGCATCAACCAGTGAGAATATTGAACTTCCACCCTTTCCATTAAACGCCTTCAATCGTCTGTTGTAGGTCATATCGCTGGTACGTATGCTTCTTTGTAGGCGGCTATTGATCGTGGTAACATCACCAAACAAGCAGTCAATTTGCTGTTTATAAAGCAAGGAGATACCATACATCAAGTTAGATGTGGTTCTAAGAGTCAAACAAGTCTTTGAATCAGATACAACATTACAAGTTTTGGGAATTGAAATGAAAGTTAAATCACGTCTGAGTAGTTTCTTATGCGATTTAGAGCCTAAGGTTGCCAATAACCATACTGTGCTGAGACCATGATTCTCAGGGTTATTAATCATGGAAAGTTGACCTGGAACGTATGGAGATAGAGCAGACATATTACGCGAATATGTTGGAACCTTTGGGTTAGCCTTGAAGTAGAAGTGGCATTCTTCTGAAAATGGGTGTAAAAAATGATCCATCATTTTTGAATTATTGCGAAAACATACACCCCCTCTAGATAGGATCTTACTACACTAGTTGAATAAAACAAATCAAGCCTATGGTCAGGGTATATAAATATAAAGGGTATAAATTTCAGTTAAATAGAGGAAGGTAAACATTTTCATGCAATCTTACGGTGAAGATTCTTCAATTTATCATAAGTAACAACCAACCATTTGACTGTCTGTTCATAGTCAGGCTTCAAAATAGCTTGTTGTAGATACGGGAAAACGCTGAGCTGACCACGGCTGGCAAGATATGCCAGGTCCTTGTCAGGAGTAAATTCTGGTAACCCATAGAAAATATGATTAAACCAAAGTTCTTCAGGTTTATCAAATAAAGGAAGGGTATTGGATTTGATTGGATCTACTTGATCACCACTGCCTTTGGCAGCGTCACCAAACAAGTAAGTATAATCTTTCGACTTAAGTAAGAATTCCTTTTCAAAATGGAGAATTTTATAGTTTGCTACTTTGAATTTGGCGTAAATATGAACTTTCTTCAAATATTTATACCAAGCGTAATCCTCAATCAAGGAGTCTTGTACAGAGGATAAGTAATCATCAAAAACCTTTGATTGATCAAATAAGTCATTCAAAAGTATTTGAAAAGCATGAATGACATCATTGAATTTAATCGGATTACTTTCATCGAATTCATCCTGATCTCTAATATCGTTATAAATACTATACTTATTTATTAAATAAGTAGAGACGTTCTTTTCACTCCATTTTGAAAATGTTTCGTTGTGGTCCAATAGAAGGCTCTTGAAGTATTGATTTATAGTATCAAAATAGCTATGTGACTTGATATCGACAATTTCATGTTCACTTAAAGAAATTATCATTAATCCAATGTATCTCACCAACAGTCCATGCAACAACATATCATCATCAATTTCCTGCTTTGTTAGCCAGTCATAAGAATAATAATTCGAGTTGGGAAGATAGGCTGATGAATCACGTTTAGGATCATTTTGGAACTTGATATTGATTATGGGTGCACTCATATGGTTCTGAAACACTATGGCATCAGATTCTCTAAGTTGATATCCAAGTTTATTATTAATAAATAGTTTATCTTGTTTCCACCAGTAGTTATGTAATGTGGAATATTTTTCTTTGTCATCATCATCGTCGTCATTACCGTCTAAATCATCTTTGGGTAAAGTTTTATAATGAGTGGAAAATTTAGGAAATGGTATGTACTTAGCTGTTTTTACCAATAACTCATTGAACAAAGGATTCGAATCAACTTTAAGTTTACTTCCAGTGACAGCAGCATCATCTATATTGACATAACAAAGTATTGGCTTCCTCGTACTAAAGACATCAGTGTCGTTGGAACTCAATTGTGAACCCAAGAGTCCACTATGAGATCCATCCCAAGAAATGAAACGTATATTTCTAAGAGGTTTCCAACCCAACTGCACTAATTTTTGAAAGCCTCTCATTATTTCAAATAAAATTGCATGATTACTCAAAGGGTCAGAGGAAGTCATACTATCTCTGGAAGCACCTATTACAACATCACCATCATTTAAAACTCCTTTTATGGAACCAACAATATTGGTGATTTTTCTAGGCTTTTCTTTAGAAAATATAGTATTCAAGTTAAGTTCAAGGGTAGAGTCTTCAGTCACTGGGTAATAATCCCAATTTTCAAAGTCTTTGCTCGAAGATGGACTAAGCGAATCCAATACTGGCTTAATGGCTTTATAAGAAATAGGGATAGATGGAATTTTGGGAAGGGTAAGATTATTAGCATGACTTATGGGTTGAAAAGCCACTGAATATCTCGATAAAGCTGATTGCAAAGATTTTAATTCTTGTTTATTGTAAGAGGAGATATCTTGGTAAACAATAAAGCCTGAAGCGCCATACTCTTGAGAAATTTGAACTTGTTCCGCCACGGACAAGATCTTGGAAGTCTTCGCAATGACAAGCTTCGAAGCGGGATTGATTCTATTTTTCAAAAGTAATTGGAAATCTTTCGTAGTTGCTTCGTTAACAAAAACATAATTTCCAGTGACACTTCCATTGAAACCAAACACATTATAGGCGGGAGTTGAAGATTTATGTTCGAAAAGCTTAGCATTATATAAAACCGATTGATCAGCGCTATTCAAAAGACTCAAAGACGAGCCCAAAGGTTTTTGAAGATGGGGGACATCGTAACTAAATGCTTGTGCTTCCACGCCAAACTTATTAAAGTTATCCTCGACAAAGGAAATTAGGTCGATATTATCATTTGTTAGCAAATTTGTTGGGCTTTGATTGTTAATAGCAGTGAAATTAGTTAGCCAGTCAGATATTTGTTCTTCGTTAACCCGGTCCTTACCATTAGTTATACTATGTAAACCACTAAACACGAGATAACTCCGTTTAATATCGGCTTTAGTCAAACGAAGACCATGCCATCTTCTGAAATCCCGACTCATAGAAGTTCTTGGTAAAAACGATAGATGTAGAGTGAGGATAGCCAAAAAGCCTAGAGATACAAACCACCAGAATCGGCTTCTTGAAAAGTTGGGACTTATTGAAAAGTAAGAAACTAAATCATACTTTGATTGTGTTTCTTCTTCATTTTCACCGCCATCAAAAAGTTCGTCATGATTTCTATCTAGCCTTATATCATTCAAATGATGTGGCTGGGTAATTGACCCATGATGGGATCTTAAAAACCGATCACTTAATAAAGGCGAAACCTCATCACTATCGCTCTGGCGACTCAAATTGGCGCTTGTTCCAGCAAAATTCTGACTAGAAAAACGATTCAAGCTAGCCTGTACTGGAGAGGAAGCACTTCGTCTTCTGTTCTTAAAGCTTTCCAGCTTTCTAGATTGGGTTTGGCGTGACATGTCGATAATAATTGCAAGCGGGCAGCTTCGGATTGTTTTAGGGCAGCAATTGAAGGGTAAATGCTATTTTGCAATTAAACAGCAACAAATTCACTGTCAAACGTAAAACTTATCTGCTGCGTTCAAGTCTGGTTCATGTAATGTTGCAAAATTGGTTATCGAGTAGTTTAACCTAAGATGAAAGATACCCCAATAAACTAATAAATTTATCCTTATGTGCTGCTAGGCGTGAGAATTCTGTTTTTTTTTTTATTTTATTTATTTTTTTTTTTTGATAGCAGAAAAAAGGTAAAACCCACGGTGATAAACCCGAGTTTATAAACTGAAAAATTAGTCAAGGCTCAAGAAACACCCACCCAACAACAGCCTATTGACAACGCTTTGTAGTCGACTGTGTCGATGCCTGGGGCGGAGTAGTTGGTGTCTACTCTACAATTATTGCAAGAAAGAAAAGCATTTACAGAAGAAAAGAAAGGAAAAAATCAGAATTTGATGCAAAAAAGTATAATACATTAGAGAAGTGAATTCATGATGAGCGAGGTTGCAATGGGATATGAGGAATCATTTCATAAGACTTGTAACAATTGAGATAGTTTTAACAATCGTAATGAATCATTTTCGGCTAGGTTTACTTCTTTGACCAATTGCAGGCTTGAGTCAGAAGCATTCATCACTTTAACAACACTTAGGTCAGGTGAGACAACTACTTTGTTGCTGGAAGCCAAAGTCATTTGGTAGTTGTCACCAGCTTTGATTATATCGATTTGGTCGCCTTGGTCAATGAAGAACCTCAATAGATGGTTAAGCTGTTTAATGAATTGACCGTTGAGTTGCAATTCATTGGTTTCATCGGCGGGGTTGGTACCATTTTGCGACTGATCCGTTTTCTTGTGTTCCAAATTGACTAGAGACCTCTGTAGAGATTGGATTGATTCGAGTTTCTCTTGGTGCAAGCTGAATTTTTGTTGAAGTTCATTTTGTAGAACTTCCCAATTCTTCACGGTTTCTGATAACTGTTCACGGCCCAAGTCGATGATTTCGTTCATGTCTGTTATTTGGAAGTCGATGGCTTTAGGAACATTCAATAAAACCGCGTGATCTTCGTTACTTTCGATTTCTTTCACGAGATTATCAACTTGTTCATTCATCGACTCGGTTTCCTTGATGAAGTTGTTAACTTCATCGAGTCTGGTTTGATATTGACTGTTTATATCCACCACTTCCAGTGATAGAGCGTATAATTTGTCGACGTCGGTATACACGTTATTTTTCAAAGATTTCAATTGTGCTTTTGATGATTCATTTTGTTCGATCAAGTTCTTGGTCTGGTCTATTGGATTGGTGAAATCATTTTCATCAAGTAATAGCTGGCGTAAGAATTTATCTCTGGTTTCCTGTTCAAGATAGATAAACTTAAGTTTATTCAAATATTGTTTATAGTATCTGGTTTCTTCATCAATATTCTTTGGGTTGGTGGAGCTCACTCTGCCGCTTTTATCAGCAGACACATCAAGCGTGGCTACTGGACTGCTCTCAAAGACCGACCGCGCCAGCAGGATCAGTAAGTCATTATTGAGCTCTTCTAGTTTACTCTGGTATGCCATGGTGTGCTTGTTAAGTAAAGAGACTTTGTTGTTTATGTTTCATTTTTTTTTTGTTGATGTTTTATCTAATGATCTGGTGTTTGGGCGTTCCTACAAGGAAAATGTTCCACACTAGAAAGTTTTATATGTATTTATATCTCTATTAAGTTACTAAATGTTTAATTTTTTTTATCAACCTCCACATTCTTGATTTTATCAATTTGCTCATTCAACAAGACTGGACTTCCACTGCTTCGTGATCTTCGACGTTCTTAGTTTCCTTCTTTTCTTGTTGTTTTTCACTTGGAGTCATAACAAAATCGGCAAAGTTAACTTTAGAGCCTTTGTCATCATCTTCCGCGGTTTCATTCCATTCTTGCAATTCTTTTTCGTGTTCACGTTCAATGGCAAACTCAACTGCTTGCAAAACGTTGTCACACAAGTGTTTTGGTTTGTATTTTGGTTCGGTACCAGCTTGGTAAACCCCAGGTTTTAACCAAGATGGAAAACCAAGAATCGTCATGTGAATTGGCAAAACGGAATATCCGACTCTGGAGTATCACCAACGAAGTAAACGGTAGAAGCAGGAGGTAACTGTAAAGTGATTTGTTCCTTTTTGGTTAATTCCCCAACTTTACCAACAGCATCACCAGCATCTTCTTCTTCTTCGGATTCATAGTCACCCGATTCTAATTTAGCTTGATTAATAATTTCCTCACCTTCGTCATTAATCAAGATATCAGCTTGAGAAGCGTTTGGATCATTAATTGATAATTTTTTCAAATGTTCATCAAGAACCCCTTGTCTCCATTTGGTTAAAACTTTATTAGCAAATTTAAAAGTACCTTGTTGAGGTTTACCAAAACGGTTAACCTTTAATTCTTTACCAGTGTGCTCTCTATATAAAGCGGCAATAGAAACTTGTAAAGCACCCATACCATATCTTGATAATTTATAATTAGTTGCCCAAATAAAATCAGAGTGGGCAAAATAGATTTGAGGACCTTCATCAAAAGATTCAGAAACAGTACCCATAACCCCATTCTTTAGATAATAACAATTCCAAGATGATTTGTTGATCAGCAGCCCAATTTCTCAGATCGGCAAAGACTAAAACGGCATCAATAGAAATCTTGGAGAAATCAACGTCTTTAGTACAGGTTTCTTCCTCTTCAGTTAAATCATGATATGGAGAAACGGCAGGGTTCCACTTCATGACGTCCAAGGGAGTATAAACATTTTGGAAACCATAAGATTCAGCAACATTACGGCAAACATTACCAACCCCACCAACAACCAAAACATTCTTATAAACCCCCACGAGATCCTTCATGGGAGTATGACCTTGAATGATTTGTTCTGGAGTAATGGTGGTATTCAATTGTTCAGACAATAACTTGGAACGAGCCGATTCGGGTTTCCCCCCACCGTTAGTAACAAAAATCGAAGGAACAGTGATATTATACTTATTTTCACCATTCAATAGCTTCATGGCTTCGATTGCTTCCGGAATAACGTTTGGACCACGTAATATCACCCCATCGATATCAAAACAAAAAGCATAAGAAGCAACTCTCTTATGGTCAATAACCGTCTTCTTCTTTCTTCTAATAATAGAAGAATTTCTAGATAATTTTGCTAAGGAATCAACTTTTTTCAAATTCAAGTTGGATCCCAGTTTTTGTTTATTCAATGAAGTAGAAGATGATAACTTGGTTAACCCATTTTGCCACTGATTCAAATCAGAAAGCGATAACGAAGAAACACGATGTTTTCTGGTCATTGGCGTTAATTCATCAATCCCATCATTATTCAAATATGATTGAAATTGAGGACTCTTATCTTCAACAGCTGATTCGTTACTCATGGTCTATTGCTAAGTATGTAAGTAGATAACTATTATAACCAAAAACTTTCCAATCTATAGATTTTCCCTGGAATTGGCCTAATTTATATATTTTTAGGGGATGCTGTGTGGGTAGGTTCAGTAGTAGCAAGAAATAAATGATCCCCACACACACAAAAACTGATGCTGGGCGTGGCCGCACCATGTCTTACAACTTTAATCAAACCACCTTCCTACAATGGCTATAGTTACTAGCATTACTGCAATTACTAGCTTGTCTGCGTTGACTACAGCCCACCAAGGAAGACATGGCCAGTGATGGAGTGGGCACTGTGGTGACCGGGAGGTGGAAACGTGTGGGTATGATATAACCAGTCATTAGGAATAGTCTCACAATAGTAGTTAACTTGCTATAATAAGTTATATTTGCTAGTTGTGCCCAAATCTATTGCTGTAAGGTTAGTTCACCTTGCATTTGTAGAAGATGAGACAGAATTCTCTGGAACGAACACTGGGAGGACGTTAGACGAAATTTCAGTGAACCAACGGAATATTCCATCGGATTCTTTCTGCTTTGTCCAGGGCAGAGGATGTTCCGATGTTTACCAGTGTCTCAGACACTGGTACACGACAGGTTTAGTTACAAGCCACCCAATTGGCAGGGTCACGAGATGAGATAACGGCAATTATATAGGTAAGAATATACATTAAATGTAAGAAAAAGAAAAAAAGCAGTCATTTTATCAGATTGGAAAAAAGTAACTGAAAATTAATTAAAGTAAATAAAACATCTCGAGAAACAAAAAATAAAGTAGGAGTGGAAAATAGTAGCATTGAAGAATTATTCATCTTCATTTTTTTTCATTCTGGCAATTTTGACTAGAGGACTTAAACTGGCAACGTCATCACTTTCCATAATGAATTTGTCACTTAGTAATTGATCAGCATTACCTCTTTTATTGAAATCAACTTGTAAACACCAGGATAAAAATTTACGGATATCATAACTTAAAGCTTCTGGTTCTTTTAATTTAGGAGTACCATTAGTAGCAATTAAATAAAGAGCCCTCAATGGAGTTTCGTTAAGATAAGGAGGTTCACCTTCAATCATTTCAATAATCATAATACCTAAAGACCAAATATCAACTTTTGGACCATACTCTTTACGAGAAACAACTTCAGGAGCCATCCAGTAGGGAGTACCAACCATGGTAGTTCTTTTCAAGTTGATTTCATTAATTTGGGCACAAAATCCAAAATCAGTCATCTTGATATTACCATCGATATTTAATAAAATATTATCACTTTTGATATCTCGATGAATAACCCCTTTGGAATGTAAGAATTTTAATCCTTTCAAAGTTTCTCTACAAACTGCACCAATTTGTCCTTCAGTCATCACACTATGAGTGACAATTTCAGTTAAGGATCCTCCTTCCATGTATTCCATAATCACCCATAAGTCTCCCTTTAATAAATAAGAATCAATAAAATTAACAATGTTTGGATGTTTACTTCCTTTCATAACTAAAATCTCATTAATAATTAATTCCTTTTTGGGTTGTTGATCCAAATTCATTTGCTTAACGGCAACAGTATTAATCAATTTATCTTGTACAACTTCATGTGCTATATAAACACCTCCACTAGCACCTTGTCCAATTTTAACTAAATCTTTATATTTGTCCTTAGGATTTCCTTCCGAACATATCGATTGTAATTTATTCAATATTTGTTGGTTTTTACGATTCTTATCTTCTCTCTTCTTTTGGGATAACATTGCAGCCTTCTTAGCATCTCTCACCGGTTGTTGTTGTTGATTATGTGCGTGATTGTTTTGATATTGTTTCAGTGAATTGGTTCTACTGACTTTCTCCGATGGTGCTTGCGCATGCTTACCACTACCTCCAGTGATTTGGTCCAACGCCTGTTGTGGTGTTGGTTTACTCAGTTGTGGTGGTGGTGGGGGTGGACGATGGGATTGTAATTGCTGATCTTCTCTTAATGGTTCCATTGGTGAATTGGTATTACTACTAGAAAATCGTGACGTGGCTTGGGTTGGTGCTGTGCTTGATCCTTTTGGTTCTAATTGAACTTGTTTAGATAATTGCTGATTATGTGATTTGGATTTTGGTATCTTATTAGAAGTGAGTGAAGATCTTTGTTTTTGTTGTTGTAACTGTTGTTGTTGTTGTTGTAATTGGTGTTGTTGTTGTAATTGTTGTTGTTGTTGAGTAATTGGTGGTACTGGTGATGATGATGAGCTATGGAAATGACTATCAGATAACTTTCTCGATGCATTTCTTAAAGATTTGATTGATTTAGAAGAAAAGGATCTTCCCATAAAACTCTTCTTACTCAGCAGTGGAGACGTTGGGGTATTATTACCAGATGATTCACCGCTTGTCTTGGTAGATAATTGTTGTGCGGGAGGTTGATTAGCTTGAGATGGTTGAGCTTGAGGCTGAATTGGTTTTGGTGCTGGAGTAGAAGGTGGTTTGGGTGCTGGCCTACTTGGTATGAATTGATTACCATGATTGGCATTAGCACTGATACTAGAAGTAGCAGTAGGAGTCCTTGGTTGAGATTGAAATGATTGTTGGGGAGTTTTTTCAAGATTAGAAGTTTGAGGAGTTGAATCAATATTACCATCCAAATAATTATAATTTTCACTAATTGGAGTAGCTGGAGGACTAGATTGGTTTAAAGATCCACTACTAGCATTGGAACTATCAGTGGTTGAACTAATATTATTGGAACTGTTACGGATTGTGGTTGGACCACCAGTAAATTTCTTAAAAGCAACGTCATCAGGATTTTCATGAGTGTCTTGATAAAATGCAACGATGTCCATAACAGCTTGAGGATGTTGTTGTTGTTCCTTTCTTGAAATACCACTGGCACTCAATAATCTTTCCCATTCTATTGGTAAACCGGTATAAGAACCATTATCATCTACACCAACATGTGCAACATGAGTAGCATTAAACGGCGTACTAATTTTCATATTTAATTCTGGTGAACTACCACCATTAGCTGAGTTAGTACCACCATTGATATTGGAAGATGAATTTTTTTTGTTAAACATTGATGAAAAAACACCTCTTACACGATTACTACCACCACTTTTCCTCTTTTTAGTAGACAATCCATTCAATTTGGGTGAAGGAGTATGTGGAGTAGTTGGGTCTCTTGGGGATTGTGGTGGAATGAAACCTTGAGAGCCATTTCTTGAAGACGATCCTCCACTTGTACTTGGAGTTCTAAAACTTTGAGGTTGTTGTAAGACAGGAGTGGTATTAACTTGATTACCTGACGCATTTTTAGAGGGTGGTAAAGGAGGACTTCTTAAAACAGATTGGGAAGATGTATTACGAATTGAAGGAGATGTAGTGGAATTTCTAAAACTTGGTTGATTCTTTCGTTTAATTGATGAAGAGCTATTTGAAGAAATTGATATTCTTTTATCATTTGGGTCATTAATACCTAAACCAGTTAATTTTGTTTTTGAGCTAGATTTAGTTTCATTATCAATATTATCATCGGTAGTTGGGATTTTATCTAATGATTTCGAATGATTGATTGAAGCGTCATCCTCTTCTACTATACTAGTTTTACTTTCATTTGAATTAAGCAAAGATTCTAATTTTAAGTCTTGAGGAGGTTTAGGTATTGACATCGAAGGTTTACCAGGATCAAGTAAAGATTTATAATTTTGATATTGATCAGAATCCAAATCATCAATTGGACCTTTTAAATCGGGGGTTTCGATTCTAGGAGCGTCATCATCATCATCATCATCTTTAGTATTATCAGTTAAATCGGTTGACTCAATCGTGGAATTGGCAATGGATTCGATTTCTTCCTGCTTATCTTTAGGAGGTTTAGTATCGGTGAGATCATTGGTGGATTGTTTTTGTAAAGCAAATACATCATAAGTACCTGGCATTCGAGGTAAAGAGCCGGCAGATTTTTCGTTTTCAGTGTCTGATTCAGTCTCTTCGCCTTCGGTTTCAGTGGCTTCGGCCTTATCTTCATGAGGGAGTGTATTATGTTCAGGGATGTTTCATCAGTATGATCTTCAGCAGCCAGTTCTTTTGGAATTGTTTCGTGAGTTGGTTGGATTGGCTGAACTGTCTCAGTGGGCTCAGCATGAGCTGGTTCAGCTGGTTCAGCTGGTCTTGGACTGGTCCATCACTAGGCTTTGCAGAAGGGACTGCCGATTCGGCTTGGCCATCACCGGGCTGGACCGTTGTGGTGGAATCTTCAGTGGTATCCTCAGAAGGGACATTTTCGCCCGCCTTAGACTCGGACTCTTCTAATTCATCATTATCCAATTGTATAGGAAGCTCCACGCTCGACGAAGCATCGATGCTATCAAACTTAAGCTCTGGTTCATGGATAGGCGACCCCAAATGAGGAGTCCTTCTCGACTCGTCGTCCTCGGAGTCTTCAAGATATTGGTTGACCAAGTCGTCGTTATCATTGAGAGTGGTATTTGCCGCGGTTGAACGTTGCATTGATGATGTAGTGGATTTTTGAGGCGAGTTAATCACGGAATCAACCATCGATTTAACCTGCTGAGGCACCTGGACTGGCACTCTTCTTCACGTCGTTCAATGGCACCTGAACTGTAGTATCGTTCTTCTCAATGTTCACCGAAGGTGAACTTCTTTCAGTCATTCTATCTTGATTATTGATTAGAGAGCGGGTATTCTAATTAGATCGATATATATGTATATGTATACATATACGTATGGAAATAGGAAGTCTCTTGCTAAACAACTTAGCTGCTAATCACCTGGTGCGAATGGATTGAAGGAATGAAGGATTGTTCACTGATAATCGATATCAGCAAGAAGTAGTTGATAAGTTTATAAATTACTAGTGGACGTGGAACGTGAATTTTTTTTCTCTCTTTTTTTTACCTCCTACTGTTTTTGTATTAAAAACCTTAACTTAAGCGCTCAGAGTAACAAAAAAGAACAAAAAAAAAAGTTTCACTAACAAAAAATGGTAAAAACAACAAAAAAAAGACGAAACCTTTTTACCAATTGTACTACAGCCATACTTGGGAAAACATATACCCTTGTCTACATGTAGTCATACATTCACACTGGCCGACAAATGACTTAAAAGACCTATTCGGTATCAGTCAAGTATGAACGCTTAACAATAGGCTTGTTTTGATGTTGTTTTTTTTTGTATTTTTCATGAATTTTTATTATTTTTTTTTTTTTTTTTTTTTTTGGTTTGTTTCACGAGTCCCGATTACGTAAGCGGCTTTTTGGTTGTTTTCCATCGAGTCCAGCCACCGAGCAAACACCCGCACCGCTCAATTGCACTGGGGCTACCCAGTCCACCTGGAGACGGCGGTGTTCACTGGTGGAGTTCTAGACAGGGTTTAATGGTTATCTAGACTGGCTGCAGAGGTTGTTGGTAATTTCAGCAGGATGCTCGTATCCGTTTTAGTCAGATCCTGTACAGTTTAAAGCGGTTTGCAGGTTAGAGCCATCCAGACAATAATGGAATTACGGGTTGAGCCATTTGCAGGTTGTGTATTTAGAATTACTGCTAAAATATCTATCTACGACCAAGGACACTGACATTACCGACATTTTCATCGTAGATGTAGTTGGCCTTTTTCAAGTAGGCGAGAACGCTGATTTTGATTTTGCTTAGCCCGTTGGAGGAATGGTTCCCGCGGCCGGTGATGATGACCAAGGGCTCGACGAATTCGGCGATGGGGCCGAATTTTTCGAATTTACCGTCGGATTCACGATCGTTCATTTCTTGAGTCCACCAGTCTTTCAAGCATTCGACCACGGCGTCCATGGCACTTCTGACTGATAAACGGTGTAGGTCCAAGTCGGAGCCCATTCTCCAGCTTTCGATTCTGTCACGCTTGACGGATTCATCTTCTTCGCTGAGTAATTGACGGTACTTGGTTTTCATTTCTCTGCTAACATCTTTATAGTAACTGGTTACACCGCTTGAGTCATTAGATAGCCTTGAGAATAATAGTTGATTCATACTCTTATATTTTGCTCTTAGTTCATCTTGGTTGGTATACGAAGTACCAACAAGGCTGGGTAAGATCACCTTCTTCTTTTGTTTGGGTGATTTGGCAATCACCTCTGCTGAACTGGGGGCTGGGGGTTTCTCCATGAGTCAATTGATATCCATCATTTTCGATGATAATCGTGGCAACTTCAATAACTTTGATATAATCTCCTTTGAAAAAAACAATTCCCTTTTTGAAGAATAAATCACTCATTTTAGAAAATTCTTCATTGCTTTGGTAAATGGCCTTTAGTTCTTGCACTTCGCTACTATTTTCATTATATTCGTATCCCTTTTTACTCGATACACTTCTAGTGTTTTTATTCATTCTTCCTCCTCTTTGCACTCGACCATTAACCCGAGGACTTTCTTGGTAATTATATATGATATCAATTAATGCTTTAACAAAATCATTAGAATGCTTACTCAAATAGGACGAGATCTTATTGCTCTTAACCCCAGTTACCAACGATAATCGAGTCAAATTCCGTTGGAATTGTTCATGATACTCTTGAGTCTCCTCTTCCTGTTTCAGCTTGAAAATACTCTTGGATTTCTCAATAATTTTAAAGTCATTACTCACTTTCCCATTCAAAATTGATTCAATGGTCATGGTCATATCTTCATTATGCTCATTATACACTTGGTTTAATATAGCAAGGTCAAAATCAGGGAACATCTCCTTGATTCCTAATACCGCTTCGCTATACCGCTTATCTTCGACTCTTTTCATGCCAAATTTTCTCTCTTGTAATTCACGCTGTTCTTCCCAATCAATATCAAAATCAATTTCAACATCTTCTATATCTAAGATTTCGTCCTTTTCATAAAATAACTCGGCTATAAGTGAGTCAATGTCGTCAGTGGTTCGTACTCTCAACTTGATTTCACTTAATGCTACTTCAGGGAAAATATCTTGTAAAATGCTAACAATCGAGAGAAAATCGGCATCTTCTTCAGCTTCACTTTCTAATTTAATCGACAATAATTCTTCCTCGCTGAATTCAGGAACTCGTGATTCATCCTCATTATTCTCATTTTCAAAACGATCATCTTCCTTCAACTTGGTTTTCTCCTTAGATTTGGCCAGCTCAGAAGCTTTTTGGTCAACTTTTGACTCTGGCTTACCCAGTGAATTGGTATTATTCCTTTCCGTTGATTTAACCAGTTTCGAATCAGAGTTAATAGCTTGGTTTGATGCAGCTTTATTTGATAAAGCTTTATTTGATTCAGCTTCATTTGATGCAGCTTTATTTGATGCAACTTTATTTGATGCAGTTTCATTTGATGCAGCTTTATTTGATGAAACTTTATTTGATGCAGCTTTATTTGATGCAACTTTATTTGATGCAGCTTTATCCGATGCAGCTTTCTTTATATCAGAGGGGGGTGCATTATCTTCTTTAGGCAAATGCTTTTCATTTTTAATCTTATCCTGGGACTTTGATTTCAATTCTTTTTCCCTATCAACCAAATCTGCTTTCCCATTTGGTGACTGTTTACTGGTCTTAGGCTTTTCGGTATACATCTGCTTCGAGTCAGAACTATTTGGTGTCCTCACATTCGACTTCTTCTCCGGATATGCAAATCCATTCAGTTCTTCAAACATGACTTTATTCTCGGAGTACAACTCGTCTAATTTCTTCTGAAATTCAATTTTCTGTGATGACACGTCTAAGTTTTCGCCCTTCTCCAACATATGATTAGTGTAGTTGGTGAACCCTTCATTCAAAACTGATTGAACTGTATCTATTTCTGGATCTAAAAGCCAATCGTTATCTTTCAATTCCTTTCTGGCTCGGGATAAGTCAGCCTTGAGTTGCTTGGACATACTTTCAAACAAAAATGATTCCTTGGAGCGACCTTCCTTGATAGGTTTACCTTTATTCACATTTTCGATATCAGAATTCAATGAACTCATCAAATCTTTAAACTCCTTTGTTGGTGACGGTTTCAGAATTGGTTTGGGTTTTTCTATTCCGTCATATAAACTGAATGACTCATTGGATATACCGCTATAGGTCGAAGAGTTCTTACTGGGTCCTTGACTATCTTTTGTCTTATCTTTTACTGACTCTTCTTTTGCACCGTTCTGAAGTTCATCCAGTTTTATCTTTTGTTCCAGTTGTGGCTGTTGAACAGCATTCTTTTCTACTTCCTTTTTCTTACGCTTTTCTTCCTCGACAATTTGTCTTTCTTCTTCTACTTTTTTTCTTTGAGCTTCAATAACTTCTTCAGATGCTGGGGGTGGTAATCTTGGCTCCGCCTTAGTCGGCAAATCTACCGTAACATGATCCTTAGGAATAATAATTCCCTTTAATTTATCTTTCTTATTTTGTTCTTGTTTCACTTTTAATCTCTCTTTTTCACGTTCCTTTTGTCTTTCTTTCTCTTTTTCACGTTCTTGCTTGAGACTTGTAGTCTTCTTCGTTGAAGCTAAATTTTGCGCTTCCGATGCATCGTCACATAATTCCATCAATTTTGATGGCGGCTGGACCTGTTCCAGGAAAATAGATTGGAAATTTTCAGTGATGTTGGATTTGATTTCTTTATATTTGTCCGATTCAAGGGTATATTGGGGGAATATAAAACCGTCCGCCAACACTTCATTAGAGTTTAAAACTTTAGGGGAAGAATCAAGCTCCAAAACCTTTTCGCCCTTGAGTGGAAAGTTGTTAGGTGGGACTGAACTGTCTCCTTAGGCGATGAGTGGATCTTGTCACAATATTCTTTTGAAGCTTGATTGGGTTCTCGTCACACTCCTTAGATGTTGACATGCCAGTATTATTCTCCTTTGAGTCAGTGGCTCTATTCTTAGTTCCACTATTTGATTTAACTTGGAGAATCGGAGGCTTTTCGCAGGTCGCCTTCTTTGCCTTCGGAAATCTGTTTAGGAGAGCTAGGAGCTGCATGTTTCTTATCTTTAGATGATTCGGTTGATTGTTTTACGGAAGATCCTTCGAATCGATATCATTCCTGCCGAAGGATGAAGATGAGCTATCATGAAAGTCAACCTGAGGAATTGTTGAAGCTTTATTGTTCTCTTTCTTCATTTTATTTTCGGGGCTAGATTTCGCATCGTAGAACTCTTCATCAGAATCAATACCACAAGCTGTACCTTTTACTGAGTCTGGCGCATTTTCACTGTTAGATTGGATTGCCTTGTTCAAGGAGTCCATTGTTTCCGGTTGACTAGAAAATGACAAATCTCCACTGTGTGGAATAGTGTTATCTTCTTCACTATGTAAGAATTTTAAATCTAAGTTATTCTCTAGTGGTTTCATCAAATCATTTTTGTTAGATGGCTGTTCCCATAAGCGAGATGGATTAGAATTTCCCCAAATATTAGAATTCAAAAACTTTGTTGGAGCAGGGTTTTGTGAGCTATGCTGGTTTCTGTTTCAAGAGAGGAGAATTAGACCAGAAATTTGAACTTGAGTTTGCATCAACAAGTGAAGGTTGTGGTGATTGGGTACGTCTATGACCCGCGGAACCTAGCAAAGAGTTTTGAAGACTAGGCGAGGCAATACGACTAATTGAGTCATTTCTCAAGGAAGTGAATGGACTATCATCTAGCTCCCTGTTAAGAAAACTTTGCTGTGTAGTATTCGAATTGGATGATTCGTTGGAAGAGCGGGAGGCAGATGGGGTGAAAATGGTCGATGCTTCAGGCTGCTGTGTTATGCCCTTAGCATTTATTAAGTTGGCATTAACATTGCTTTTTATCGGGGTACTTAAATGCGTCTTCAATGGTTGACCTTCAATCAATGCATTCCCCTGGTCGTTACTATAATTGGGTGAAACAGCCGAAACATGTCCGTTTGTTATAACTTGAGATTCGGTATCACCATTACGAATTTTAGGTGAAATCTCCAGTGATGTATCTTCAGGTAGGATTGCCAGTAGCGAGTTTTTAATTGGAGCACGGTCCAGTTGCACTGATGTATTCACTGCACTGTATGTATGATGTTTATTATAATTGAACTGATCAGTTGAGAATCCTTTGTATAGCGAGTAGTTCATATTCATACAAACCACAACTAAAAAATGAAATTCATTACCATCAACCATATCATACAAGGCTGACAAAAACGGAAAAGCATTAAACCGAGTTAGCAATTCAAATCTTTCCAAAAATTTAGTTTTTTTTTCTGATACACGTTGAATCATATTAAATGGTCTTATTCCATCAAGGATTAATTCCACGGCCGACTTTTGTTTAAGTTGGGCTATTGTTCTAGATATGGTAAACGACAAAAGACCAGATACGTAATAGACGAGTGGGTGGTACTGGTTAGGTGAAATTTGGGGAATTTCCAAATGACTTATTAAATATGGAATGGTATCTTCGTCGCTGATTGTAGAATGAAGGGTTTTCATAAACCGTTGCACACGAAGTCCAACATCCTTATTGCTAACCGCAATTCTAAACCCAAGAATCTTTATATGAGCAGGTTTATCATCTTCAGTAGTTGCTTCATCATCACTCGATTGGAACTCTAAACTTGGCGATTTACTACCTTTTTTCAAACCTGGAGACTGATGTTTTAGAATCTTGCTAGGTGTTTTTGTTTCGACATTTTTCAGCTTCTTCGATCTTATAGATCGGTTTTCTTTGAGCTTTTTCTCTATACGAAGGTCTATAGTATTGGGATTGAAACAAACGGGAATGTCTATGAAGTCGGGGTATTGGATAATATTCGATCCATGTGAGTTCCTTGGGACTTTCGACATGGTTGATCCGAATAGTGAAAAATTTAGATCGCCAAACAATAAAAATTTGTTAATCTGCTCTTTATTTGAGCTACTATGAACTTAGTGTTTCAATTGGCCGTAGTACAAATCACCTTATAATCATTCACCAATGCTTCAAAGGTTTATTCGAAGAGAAAAGAACGAAAACGAAAAAGAAAAAAAATCTGAAAAAAAAAAATAAAAAAAAAAAAAAAATAAAAAAAAAAAATAAACTTAAAAAACAAAAAGAAAAACGCCTATTGAAAGACTAAAACACTGAAATGAACAAGCAATTGTAGATTGTCCGTAAATGAACGTCTATTCAGAGAAATATAGACCAGATGGGTTGGAAGAATAACCAAACCGTGTCAGCTGAATTAAAAGGGTTAACGAATTCGAAAATGTTGAGAGAAAAACAAAAGATTTCAAACACCCGATACATGATTTTACATTAAACGTAAATTGAATTATTTAGAACTATAATAGATAGAAGGAAAAACGTAAAACTCATAAACACTCGTGAAAGATCTATAGAAAAGTATTAACAAACACTAGTTCTGGAACCCCGTCTTTTTAGAACAAGAGTTTTCAAAGCTGAAAGCCATTTAATCATTTCCTCTTCAGAATCAGCACAAAATCGTAAACGTTTCTCTGGAGTTATAATGAGTAGACACCAATTTTTAGTTTTTGATAAAGGATCTAACTCGATAACATCCACAATATCCTGTATTGGGATTACCTTATAAGGTTTTGATAAATCTAAATTATTTTTGTGAAATGATATGTTTTCATTAGTTAAGATGATATAGAACTTACGCCATTGGTTATATCTTTTACGGAGTCTTAGAAGATAACCTTGTTCAATGATGTATTCATCAGATCCACCAATATTTGTCTTTGGTGTTGTTACAGGGGAAGATTTGGGCAAACTTGCTGGGGATTCCAACATTGGTCTGGGCAAACTTGGAGGAGTCGAAGGTTTATCGAGAGAGTCTTTATCAGTGAGTGGGGATGGACATGTTTCTTCTTCCTCTGGGTGTTCCAATAATATGGGAGAAGGAGCAAAAGTTGGTTCTTGATGGTCTCTCAAGGACATTGGTGAATCAAATCCAGAAGAGAAATACTGATCTTCACTTGATGATAAATCCAATTCTGTTAATGCATTTGGTTTAGTGAAATGATAGTCTTTAGCAGGAATTATGCGAGATTCCGTTGTTGGATTTTCATTACCTGCATCATGTTGTTGAATGAATAATTCTAAAGCATTTATCCATTGATTATAAGTATTCTGATCGTCTGTTTTCCAATGGATTCCTCTGTTACTGGTGTAGATGGCAAAATGGTGTTTGTTATTATTATCCCGTATGGCAGAATACGATAATAAATTGGCTCTATTGATAACGCAACTTGGTTTATGTTCAGAACTGTCTTTATAGTAACTAAGTTGACAATTGCGTAACACCACCCATCTTTTCTGCCACTGATGGGTCTTATGAGAACGTTTTTGTAGCCATGATGACATGAGAACCCGGTTATCATCCAACTGTTCCCGGAATGAGTCCCGGTTCCCATTTTCTACCTCGACTCGATCATCATTACAAAACTCTCGATGTTGATGAGAAACCGAACTTTTAGTCCCTTGGGGTGAAGAACTAACAATTTGTCGATTAGCCGCTATAGTCATGATCAAATAATATGAATAATCTTGGAAATTGGGGAATTAGAAATTGGGAATTGGGGAACGTTTTGATTTAAAAGAAAAACTGGGGTTTTATATATACCCAGGAACAAAACTATAAATATATTTTCAGTAAGCTAAAATCTATCAATAGAACTTCGATATAATATAACTTGACAAATGACTTTGCAAACCGGTTGTGATGGTGAACGTCAAGTGGGCACAGATGACTTATAACTATACCAACTCTATTGAACCAAAGCACTTTGTTCATATTAGTAGCCTTGTCAATTTTGTTCAGTTACGCTGGTAAGCCAGAAATCATAAAAGAACATCCGTACATATCATACTTATTCCCTTATAGTTTCCCCTATTCAAATTACAAACTACAATTACGCTATTCCTTTATGGTCGATACAGGAAAGAAAGGATTTGATATGCATGTTAGCATAGGTTAATTCAACTTAGAGGTGAAATTTGACTAAAAGCAGTCTCGTTGCAGTAGTGCAGATGAGAAGGTCATTATCTTTCTCCATCCAGTAGCTCAATGACAAGTGAATATCCCCTTTCATGAGATTAGATTCCCCAGGTGCATTTGAATTGTTCCAGCATCGATATGATTTTATGATTGTTGGCAAATCAACAACAATCATGAAAAGGGCTGGTTGATTCAACAAACAATCACAAAGATTAGGGGAAAAATCTCTTCGTTGAGGAAAAAAAAAGTTCACTGAAAATTTTTTCTCTTTCTACTCTTTATTCTTCTTTCTATTGTGAAGATATTGATTCAAGTATGTATATTTGGTTGATTCTAGGAACATATCACGCCATTTGGATTGGCAAAGATGATTATAACGAGCCCTGGAGGCTCTATTTTTATAAACCCAGCTCTTCGATACTTTTTGTTTCATGAGAAGAATAGTTAAGATAGATGATTTTTGGAAAAATGGTTGTTTGATATGTTGCTTCAAGTTGGAAGAATAATTTACTAACAAGACTTTTTAAGGTATATGAGTTAAACTATTGTAGGGTAAAATTATAAACTGTATATTATACAAAGAGTTGGGTGATTAGGCTTCATTTTCCATTGCTTGCTTAATGACACCAATTATGGCACTGCTTTGAATCTTGTCATTACCACCTTTGGAAATACCATATTCTATATCACTTAGGCCCTTTAAGATTTCAATACGACTTCTACTTTTCAATTCAAACTTGTTCAAAATCTCTATAAAGCCACTTATTAAATCAATGAGGGCTAATCCTTTAGTAACTTTGAACGTATTCAAAGTCTTATAGGCCGTAGTCCAATCGTCTTTCAAGATAGAGTCAAGCACCGTTTCAACGTCTTTTGGATCGGGGGCCCCAACACACTCATATATCATTTTAGTATCGATTTCATCGTCTTCAGTTTCCAATGCTGCCTTACAGGCTTGTAATACATTAAGGGCTCTTCTCATATCTCCACCCGATAATTTCAATAACGATGCTTCAGCTTCCTCATTCAATTTTAGATTTTCCTTAATGATAACATTCTTAACTCTTTCTTGGATCGCTTGTTCAGGTATAGGATGAAATCTGAATCGGGTGCATCTTGATAATAATGCCGGTTTTATCTTATGAGCATAGTTTGCTAATATACAAAATCTGGTGTTTTTAGTATATTTTTCAATGGTTCTTCTTAAACTATCTTGAGCTGGACCTGTCATTGCATCGGCTTCATCCAATATAATCAATTTAAACCCTTTACTGAAAATTTGCATTGTTGATGCAAAATCTTTGATTTGATTTCTAACAACATCAATCCCTCTATCGTCGGATGCGTTCAATTCCAATACCATATTACGATAGTTTGGCCCGTATATTTCTCGGGCCAATGCTATGATTGTCGAGGTTTTACCAGTACCTGGCGGCCCGTAGAATAGTAAATGGGGTAACTTCCCTTCATGAACAAACTTTTTAACCGTATCAACTACGTCTTGTTGACCATAAACTTCTTCAAGTGTTGTTGGACGGTATTTTTCAACCCTATGTTATCGTTAGTACTCCTCTCGCAGTAAATCCTCTCCTTCCAGACATACCATGGCAAGTTCTTCTCAGAGTGTTTGCTTGACATCTTATGCTGCTGAAGTATAATGATCTCTCCAGTGCTTGATGAGCGTCTTGAAATATTTCAGACGCGTTCGGCTTTTCCCATTTCCTCTAGGTTTACACCCGTACATCCTACTGGCCTACGATAACAGCAGCATACTTAATAATATATTTCATTCAAATCCTACTTGGTAGCTTAGTTAATTCATAAAAAACACATTAAGCCAGAAATCACTGGCTGATCAGCACATCGACGTCCTTTGAGATATCCAAACGAACGTTGAGCATATGTAACTCTCTTTGTTTGAATTCTGTAAAAGCATTATATAACCCACTTAGCAAGGCCTCTGATGAAGCCCCAACTTGGTTTTCATTCAATGCCCATTGTTCGATGATTTCGGCGTTGGTGAATTCAATAGCTAGCCCGTAGAACAAAGTGTCATAAACATGCTTGACTCGCTGGTGTAAGGCTTCTTCCGTATACGTTGATAATTCAGACACTAATCTCGTTAGTGATTCGTCCAGCACAGGGAAATCTTCATTAACTGGAGTCAAAATAACTATAGCACCAAAGTTTGCCTTTTCTATCGAGAGTTGCTGATCGTCATAGTAATCCTGGTCAAAGTCACTTGCTCTGGCCCAAACGGACGTCAAGAACGTAAAGAAAGCGATGAGATATGTGATTTGCATTGTCTTTCTTTGATATTACTTAAGTTTGTAGGAAGAACAAGTAGATCATGTAATTTTTTTTTTTTAGGCACAGCTTATCTTAGGGTATGGGTGCAATTTTTAGGGGTTCACCAGAAAAAATGGTAGGAAAAGCTTTAAAAATCCAGTCAAACAAGCACTTTCAGCACTAGTAATTACAAGTAAGCCTGTATATATTACCGTATATAATAAAGAATAACCGTACAAATGAAAACTTCACCTATGAATGACTATATGTAGAGTTGGAGAATATGGAAAGTGAATACCACCACTAATAAAGGCCAATTCACTAGTATGGATCTAACTGCGAAACTGGTACTTGACTCAACGATCCCAACAAAGTTACAGGAAACATACCCTTCACCAGCATCCCAATAGTAAGATTGTTTTATGGTATCGTTTGTGAGAGGACACTGGAAGCCGAAATCAGCAGGACAGTCTCGCACAATGGCCTGACAGACATTCACACAGGGCAAAACTTCATAATAGTTGAATTCTGGTTTTAAGTCTTCGTCTATGAAAGTACTCCTTGATTCTCCCACGGTACGGTATTTATAGCCAGTACGATTTCTAGTGGTACATCTTGGAATTGTCACCGAGCATAGCCAATCCTTATACAGTTGGGCACAATCGGTACAAGTTTTGATGGGGGAAAAGATTGCATCTTGTTCGGTGTCACAGGCAATTTGTTGTAAAGCTTTTGAAAAATTGGTGTACAAGGTGTGGGCATTTTCATCATACATTGTCTTCAACTCCCTTTTATCTATTCCCTTCACCGCTGGAACGGAATAGGCAACTCTCGAGCAAAAATCAAGATCGTAAATTAATTGACAAGCTGAATTATCTAGGGTTTCAAATTCAAATGGTTGATAAACCGCACCACCAAAACTGGTTCCTTTAAAGTCAGAAACCAAATAGGCAATATATTTGGTTGACTCATTCAAACCTGATACATAAAACTGTTGTTGTAATCCACCATTTCTATCTGTATAACTACTTTGAAAATTCGAAGTTGAAAATAGCGCTGGCCCATTTCTAACTGCACACCAACTACTATTCAAAGTGTTAAAGTAGTCCTTATAATCATAAGAGTATATAAATAACGCATATTGAGATTCAGTAGCATTCAAACTAGTATAATCATTGGAAGAAGTCAAATTACCAGTGACAATTAATGCAGAATCGTTATCAGTATCAACTAATGAAGCCCATGTTCTATCATCCCACTGGAATACCAAATCATTTTGAGATACACCAATCTCGTACGACCATGTTGCGGTTCTATTGGTTAGCTCAGGAGCTTGAACCGCAATATATAAAATCGAATCTTCGTTTTCATCACTATTTGAAATTGGGACATCGGCTAAACCTTGGAAGTACCCATTTTTGAAAGTTCCTAGTTGACCAAGTTCAAAGTTTTGAAACATGGATGAGTTAAATGAAAAATAGACATATAAACTAGTCTCATTAGCTTCAATACTCTCTGGCTGTTCGCAAATATTACCGGTTAGGAAAATCAAAAATTGATAGTATTCACCTAATCCACTTGACGTGTTGACACTGAAAGAATAATATTGATACTCACTTTGTCCTATAGTATTTCTGATGGGTGTGAATTCCAGTAAGCCTTTCAGTTTATCATTTCTCAGACCTAAAAGCTGAACAGCTGCAGCTGGTTCTTCGATATCTAGATCAAATCCAACATCATATACGTAGTTCGGTTGATCGATTACTTCTATTCCGACACTTAGATGAATGAAAAATACGACTGCTGTGATTATCGTTAGGATGGAACGTCGCATGATATCAGTGAATCATGTAATATAGCAGCAACTTGACTCCTTTTATCCACTTGAATATACATCTTAAAATATTGTAATCTAGATAAAAAAAGAAAATCGCTTGAATATGTATGGGTGTTTTTGGTTGTTGCACGATGCTTCAACGGTTCTATATACATTTAGCAACCACTACAAGATGTATTGATTGTAACATGAAAAGGAGATAAATATGTACATTAATTGAAATGACTTTCATTAATAAATATAAAAGGAAAAGTAAAGGAAGCTATACGAATTGAATAAATAAGGTTTAGACTTTAAATAAACTCCAGAATTTATTTCTACCCTTCTTCTTGTGTTTTTTCTTATCTGATAAAGAGTCTTCATTATCTGAAGATTGTTTGGACAACATGGTGATGTCAGGATGAGACTTTAATGGTTCTAACACTGGTCTGGATTGTTTCGAATCGATATCATGGGATAAGGATTTCTTTAAAGATTTATTCTTTTTCAAGAGTTTTTTCTCTTCCTTTGCTTGTTTCTTTAAATCTTTTGAAGATAGACTACTGGAGGAATCAGTCTTGGACAAATTTTCTACTTTTGAATTGTTGTTATTACCAATGTTTATACTGTCCTTGCTTGGAGACTGTAGATCAACAAATTTCAAAGCACTCTTACGAGGAGGTTCAATAGGCGAATGCTGTTCTATATTGATGGTGGGAGGTTGCTGTTGTTGTTGCTGTTGCTGTTGTTTGTTGTTGTTGTTTTAATTTCAAATTTCTTTTCAAGTCTTTATAAGATAAACCAGGAGTTGAAAGAGCAGCACTCAGAGTAGATTTAGCATGTTCTAAAGGTTGAAGTAAAGACTTTGTTTTATACGGAACAGTACCAAAAGAATTTGACCCAGTTATCGCTCTGGCCAATTTTGAACCTTTACCTCTAAAGTCAGGATCAACTGAACGAACTTCATCACAAAAAGTTGATGATTTATCTGAAATGACTTTAACAAAATTACTAAAGTAATTTTCATCAATTACTTCTTTTTTGCAAGCTGTTAATTGTTCATGAAGATTATTTTGATAGTTTTTATAGAGTTTTGAGATTTCATCGTAAGAAGAATAAGAATTAGCAGACGAATCACTTCCCACTGATTCATCCGAATTAATAGATGAACTATCATCGATTTGATCTTTTTCATGATTAGCATCAGAAGATGAAAATTCCGAATTTGTAGAGACAATTGAAGACTCATTGGATAAACCTAACTCCAGTTTTATCAACATAACGACTATTAATTTCATTTTGTAAATTCACTTCGAAATTAGACATATTCATTGCTGGTACCACTATAACTGGTAAGGGGAAATTTTTCACCAAACGATCAGTTAATTTTGAAGATAACCAAGATTTTAAAGGAGCACTAATTCTCATGTTTGGTTTAGTACCAGTACAAACAAGACTTGGTTCATATAACTTATACATTTCTTTTAAAACACTTTTCAGATTTCCTTCGGCGATTTCAACCGAAACTTTAGCAATGATATCTTTATTGATAACCTCCATAATATAAGTCATGATATTTTTAGCAATGAATTTAATATATTCAGGACGATTTCTTTGACGAGACCTCATTTTAGGAGTTTTAGCAACAATTTTTTGAGGACTTTGATAATTAGAATATCTTCTACGAGACGATAGATCATGATTGATGGCCAGCACGACAATAATAGAATCACCGTGTTCGATGAAGTTTCTCAAGATCCAATCCAAAGCAACCCAAGTGTGTTTACGACCACTAATATAAACAAGAATAACTCTCAGGGGTAAAATGGGTTTTAGCCAATTATTTTCTTCGTTATATAATTTACGAAGATATAAATCTTCGAATTTTTTATGAAATTTCGTGAAAGTACACCCACGATGGGTAATAATTGGTCTTGTTGGATAATCTGTTCTATAAGGATTTAAAAATCTTGAAACATCCGTTGTATTATATCTCATTGGACTTAGCATTCGACGATTTGGGGAAGTACTAGGGGAATCTAAAGGATTACGACCAAATTGATTTGGTGAAGGAGATCTAGTAATACTTCGATCCAAACGACGACCTCTAGATGCATTATTAAAATTATACTCATTAATATTTGAATTATAACCTTTATAATTACCGGAATAAGGATCTAAATCAGAATCTTCATAATCATCAAAATCATTATCAAAATCATCACTATATTGAATATTTATAGTATCAAAACTAACTCGTTTTTCATAATTTTTCTTAGTATATGGTTCATGTAATTCAGCTTTAGGTATCAGAAACTTGATATTTCTATATTGATCTGATTGACGAGCTTCTAATTGAACTAATAAATCATCTGAAGATTCAGATCCACTAGATGAAAAATACCCTGATCGGGGTCGATTCCCCTTGGCGGTTTCTACTTTATCGCCATCATCATTAGAAGAATCGTGTGCAACTGCAAATAAGTCGGGGGTAGTATTATGATGGGTTAGTATAGGACGGGATGGCTTTTGGGTGCGGGCTTCAGCTGGCGTGAGTTCCTCGTGCACTCTGGGAGGCGAATTGGCAGCTGATAATGAGGTCATCAATTGAAATGCTTCAATTTCTAAATCTATATCGTCCTGGGTTTATTAGTGGAGTAGCTTCTATTTTTTGGGCTCTTGTTTTGGTTTTTCGATCTCTTCTTCGAAAAAAAAAATTCTCTTTTATGCTCCTGAGGTAACTTCGCTACTTCCGTAGAATCAAGAAGAATCCAAACTTGTTTGTTGATGATCTGTGGATGCAATTAGAGATTTAAACTGGAATTACGGAATTTTTTAGCTTCTCGTAAGTTTTGGGCTGATTACTTTGGATACACAACAATAATAATATGTAAATATACGTGATTTCAATACGCTATTCCTCCTTATAACATTATCAACCTTATCCGACTCCAACTTTCTAACGTAATGTAAGGTTCTTGCCGTTGTCACTGTTTTTTTTTTTTCTTTATATTGAAACTTTAGATAAATCTATTGTGAACCGGCCGTGTACTGCACAAGAGCAGATGCTGGGCTTTAGTGGCTTTCTTTTGGGTTTGTGCACTACTTGCTTTCTTAATTGACACAAAACGGGTGGGGTTGGGCTACGGCTTTAACGTTTAGCAGTCGTACTATCTTTATATATGTATATATGGATGTATATGTGGATGTATATATATTGGGTAGCGATGGTGTAGTATGGGTGTATATACATTGAGTAGCGATGGTGCAGTATGGGAGGGAGTGGGAGTGTTCGAGTGGTAGATGGTTTTCAGTGACATAAAGCCTAATTCCAAACGCTAAGTTGGCAATTCAACCGGGAGAAGATCTAAGGAATTGACATAATTAAGAATGGGATTGGTTTAGTTTCCTTGACCTATAAAGCTTGGCTTGGTGCTGGGTGTAGCCCACGGTTAAAAGACCAATGAAGACAGTAGCCATGACCAACATGATATTTATTGGGGTTGGGTTCATGTTGAAGTTATTGTGAGTTGCTTGATCCAAAAGACTTTGGCCAAAATTGATAATACCAGAGATACAGATGATGGAACCGTAAACGGTTCCAAACGTATCGAAACCAAAGACCTTAGCACAAAAATCAGACACTGCAGTGTAAAAAAACGGTCTATAACCAACAAACATTAAGACGTTGACAACGGCAGCAATGTAATTGGCCAGTAATCCCAAGACACCAATGATCAAGGAGACTGCCAATAACACGGCCAAAACCAAAACGGTCGAGCAGTTGTCTAAAAACATTCCCACAAATGGGATCGAAATCACTCCTCCCAAGGGTAATGCAATGTCGAAATAATCTGGTTAATTTGTCGGCTTTGGCAAACGATTGAAATAAGTATCCGTATTGGGTATTGATCGTGGCAACGAAATAGTTCAATCTTAACATTTGAATCGTGGCAAATAAACACATCAAATAGAACCAAGGAGTCTTCAATTGATACTGGGCAGGAATATCCATGTAAGATTCCAAAAACTCCTCCACTGTGTTCGACCAAAGTGACTTCTCCCTCAGTGGCATACGGTTGTTTCAAAGCGTCCCCAATTGAATCGCGTCTACCACTGGTATTATAATCGGAATGCTGGGAATGATGGGTGTTTAATAACGAATCGGTTTCTTCAACTGCACTTTCTTCATCCTGCTCTTGACGATTGGCACCATCATCAACACATAAGGTGGTGTCACCCGAAGTTTTATAGGAATCCCCGGGCATTACCAAAACTTGGGCTAAAGTTATGAAAACTGGAACCGCCAAATAAATCCCGAAAAACTTATCCAATTTAAAGCTTCCTCCACTCTTATTATAAAAAATTCTATAAAATAAGAATACCGCACTTGAAGAGTCAAAAGCCCCAGTCAATATAGCTAATATACTGCCACTGTATTGAGGGAAACTATTACTCAATTGGAAACTGGATATATATGCAAATGGTCCTCCTAATGCCATACTTGCATATCCAATCAAATATGGATCAAACATTGGTACTTTACTCAATGCTTTATTGAACATGAAAATAAAACATGCTAAGTAAAGAAATATGGCTCCAATCATTCCACAAACTCTTGGTCCATATATATCCAATACTCTTCCAATAACTAATGCACTAACATTTGTCATAACGGCACCCACGGTGAACATCATATTCAATTTCAAATCTTGAGCAGTACATTTAGCAATGGGGGACTCTTCATTAGTGCTCATCATGTTGAACAACTGAGATGTAATTGGAGTGAAATGATCAGGATTTAATCCATAGCTCAAAAGACTATCCGTAGAGTTGATCGAGATATCACAAGCCTTCTCATAAATGTGTTCTTTGATTAACACCGGCTTCAAAGCTGCAAACCCAAAAATTGGTCCTCCTGATAAAAGACACCAAAATATGGCACATAAACATTGGATAATCCGACGATTCTTGGAAACTTCACTAGCTAGCATCCTGCACTATTATAAATAAGTAGCTAATAAAGACTAAACTGAAAAATGAATGAAACTTGTCTGAAATTTCGGCCTTTTCTAAACCTTCCCATCTTTTCCATTGACTGCCAATCAATTCTTCTGATAAGACCATCGCATTTATTCAAAATTTCCACCCGTACACGCATAGTCGTAAGGTTTATCACTTCGGACTACACCGGTTGTTTCTAAATAAGATCTAATTAATAATAAGCTTATGTATTCATCCCATCACGAGACGGGGTCAGTATACTTGTAAATTACCTAAGTTTGTACCTACTGCAAGAGGCGTTCAATCTATTAGACCCTCTGCGCAAAAATTGAAAAATTTGGAATTTGCATCCTTTAATAAAGTCAAAGGCAGGTCAAATTCAACAACTTCTCCGTTCTCCAATAGTAATACCTTGTCACTGTCCATGATTGTATCTAGTCTGTGCGCTATGGTAATGATTGTTGAATTTTGAAATTCATTCTTGATGACATCTCTTATGATTCGAACCGTGTTTAAATCAAGCGATGATGTAGCTTCGTCGAGTACTAATATCTTTGAAGGTACCAATAGAGATCTTGCCAAAGAAAGCAAGTTTTTTTGACCTAAGGAAAAATTATTGCCAGACTCATCCAATGGGGCATCTAATGATCCAAGTCTCTGAACATGATTTTTCAATTTAACTAGTTCTAATACTTTCCAAAGTTGGTCATCGTTAAATTGTTTACAAGGATCAAGTTTATCTCGAACGCTTCCAATAATAGTTTGACTTCCTTGGGGAACTATACTGAGTTTATGCCTTAATTCATAAAGTCCAATTTTGGCAATATTGATCCCATCTATTTCAATCTTTCCTCCCATGGGATTTAAAAGTCTAAAGATTGCTAAAGTAAAGGTGGATTTCCCTGCTCCAGTTTTGCCAACTAAACTTACTTTGGTCCCAGGGGTGATTTCACAGTTAATGTTTTTCAAAACTGGCTTTATGCTATTTGCATATTTCAATGTAAAATTAACAAACTTTATACTTCCTTCACGCGGCCAATCTTTATATGGAACTAATTCATGCTTCAATGGATCTTCTGTTTCTAAATTGATATATTCCATAATTCTTTCGAGTGAAATCATTTCTGCTTGTAAGTCGGTACTTATCTTGATAGTGCTATCCAAAGTCGTTGATAGTGTTAAAGAATATGTCACTAATAAACCTAAAATTTCTGGATTTATCTGTTTACTGGAACCCAATGAATGTATCAGAAATACAACAATCAAAAAAGTAATCAAATTTGAAATCAGTTCCAATCTCACGGCTAACCATCTGTTAGTTGAGGATAAGGCTTGTTCGACTCCTAATAAGTTATTTAAAGTGTTGGTGTTCTTGGTGTCGTATCTGTTTATCTGATTATAAGCTCTCAAAGTTTCTAATCCTTGAATGGTTTCTTGTATATGTGAAAGTACTGGACTAATCATAGCACTTTGCAATCTTTGTAATTCTCTTATAGTTGGCGATAAATATAACCTGATCAATAAGTAAACAAATAGCATCATAAGAACAAATATCAACATCATTGGAATGTTTATAATCAAAACAACAAAGATTGCTAAAATATTCAAACTCGAAACCACAAAATCACTCAAGTTTATGGGGAAATACATATCAAGAGTTCTTAAATCATTGGTGAACCTGTTCATTATACGACCGTTTGAATTATTTTGGAAAAATTCCAAAGGTGAATAAATTATGGATCTAATAAGCTTGTCATGAAATGTGAATAGTCCTCCAGTTATACAAAACGTCCAAAGAAAGTACGAAGCAACCATCTCAATCAAATATTTCAAAATACCCAATTCAAAGTAGATAAATATATATCTATCGTATTTCTTTTCATCTGGAAAAAATGTAAGTGAATAGTTCTTCAATGTATTTATACTAACCATTAAAAAAATCAACAATAAATATATGACAATATTTCCCAAATGACATGCCCTGAGAAACTCAATGAGAAAAGTTGATTTGAACTTACCTTTGATTGTTTCTTCTAAAGTCGGAATTTTCTTAAGTGTTCTGCTTTGAATACTAGTCCCACTATGGGTATAATCTCTTGATATGAAACTTAACCGACCAGTGGTCTCTCGAGTGAGCTGATGTTCCAAATAAAGTAAATCTTCCTCTTCTTCTTCTTCTTCGGTATCATCATCTTCTTGATGGATATGATTTACATCATAATCTTCAAGCTCACTACTATAGATGGAACCCAAAGATGACTCTGATATTGATACCTGTGACGACCTTATCAGTTCGTTTGATACAGTATTGGAAGAAGCATTGGACTCAGAAACAGAAGAAACAGGTTGAACTAATGTAGTTTGATCATTCAATTCTTTTATCATTTTTGTCACCGCCGCATCCTTAGCATTTCCGAAGTCTTGATATTTCTCTTCACCAATGATCTTACCTTTTCTTAGAAATACAACTTTTGTCGATTTCTCGATGACTGATATCGAGTTTGTAACGAACAAAACAGTCTTATTTCTTAAAATTCCATTTTCTCCTAAAATATTTTCCAAGATAAGCTTTCCAATACGTAAATCGATAGATGCTAATATGTCATCAAAAAGATAAATATCTGATCTGGAGTATATAGCCCTGGCTAAAGAGATCCTTGATTTTTGTCCTCCTGATAATGATTCCCCTTCAGACACAACAGTCTTATCATTATACGGGAAGCTATTCAAATCATCATGTAATTGACATAATTCTATCACTTCCCAAAAAAATTTTGGATCATATTCAAGGCCAAATAGAATATTTTCTCTGATTGTATTATGTATAATGCATGGGTTTTGAGGGCAATAAGCGATTGAGCCTCTTACTTCTATAACTGATTTGGTATTGTTGACAAGATACATTTCGCCTAGCAAGCTTCGTAGTAATGTAGTTTTACCACTTCCAAATTTACCAACTAGACATACCGTATCTCCATGGTTAACATTAAATTCGTCAACTGATAATGCAACATTGTTGTTATCAATTATATCAGAATATTCGGGTTTCGTCCATGAGAATTGAGAATTAGTTATTTTAATGCAGACATGTACTTCATTTGATGGTTTATTCCTTATAACAGTGTCATTGAAATCATCCATGAGAAAAAAGCCTGCAAGTCTGTCAAATGATTTACGAGCTTGAATACCGTATGATATCAAACGAGGTAAATCACAAATAGTGTTCGAAATGGATGCAAGAACTGACAAAGTTGGAAAAATAACATGCGCTGATAATTCTTGATCGTACATGTGAACTGAAATGACTAATCCAGATACCATCATGAAGAAAGGAATTAAACCCCAAACGAATGTCACAAACGAATTAATCAAACCTATTTTCTTTGTTTCCTTCAATTCTTTATTCAATCTTAGTTCATTCAATTTATTGAGCATGGGTTCTTCTCTAGCATAAAGTTTAATACCTTTGATTGACAGTAAGATATCGTTCATGATTGATGTTCTTTGATCCCGGTATTTCAGTAGCTGGTTGAAAGCTGGCAGCAAAGACATTTCAGTAAATATAGCCAATGGAATTGTTATTAAAGCTGCTAATAAGACACCCCATATTGCTGGTCCTAAAAATTTATATAAGGGAAGAACACAAAGTATTAGTTTGATCATGGCTTCGATAAACTTTTGAATACTTTCGATGCAACTTCTGGCTAAAGCAACATCCATTGAAGCATGATTAAGTATATCACCAGTTTTTTTGGTTTTCTTTGCATAGTTTAAATTTATAATTTTTTTATAAATCATTCCCATAAGCGAAGATTGGATAATAAAATCAGACCTTCTCTGAAAACTGATTGACTGATTTGACACAATAGTTCTAGTAAATGCAACTATTAGCATCAAAACAGCTAAAAAATATGCAATTATAATTGGCTTTTGTTCTTTTTTATATTCACTAAAATAAAGAATTAACCTTTGTAAGATTAAAGGCTGTAACAAAGAAAGCAAAGTATCAATAAGGTCATAGGATGTTGCAGAAACGATTAAATAGTTGAAGCTACTTAGTAATGCAATTAGTAGCAGAGGTTTTCTTCTCGGTAACTGCATATTCCAATGATTTTGAAGTCTCTTCAGTGTAACTTCACATTTGGTATCACCGGGAGCTCTGGGTAGCTCTTCTATGGAAGCAGAGTCCTTTAAATATATCTCGGTAATAAAAGACTGAACCCAGGTGAAAGTCCAGTGACTCAAGATGTTTCTTATGGATCGAAGGTCGGTGTCATTTAGTAAATAGTATTCTACCAATTCCTTACTTGGTTTCCAGAACCGAGTTTGTAATAAAAAAATCAAAAATGTGTTCAAACATAAAACTATTTCTGAAGTGAAAAACCAAACCGACTTGGATTTGTTTAAAATGGGATGATTGGAAAAAAAATCCTGGATCAAGGGGATCGTGACTATTATGCAATTTCCTAACCAATAAAATAAAAGAGATGCTAATTGATGAATAGAGCGGGTAGGCTCAATGATATGCAAGGGAAGAATAATTAAAAGGACAGCTAGATTTGTAGCTGAATATTTACTACCGTTATCACTTAGTAGTTGTATAAAATGGATAAAGATCTGTAGCGTTATACATTCAATTTTCAAAAAATGTTTTACTCCACAACTTCTTGACTCGAATGGATTTCCTAAGCGAAGCTGACTATTATATGATTTGAACAATTGGTAGCCGGCAAACACTCCAATGGCAATATTAAACAGCAGCGTTATGTTATCAAAAAATCTTGGATTTATACAATTACTTGTGTAATCATAAAGAGGATAATACCATGGGATGAGAGGATTATCCTCTAGATTCACAATCAAGTTCCGTGTGTCTGGATTCACCATACTATAAAACGTCCCGGTGGCAGCACTCATGTTTCATTGGATAAATAAGGCCGGAAATACACCTATATAAAGAATCATATAAATTGTTGTTAAATTTTCGGTTTCATCCTTTCACGGAAACAAAATCGTAAGAAAGTAGCATGATGGATTTTTACCATTTAAGCGAGAAAGACGAAAACAAAAAAAAAAACGTCTTTTACTATTTTTATTGGTAGCATTTTTTGCATCCATAAAACCCATAATAAAACGAAACCACTTGATAAGGTTTCCTTCGAGTAGAGTTCACCTTTAAGTCGTCTTCACACTGAGCTTCGGAAAAGTTGGTAGTAGCAACTTCCGTCAGAGTGTCAAACGTGATCCAATTTTGTGGTAATTAACCCATTAAATTGCAAAATATTGGAAAAATGTTGTGATTCACTTGCTAATGTCAACCCCAGTATTGAATTAAAAAAGGGACTAGATTACCTTAGAATCAAAGTAGGGAGTTCTACATTTGACTTATGGCTATTATAACTTTCTTTCAAATGTATAGTAATATATAGTTCGATTAATTTACAAAATTTATACAACAAGTTGAGTTCTTTTGAACTCTATTACGAGACCAAGTCTAATCTTCATCATTTGGCTTTGATTCTTCGTTGTTTTCTTCACCACCGAACAAGTCATCATCCAACTCGTCGTCACTGTCTTCTATTATATCGCTAGACTTGAATTTCTTCTTTTTATTTGTGCTCTTAGCACTTATGTTATCATCGTCTTCATCTTCATCACCACTAACAGCACTCTTTCTCTTTCTAGGCGAAGCTTGCTCTTCGGACTCATTATCAGAAGGTTCCGGTGATTCTTCTTCACTGTCTTCAACAACTGCCTTATTCTTTCTACCCTTCTTCTTACCCTTTGCTCCTTTATTGGTAGAACCGGCTTTTCTTCCTCCTTTCTTTTTCTTACTTTCTTTTTCAGCAGTTTCTTCATTGAATAGCTTATCGTCGTCTTCATCGTCAACAACAACGTTCATTCTAGCTTCTTCAGCCCATTGTTGTGCTTGCTCTTGTAATTTGGCTCTTTCCTTAGCCAATTCAGCCTCCTTGGCTTGAAGGGCAGCTTTAGCTTCTTCAGCCTCTTTAACCTTTGATGCCTCTTCTTCTTCTCTCAATTTTTTAGCAAGTTCTAATTTTTCTTCGACCTTATTAATATTCTCTTTGACTTCTTCAAGACAGACATTCAATCTATTTAATAAGGTAGTTCCTCCTAATGAAGCTCTTGCCTTAAGCTCTTGTTTTGGATATGGTGAATGTTTTTCAGCATCTGATGACAACTCAGTGAATGTTTTAACTGCTTCATTTAAGTTAAGGATGGTTTCATTGATATCATCAACATTTCTTTGTTCAACAGGAAATTTACTAATAAATTCTGCAGTCTGAAATTGAACATAAGCTAAGTTGAATCTCAACGATGACTTGGATACCTGAGAAGAATCTAAAGCCTCTTGACAGTATTCCAAAGATTTTTTAAGGTAAGGGAAACTTTTTTCCGATAAACCTCTCAAGTACCAAGCACGAGCTAAAAATGATAATATTTTAGAATCGTTAGGATTCAGGTATCTTGCCAATGCGATACCATAATTTTCAATAGCTTTACTGTATTGTTTTAAATCAACCAAAACATGACCCAAGTTTAAGTAGATTGAGATATCATTCAAGGAGTCTCTAATTTTTCTCAAAATATCTAAACCTTTGTTTTGCTCTTTATTTTCAATATAGACAATAGCTAATCCTTGAGCAGCATAAACATTTTTAGGGTCAACTGATAAAACCTTGGTGAATAATTCTATAGCTCTGATGTAATATCTTTTCTTCTTTTCGTCATTTGATGATCCCTTAATATCTCTTGCCATTGTACAGTAGATATTAGCTAAAGAAATCAAAGCATAACAGTCATGTGAATCATACTTGACTAAGGTATCTCTGTGATGGGTTGTATCAGAATCAGGGTTTAAGTTTAATTTTTTACCAAAGTTTCTCACAAACCAACCATAGAATGATCTTATTTCTAAGTCTGAAGCATTTAAAGATAATAATTCATCAATTTCAGATTTTATATCTTCTTTAGCAGATTTGTTTGATATACAATCTAAAAATAATAACCTAAGTTTGGCAGAGAAGTAGTGGGGGCATTCTTTTAATAAAGATTCATAAATATCAATGGCATCATCCGAGGAATCACTAAGTTCGGTGGATCTAGCTAAATTGAACTTTATAGAAACCTTCAAGTCATTTGGTAAATCAATTAACAAATCACCATCTTCACTTTTGAAACCTTCAGGATCATCCAACTTACCTAAAGCTGTCTTGAAACTTTCAATAGAATCTTCATAGTTATTTTTAATGAAATTAAAAACACCAATATTATTATAAACTTCCAATGGTGCATCTTGGCCAATTCTTTTTCTTTCTTCGATGGCCTTATTTAAGTAAGTCAAAGCTTGTCCCATGTCCCTAGTCTCATACAATTGACTCAATATGAGGAAAGCGTTCAATGCAACTGGCTCTTTGTTTAAGAGCGTAGTATCATCACCTTCACTATTCAATCCACGATTGCTTGATAATCTCAAATATCTTTCCAAGAATTGAATTGCTTGTTCTTGTTTTCTTTTACTCTTTTGTTGAGAATATAAGCAACCCAAAGCATAATTAACTTCTAAACATTTGGAGTTGGTTTTCAAAATTGATTCAAAAGTTAATATAGCTTCTTCAATAGAGCCTCTCCCAATTTGGGATTGACCTAAACCCAATTTTGAAAGTAGGTTTTGCTCATTAAGTTTGATTGATTCATGAAAATATCTTTGTGATTGAGCAAAATCGTTCTTAACAAATGAAATCCTACCTAACCAAAAAGAAGCATGGGATAAAATGTTTGCTTGGAATGAACTTAATTTATTTCCATGAGATTTCACAGAATTTGTGTTACCACCGGAAATTGTTTTAATGACATGGGTTACAATTTTTTCAACCAATTCATAACTACCTTTGGAAAAATAATAGGATGCCAATGTTAACAAAATAACCGGATCATTTTGGTTATCCTTGTAAATTTCAGATAATTCGGTTAAACAGAGTTTATAATTTTTTATAAATTCTTCATCGGTTAATGAGTTGTTGAAAAGAGTGTTGAACTTAGACAAATTTAATAAAATTTTGGCTTTTGTATTATTTGGATTTATCTCTAAAGCTCTTTCCCATGAACTTAAAGCCATTTTTTCATCTTTAAGAAGCCAGAAACATAAACCAATACCAATTCTTGGGTCTGGAGTCATAACGGGATTTAAAAGCAAAACCTGTTGGTACAATTTTAATGCATTAGTGTAATTTTTGCTCTTATTCAATATGAGGTTAGCTTTACTTAAAATAGCAAAACAGTTATTACTATCAATTTTCAATAATCTATCAAAGGTTTGCAAAGCATAGTCAGCCTCATCTCTGTAAAGATATAAAGTACCTCTTGCTAAGATATTAGAAACATTAGCATTATCCATGCTATTGATTTTATTGATCAAGTCAGAGGCATTTGTCAAGTTTTCTTGCTTGTTTATTCCTTTCGAAGCATATTTCAAATACACCCAACTTAAAAAGGAGTTCAAAGAGACCTTGTCTTTTTCATTGAATTGTTTTAATGTTAATGCCTTAGTAATAAGTTTAACAGCATCATCAAGTTTGTTTGATTGTGCATAGGCTTGACCAACAGCAATCCAATACTTCTTCGGACAGTTTTCGGTTTCTAAAAAGCTGATTAATTCATTTGGGTCATCAGGTAATTCATTCACAAGATTGATACTGACGATTTGTCCATTACTTAATGGAATATCCAAGTTTCCAATTGACTCAACTGCTTGTTTACCCAAGTAGAACGAAATATCAGTTGCGTCTTCCATCTTTGTTTGAAGAACTAACTAAATAAATTATCCTTACCTCGAACGGATTATAGCAACCAAGTGGATGATGTATCGTAGTTGGTATAAGGTTTATAGTCAACTAAGTTAGTCTGCAATCTGTTTTGATGCTGATAAAACCAAAGTGAGTGAAAAAACAAAAAAAAAAAATGAAAAATTGTTGACAAGCATATATGCAGGAAGACGTTAAAATCATATAAACTCCAGTAATAGCTACACTGTTGACTTTCTATTAATTACTAATGAATAGTATACAAATACATATAGTACAAGAATTAAATAAGAATTACGGGGAAAGACTGATGCATGTTTCTTCCGTGAGCAAACCATTTGTCACAGTGTCTTTGATGAGATTATCAAGGATAAATTTGCTCTCCAACTCAGATGTAGATCTGACAATTTCCCCAGACATCGATACCTTTTTCGGGTATTCTATCAAATCAGGTAAATTGACTGCTACGTTTAGCAATATCTTGAAGCCATGTTTAGAGGAGTAATACCTAATGGAGAAGCGGATCACATCATCATCGTTGTCATCAAGGATTTTAACGGGTAATTTCAAGGAGATTTTGTAGATGTCATAATCCAAGTTCGAGAAGCCCTGCCAGTATTTCTTGAAATTGCTGAAGTTCTCCAACACAGTGGTAGAAGGAAGAGTATAAGGTAGTTTTAAAACATAGCTGTTCAATAAAAACCAATTGTAGAAGGGTGGAAGGACAGTTCTCGATCAACAAGACTATAGGTAATATTATTCGAGTCATTCAAGTTACTGAAATCGATCTTTATATGGATTAGCTTTTTAAATTCAAAAATGATGGAGTTCCCGCTGGCTTGGACATACTTTAAGTTTGACAATGCTTGAAGTAATTTAAATTTAATATGTAAAGCTTCAATTTCTTGAATATCAAAATGTCTCAGATCTTTGATTTCCATTTCAAGTTGACTAGCTTTATTTTTTAACAACAAAATTTCATTTTCATATTCTGCGATTACAGAAGTGATCTGCTTCAATTCAAATTCTCCAGTCTTGATCTTTTGTTGATGATTGACCAATTCCTTGTTAATCTCGGTTAATTGGTTCTTATAAGTTTTAATTTGCTCGATATCAATCTTTTCGAAATGTTGTTTCATTTCTAAAGTTTTTGTAAGTTCATGCTTCACATTCAAAAAATTGAGTTTAACTTCATCATAAACTGGATCTAAGATTCTCAAGTTCTCAATCAAGATGACTTTATCTTTCTGTAAAGTTTCAAATTTTAGTTCTAAATCCGAAGATAAATTCTCCATCAACTTTATTCTCCAGTCATACCAAACTTCCCTTGCTTTCTCACGAGCAAAATCCTTAAGTAATTTGAATTGTGATTTCAACTTAAACTGCTCACCTGGAGTACTTCTATAAAATTTCTTAAAAACAGCTTGATTTTCGGGAATGTACTATCTTTATTAATTCAAAGTTATTCCGATCTTCTTCTATTTTATTAATTAACTCATCGCAATTGAGTTTGAAAACTTCCAATAATGGAACCTTGGTATTGGCTTTGTAGTAATCTTCTATTTTTGGTTCGTCTTCAAATATTGACAACCTTACTCTGCTTGGTGGTTGAGTTCCTAAATCGAGGTTATCGAAAAAGCCAATTTCAGCATCTCTCAAAAATTGATTAATGGTAACAGGCTCAAAGTCATCATCAGATTCTTCTTGAAGGGAGACGTCAGCTAATGGTATAGTAGTAGTGACTGTATTTACTTCAACTTCTTTAGATAACTTTTGCATTTTATGTGAATGGTCTGTCTCTGGGTCATCATTCTTACGTTTATTCTGAGTATAAGTGACATCATCATTTTGTTGGGTTAAGTGCATTGGTTGGGAGTTAACAACGGAACCATTATCAATAATGAGTTCTATCTTATCTATTTGTTGAGTGCTTTGCATTGCTTGAGATGAATCTTCCTTCTCAACATCGCTTTGAGGATGCTGAGAAGCAGTGGTTTCGGTAACCGTTCCAATGTCTTGCGTTAGTTGCATTGGTTGGGAATCTTTTCCAGCGTTATTATCTAAAGTTTGAGATGTCGACATGGGTAGAGTCAGTTCCATCCCCGATTCTTGATCATTTTCGTCATTCTGAGACTGTATCATCGATTCTTCTTGGATTGTATCTAAGTGGTCGTCATCGCCGGTACTAGCTTTGGAAGATTGGAATAGATTCTGCTCATTCATGTGGATATAACTATTGGTATCACCATCGAGAGAACCAAAAGGTTGGTCAGATTCTCGGGTAACCAGATTGTGTTCTTGCGCTTCGAGTAAGGATTTGCTTAGCTCAAGTTCAGATACTGTGCCTCCAGGCTGAGTCAAATCAGAGGCAATTTCTTGATGTAAATTTGTTTGTAAATTCGAATAATCTATATTTTGGAGATTTTGGGTAGCAGGCTGGATATCAGAAGCCGTTAAGTCCTTATTTGATTGATCAAAAGCATTTTTTGGAGTATTATCAACTAGTTCGTTTTCGGGTTGAGAGACTCCAGAAGCTTCATGTATAATATTACTGTTACCACCACTTCCACTTTCAGCTAGTTTGGATTCTATAATATCTTTGACAGGTTGGCTAGGCTGTTTATCAACTAATGATATATTATGGATTTTCTCTGTAAGTTCACGTTGTTGCTGGAGGGGAGGAGAAGATGGTTTAACGGGTGGGTTATATATTGTAGTAAAATCCATAGTTAACTCATCATTATTTTGGCCATCAAATTTTTGATCAGAATTTTCCGATTGATTCGAGGGCCCAGTCTTTCAGCTCGAAGTTTGAACGTTATTGAAGTTAGATTGGAAAACATTTGTAACTTCCATTGTAACTTCCTCGGGATTTTTCAAATTATCATTGATTTGGATTTGTTTCCCAATACTGCTGGTCATATCCATCTGGTCATTTTCATCTTCACTTTCAGAAGAGGTCAATTGTGGTGCGGCGTCATTTGGTATATCATGGTCTGGGACATCATCGTCCGAATCGGGCACGGGACTAAGTTTCGGTATTGGAATTTGACCGGTGAAGTCCATGGTTTCATCTTCATGGTCTTGATCTTGATCCTGATCCTGACTCAATGGATGATTGTTTACTTCTACTTGCTCTACTTGAGTCGAAGCAGGTGCTGCAACGGTCCGTACTCTGCGGAGTATTATTGAGGAATCCCCAACTTTCTGAGTTGTTGCTTGTACTAGGCCTGTAAATTCCATTGTCTGGTCATCATTATTATTATCTTGTCCACGATCATTCTGCTCTGTCTGCTTGATTTGACCGGTGAGTTCCATAGTCTGTTCCTCATCATCATCATCTTGAATATTTTGCAAAAACTGATTAGATTCTCGAACCCGATGCATACCACTAACAATTTTATCCGCGTCTGCTTCTAAATTTTGAAAGCTGCCGTCACTGATCTCTTCGTCTTCATCAGAGCTGTCCGATAGCATCTCTCTGCCAGCATCGTCCTGAGCGTATTCATTGGCTCTATTAGGAAAGGAAGCTATGGTCTCTCTTCTCTTATCGCTATGTTGGGGGAATAAGATCAATTTTATGCAAAGTTACTTCGGGAGCAAACGAAACCCTTCTTCTATTCTGTGTCTGAGTATCATCAACACCCTTCAAGGGTATAGGGCACCGTCTTACTATACAAGGTGTGATTGGTATTATCATTATTTGGCTTTAAAATCCCTTTGGAGGGTCGATTGTTTTCGTTACCCGCCGACTCATGGTATATCAGTGGAGACTCTTCCTCAGCACCCGTGGCAGGATACGATGTCGCCCGCACCAGGCCGTCCACGTCCTGCTGATTGAACATGCCATTCAAGTCTATGGTCACCATACCGCTGTATTCGAGGCTCTTTACTTGAAGTAACTTCTTTTGTAGTGAGTTTTTGTTTTGATTTTGATTTTGATTTTGATCGCGTTGAGCCGAGATCCGAGGGCACGAACGGAAACACCACGACTTCCGGGACTAACCTGCAAAAAACCACAAAAAACCCATACACCAGATGATTTTTGTTCAATTGTTTTTTTTTTTTTTGTTTTTTTTTTTGTTTTTTTTTTGTTTTTTTTACCTCGGTCAAGAGGAGTACCCCAATAATCCCCTTAACCGGTAAAATAATCCACCAAAATTCTCATGACAGTATCGGTATTTAAAACTATTTGATTCCCATGAAAATTGAAAATATAAAGATAAATCTTTTCCTTTCAACAACATTGATAGTTATCAATTGAGAGTAGCGAGCTAAATTGAAATAGATAAGAAGTCCAATATGGTTGCAGATACCCTTGTTTATCATCCAACATTAACCAAGTTAATTACATTTTTAGATTCTACTCCAAAGAGAGAGAAATGTTTTAGATTAGTTGCTTATTTGTCAAGATTCTTATCATATTATTTACAAAGACAAGGATTTTCAAAACAATTGATTACTTTATTTAAAGATTTGAAGAACCATGTTACCTTTATTAGAAAAGGAATGAGATTCTTGAAACCATTGAATCATCTTCAAGCTGCTTCTCAGGCATACGACAACAAATTGATGGATCCAGTGTTACTGTACACTACTGTTATTAGAAATCTTGGATACTTTGGGTACTTATCACTTGATTCGATTACCTGGTTTAAAATGATGGGTATCGTGGATTCCAAGAAATTTACCACTGTTCCAACCTGGGCTTCAAGATTCTGGTTACTTGGGTTAATTGCTGGTGTTATTAATTCAGTCAGAACTTATAAGATCAATAACGCTAAATTAGAACAAGCTGATGAAAAAACTGATGTTGATGCTATAAATTCAAAGATTTACTCTGCTAAAAGAAAGTTCATTTGGGACTTGTTAGATATGTTCATTGCTTTGAATTCTTTGAACTACTTGCATTTCACCGAAGGTGATGTTGGTTTAGCTGGTACTATTACCTCTATCATGGGTTTGAAAGATTTATGGAAAGCCACCAAAGTTTAATCTGTTCTATCTTGTTTTTCTTGTTAGTTATATATATTATATACAGTTTATTTATTTGCTTTTATTCATGTTTTGTAGCTTGGTTATTATTCCCGGCATAATATCCCTCCCAGAATGATTTCATAATCACTTGTTTCAACTCTTGTTGGAGTTGTTGATTGTCTTTGGTTACTTTCTCGAGCATCTCTGGAATTTCAATTTTTAAGACGGGTCCTGGCTCATCATTTGCAGGATCCGTGTGGCCGCCTCCATGAGACTCATACAACCTCCTCCAAGTAGACTCAATCGATCTATTGATGTCTGTCATGCCAGCAGTGTTTTGGTTGGTTTGGTTTATGTCCTGCGACAGCGATTTTTTTTTTTTTTTCTTCACTTTTTTTTACCTGAGTGCAAAATAAGCTCATCTCGAAAACTTCAGGTAAATCAATTACCAAGTTCAAGTACCTTGCAATACATGATGTCGGAGGAGCAAGAAGCTACGGTTAAGAGAATACATATTGGGAATATCTCCCCAAAGTTAGCAGAAAATGTGGAACTGTTCACTAAAAGACTCGAGAAGTTTGGTAGTTTAGAGTCAACTTTAGAGCTTCATACAAAACCAGTGAATGATTTTTACTTTGGGTTCATAAACATAAAGCAAACAGATAAAGATTTTGAAAAATTGAAGTCTTCTTTGAATGGGATATTATTCATGGGGAAAAAGTTGACGATATCATTATCCAAACCAAATTTCAAAGAAAATTGGTTGGCTGATTCAAATAGACCAGATTCTAAAAAAATGGAAAGAGTTAATAGAGATAAAATTGCCAGGGCCAGGGAAGAAAGAATCTTAGAATCGAGAACTTTGTTGTCTCAAAATAAACTCACTGGTGGTTTGGTTCATTCTTCATACATCGGTCCAAATAATTCGGGTTATGGGTTCGCCAAATCTTGTCATGTTTACAATAATAACGAAGCTAATACTAAGAATAAGGCACCATCATCGAGCTTGAAAGGCTTGGACTCTTACGGTTCATTAACCTCATCTTCAAAAGTAAGCACCAATCAATATTCCAACTCCTCTGGTGGGAGTGAAGTGATTAAAGGTCGCCATAGAATTACTCCCAGACCTAATATCTATTTTTTGAAAAAACAACAGACTCTTCGTATAAATATAAATGGAGAATTGAAAACACTTAAATGTTATAAAACCAAACTATGGGGGTTGGAGAAGAATAAAACTTCTAAAGATTTAACTTATAAATTTCAAAATGGAGTTTGGAAAAGTGGTGATGATCATATTATTGAAAGAGTCAACAAGAATAAACTTTCATCTTTTGACTCAGAAGTCAAATCCAGTGATTCAAAAGACCCCGATGATGAAGATGAATCTTCGAAACAGGAGAGAATGAAAAATAACTCAATCTTAGCATCTCTCTTCAATAAATATGATTTTGATAAACCTTTGGACATAGAAGAAGATAATGGTATTGACTCAAAAGACATAACCTATGATAGTAAAGGTAGAAGAACAGTGAAAACATACGATTACGAAATGGAAGGGGATTTGTTGAACGAAGAAAGTGATTCAGATGCATCCTTCGATTATAACCAAATCCAAGCATACAAAGAAAGTCACGAGAGACCACAAGATGAGGTTTATTTTGATGAAGAAGATGAAGGAAATGACTTAGATTTAGATAATTTAGGACAGCAATACACCACAGAAGCTATCAACAATAAATATAATGAAGACCATGGATTCGAAGTTGTCCTGAAACCAGAACAAGATAATTCAAAAGATGAATTTATTCCGACTTTTGGTAATCAACCGGAAAATGTCAATAATACCGAAACCTTGAGATCTTTATTCAATCCTGGCCAACAAGAGAAGCCCGAGGCAACTGGTTTCAAGTTATCGCTTGATGACGACGATATCGACGAGTCCAACAATATTTTGAATGAAGAAGAACAGTCAAAATTATTAGAACAAATTAAGGAAAAACAAAAAGAACAACAAACCAATGAGTTATTGTCCATGAAAAGTGCAAAGAAAAACGGCTTATTTTGGCCTCACTTTGATTCTCCTTTCTTACAAACCCAATCCCAGTTGAATAGAATTGGTAATGTCAATGAAATGGTTAAATTACCTGGTGAAGATGAAAATTTGGCACAAGATAACGACGAAGAATCTGCTTATGAAAAGTGGTTCTGGAGCAAAAGAGGTGAGTTGATGAGAGAATGCAGAAGACGTAAAAGAGACGTCAATAGAATTTTTAAAAAGAAGCACACCAAAGCCATTTTATAATTCTCTTAATAGCATATTTTGTATAGTAATTTTTAGCAGTCATTTTTACAATGGAAATACGCGAGGTGTAACGATTTTTCAATTTTTTTTTCACTCGATGATTTATTATCACCGTGTAGCTATGAGTTGATAAAGAGGCAAAAATGTCCCAGGAGGTCAAACACGATGATCGCCAGCCTTCAAGTGAGCCTGAGTTGCCTCCCTTCACCTTGAAAAACCTTTCTTTAGACGTTTATCATGGTATTATCGCCTTAGTTGAAAGCCCGGAAACAAATCGAGTTATTGTACCAATAGTTATTACGTTGGCCTCAATTGCAACTAAATTTATCATTTCAAAAGTTCCTTATACTGAAATTGATTTCAGTACTTACATGCAGCAAATAGAGGTCGCAAATGAGGGAGAATTAGATTATAGTTTGATTAAAGGTGATACGGGACCAGCAGTATACCCAGCAGGTTTCATTCAGGTATATCAATGGCTTCATTGGATTACTGAGGAAGGTAGCAATATAAACACAGGTCAAACTATATTTGGCTATTTATTTACTTTCAGTGTCTTATTATGTTGTGTCGCTTATACTATGGTGCCCAATTGTAAACCCTGGCCAATCTATTTGTTACTTTTGAGTAAAAGGCTATATTCGATTTATGTTTTGAGGTTATTCAATGATGTTTTCACCACCATCAGTATGATTGGTGTTGTTGTGTTATTGCAGCAAGCTTCCTATTGGTATAAGACTGGTGGTTCTAGAGTAAGTTTTCTTTTCACTTTAGTTGCAGCCGATTTATACAGTCTCGGATTGAGTGTTAAAATGAATGCTTTGTTATACTTACCTGGTTTCATTATAATAGCTTATTTCTTGGTTGGTGAGAATATGTTAAAATTATTGAGTGTTATCTTAGTCATACCATTTGTTCAAGTAATGATAGGATGGAAATACTTACTTCCTTTATTCAACGATGAAGAAGCCAAATATTTAAGATGGACTTATATTAACCAGGCATTCAATTTTAAAAGAAAATTCTTATACAAATGGACTGTTAACTGGAGATTTGTTCCGGAAGATATATTTTTGAATGATAATTTTGCTAGAATCTTGTTATTCTTACACGTTTCCGTTTTGTTAATATTTGTATTCACGAGGTATTTATCACCAAAGATTACTGGGAAATCGATTACAAACCTAGTCAAGGATGCTCTTTGCAAACCATTTAGTGATACCATTAGTGCTTCTAATAAGTTGATCGATTATAACCAGGGTCCAAAGCTCGTTTTATTAATATTTGCAACCTCAAACTTAATAGGAGTATTATTTTCAAGGTCTTTACATTACCAATTCCTTTCTTGGTATTGTTGGAACTTACCCTTTTTAATTTTTGCAACAGGAGTCAATGCTTTTGGCGGAATTTTCATTTTTGTAGCGCATGAATGGTGCTGGAATGTTTTTCCTTCAACAAAATCCAGTTCTGCATGCTTGATTTCTATCTTAAGTTTAGTACTTTTGGGTGTTTGGTATAATTTGAAATATTGGACAGGGGAATCTAATACTTTACAAGAAAAGAAAGAACAGTAGTCTTATAAAGTTTCTTTGCTATATACTTATATACGATTTAGTTTAATATATGACAAATAATTAAAAAAAAATCTGAACCTTTTGCATATTAATGAAAGCACTATAAGACAGAAATGGAATATATAATTGAAAAAAAAAAGTTAAACGAAAGAAAGCATTAACTAAAAACAAACTTAGAAATAAAAAAAAAAAATATTAAATTATGAATATAATACAGTTGTTAAAAATTAAGATAAAAATCAAATCATATGAATGCAATAGAATTTTGTTTTGAATGAGGAAAAAAAAGTTGATCTTAAAGAGTTTATTCACCACCTTCAATAGCATCAACGCTACCCCAATTGAAAGCACCAATTCCATCCTTTTTGGATTCGCCTGTACTTTCTAAGAATGAATTAAAATCAAAGTCCATATCGTCTAAACTACCATTTGAGTTACCTCCTGCTCCGAAAAATACCTGAGTGTCACTTGGAGCACCAGAACCTAAAATATCGGGGAACATTTGATCATTTTGACTAACAGTAGTTTGAAAATTGAGAGCAGAAGAAGGAGGTGGCATATTACTATTTTCCGAAGAGCTAGGTAAATTAATTCCATGATCTGTTGAGCCAGCACTTAAAGTAGGGTCTTCTTCATTTTTCAATTTTGGAGTTTCTTTACCAGTCTTCTTTTTCTTAGACTTGTTATTATCGATAGGAGTATTATTAGTAGGAGGTGGGGCTACGAAATTAGAAGGAGTTTTAGCAATTGCTTGTTTTTTAGGAGAATCTTTACCAGTATTATTTTTTCTTTTTCTTTTAGCAGCCAAATTACCATTATTATCATTTTCCAGTGCAGGAGTTAAAGGAGTATTATTTTCTTTCTTTAGCATTGTATTACCAGAAATGTTTGACTGACTTGGATTTGAAATGGGAGTTTGATTATTAGTGGTACTTGCATTACTTGGCTTACGACCTCTTTTGGAAGCAGTTTCCTTCTTTTTCCTACCTCCTGGAGATGATTTATTACTTATGATAGGAGATGGAGCGGGAGATGGTTTAGATGGCATTGCTGGGGTTGTTTGAGCACTACCTGAAGGTTGTTGCTGTTGTTGTTGTACTTGAGGAGGAAGAGGAGGTTGAGGAGGTTGAGGTTGTTGAATATTAATATCACTCCCACTATCGCGTCTTGCAATATCCAAACGTTTTTTATTTTGTTTTTCGAGTAACATTAATTGCATTTGATAATCTTGCAAAGCATTCAAATTTCTTCCTGGTGGAGCGTTACCATTTGTAGTTGACACTGGTGGACCTGGTATACTAGCATTTGTTATACTTGGAGATGGTTGAGTTTTACTTGGTTTTCTACCACTTACACTTCCCATTTTACCCCTTTGTTGTTGCTGAGTTGCCATTGGTTGAGGTTGAGGTTGAGAGAAAGGAGTTTGGCTACCATTTGGCGTTGGAGCATTACGGTATAATGGGGTACCATTGGGCACGTTTGGTCTTGGTTGTTGTTGTTGTTGAAGAGGAGTTTGTAGTCCTTGTTGACGATTTTGCTGTTGTGGTTGTTGTTGTAAAGGAGGTTGATTCATTCTGTCATTACCATCAAATTGTTGTTGAGCATATTGTGCGGCGGCTTGTTGACGTAAATTATGCATTTGAGTTTGGGCGTGTTGTTGAATTCTGTTATGGGGTTGTTGACCTTGTTGATTTTGTTGTTGACCTTGTTGATTTTGTTGACCTTGTTGACCCTGCTGAGCTCTTTGTTGTTGTTGTAAGAAAAATTGTTGTTGTAAATTTAAGTTCAAGTTTGGATTCATTTGGCCCTGAGGAATTGATTGGGGGTTATTTGGATCCATTGGCAATTGTTGTTGTTTCATGAGCATTTGCATCATGAACTGCTGTTGTTGTTGTTGAGAAGCGAATGCTTGCTGATTAAATTGCGGGAAAGGACCATTTGCATTAGGTCCGGCATTGGCACCATTGGCGTTAGGCCCCACCGGGCCAGCAGGACCAACGGGGCCTGTAGGACCAGCATTAGGACCGGCATTAGGACCGGCAGGCCCAGCAGGTCCAGCAGGCCCAGTATTTGATTGTTGTTGGTGAGGAGGTTGTTGTTGATTTGGGATACTTGGAGTGTGGATGGCACCATTTTCCGGATTATTAGGAAAGTTAGGGTTGGGAGTTCTTTGAGCAGAGGGAGGATTTGAGTTGGGAGCAGTGGAGTTTGGATTTTGGATTATATTTTGCTGAAAGGATTGTTGTGGTTGAAGTAATTGTTGTTGTTGAGGGGGTTGTTGTTGAGGGGGTTGAGGATGAGGAGGTTGGCTGGCGGCAAAAGAAGGAGGCACTTGTTGAAGTTTCTGTTGATTTTGTAAAGGGAAAGTAGGATGATTTAATTGATTACGTTGGAAACTGGGGGGTATACCCAAGATATTTGGTTGGACATTCATACCGGATAAATCTTGATGTTGTCTTTGTTTCATTAATTGTAATTGGTAATACTCCAAAGCATTGGAGCTTGCGCTAGTTGACAGAGGTAATTTATTGGAATGATTATTTTTAGCTTGGAAAACATCCCAAAAAATTTCCCACCATTCAAATAAGAACCCTTGAGGAGCATCGATTGCAACCGATAAATTGGGTAAATTATGGTCTTTGGGAAGATTGGGATTGGGAGTAGAAGGATTTGAGATGTTATTAACCTGAGGAGAGTTTCTAGTGGAATGAGGGCTATTTGAATTCGAACCACCACCCCCATTATTATTTGGAGAAAGATGAGAAGGTATTGAAGGAATTTCTGCTTCATTAACAAATATCTTTGCCGTTTGCGGCAATTTACTCTTGATTAAAAAATCATAAACGTAAGCATTTAGCAACTGTTTGGAATTGATTGCCTGACTATCAGAAATACTACTGGATGAATCAAGCGGTTGTTTACCGATAAGTTTAGCAGCTTGTTTGTTGGAATGAGTCCCATTGGCGGCTGACCCCGAAGTATTATTCATTGAGTCTGGAGTTCGTTTATTGTGCAATAGATGACTCATTTAATGATATATCTTGAAATGGTTGACGCTTTCTTGTCCCCAATAGACTAAGGTGAAGAGAAGAATCAAAAAAGAACAAAAAAAAAAAAAAAAAGAGAAAAAGGAAGAGAAAAGATAAAATAAGCCTTCAACCCAGGGTTAATCAGAATTTGTCAAAACAAGTAACAATGTCGTGGACTCCAATCGGTTGGTACAGTGTAAAAGTGACAATGCTTCTGATTGATATCTTCAATCCTAATGATAAAGACTTGTTTTTACCGCTTAATTTGATTTTGTAAAATTTGTGTCTAAGTTTTTTTGTCAGTGAGTATTTCCTTCCCTTTTTCTTTTGCCGGTCTTTTTCTTTTTTTTGTTTTGTTAGTTAATTTTGATACTTAAAGGTACGTGCTTTGTAGTATACCAGATAACGTTAAATAGAAGGCTTAATCCCAGATCTAGCTGTCATTCATGTATCGCTGGACAAGTTGGGGCCGCCTTATGGTTTGGCAGGTTATTAATTTCCATGGGATGAAAAAATGTGTGCAGTACACGAGACCTCCCCCCGTGATTACATTATCCATTATGTAAGCAAACGATTGCAAAATGGAGCTATACGTTGAATATATTAACAAGTAAACTAGTAACGATACACTATTACACACAAGAGAGAACCCGACACCACCCAAAGTAAGAAGCAGACTGAAGAAAAAGTAATCCATTACGAGACGAAATAAAGATATTAACCCCAAACGGTGGCATCACTGAATCTAGACTGAGTGTTAGTGCCCCAGATGTTCTGATTGATTCCGTTTGACCAGCCGGGGGTTGAGAGGTTGAGCCGGGTGGGGTTGGGGTTGGTGATGGTGAGGTCTTGATCGAGGTCATTTAGGATTCCCCCGGTTAAATCAAGTTGGTTGAGGGACAGAAAGGGATCGAAGGACGACTGGGCCACCTGGGGGTTTTGTATGGGGACGTATTTGGAGCTTCTGTTTTTTGAAACTTGACTTTGGCGTCTGGGGATTTGATTCTTAGTATAATTTTTCAATGGTTGGGTTTGTAGTTCGATTAGATGTTTTTCAATCATGTCCAACTGCTGTGAAAAGGGTTCTGGTTTGATACGACGAGGGGGAACGGCCATGTTGACAACAACACAAGTAGTATTCGGTGTGGACTCGGTGTGGACTCGGTGTGGACTCGGTGTGGACTCGGTGTGGGCTCGATGAGACTCGATGTAGACTCGATATTATACCCCTGGTTGTTAATTTTTCATTTTTCGACGAGATTAAATTTCGCGCAACTACTAAACTCACTACTCATTACATCAACTACTTTATTACTATACAATTATTTTTTTTTCTGTTTAATTTCTTCGTCTTTAGTGGCGTGTAGTTTGATTTGGTTTGGATAGTCTGGGCGGTTACTTTGGTGTCCTTGAGACCAATCGTAACTCATGGCATATGCAAATATACTACCATTATTATTGAATCCGGTAACGGGGATAGTACAATTAACCGAAGGAAAGTTTTTAAGACGTTGTCTTGCATCTTTATCCCAGAAACAGAAAGTCCCGTCACTACCAGCAGTACTGAAGGTACCGTATACTGGATGAAATGAAATATGATTAACCGAATAAATGTTGTATTCTCCGTTAGTTGAACTTCTCAAGCCTGTAGTACCATTGATTTGTTTCCGGTGACATTTGAAGGAAAATCCCAGCTTGCTTTGCTCGGCTTCGTCGATATACTGGATGGCACATCTACTTTCGATCGATCCAATGGCAAACCCGTTCCCTTGGGGATAACATGCAATTGTTCTGGTTTGCCATTTTAATGGTGACATGGAGGTTTTAAATATTTGCTGCGGGTTATTCAAATCAATTATGGCTATATGTCTTTCAGCACACCCAACAACTAACAATTTCTGCGATGCATCCATACAATAAACTCGTTCTGGTAATGCTACTGTACTTATTGGTTGCGGACTTCTCATATCCCAATATCTTAATGTTTTATCCCACGATCCACTAACAACAACCTGGGTATTGGTTGGTCCGCATTCAACGTATCTCACCGACTTAACTGGCGCATCGTGAATCCCAATTTGTTGTTGTTGTTGCAGGGCCAAATCAAATATCTTGACTTGTTTATCAGCTCCTCCACTAATCACTTTGGTCCCATCAATTGACCATCTCGATGATAACACCGGGCCCTCGTGCTCGTATAATGCCAATCCCTGGTTATTCCCGGTATTCGAATCAATCTCGTAAATTCGAACTTTTTTATCCCAACTAGCCACGGCCAATAAATCCTTGACTGGCGAAAACGATAAATCGGATATAGAATCTTCCGGTGGGTTGTTGATGGTTATGTCGTTCACCAATTCCTGGCCCGTGCTGGGTCCTGGCCCCGGCGTATTGGTTCGATTGCCTAAAAATGACATGGTGTTCGTATTGGTTTCTTCCTCTCTTTATATCCTTTCTTTATATTCTTTCTTTATGTTTTTTTTTTTTTTTCTTCCCTTTCTTTCTTCCTGCGATGTTTTTTTTGGCTCAAATCTACCAACCTGCACATGGTGACACTTTTTATCTCTATAAATACTCTTGTTAACTGCTACTAGTGTGCTTTGGTTTCTACAATTCATGAAATGGCTGCTTATAACCCCCAAGGACAGGTGGATGTTTCTCTAATAGACGGCGACATCCCGGTGTTGTCTTATAATACGTCCAATTTGTTGTCGAGAGCAAGCACGGTTGCTTCCACGGTCACTACTAGAACCTTACCTCCAATTCAAAATAAGAAAAACTACGAAAATGGTACTTATATCGATTGGGCCAAAGAATCCCAGCCAAAGTATTGGCCCTCGCTTACGTCGTTGAAATGGTTTACCCTCGTGGCGTCTTCTTTATTGGTGGGGTACATCACTACTCTTATTGATTTGGTTTCGGTTTGGTTAAATGATTTGAGAAAAGGTTTGTGTTTTAGTGAAAGAGATAAATGGTCTTTGCTTAATCCGTATTCCACTTGTCCTAAGGATGAATGGAGTGATTGGTCGGAGATTTTTTTCAATTTTGATAATAAATGGACTTCTGCACTCGTTGATTTCCCAATTTATGCATTTTTAAGTATTGTTTGGTGTCTTATTGCTGTTTATATAACAGTCAATAAAGAACCAAGAATCAGACAATCGGGGGTTCCAGAAGTTAAAGCTATTATCTCGGGGTTGAATTATGACTTACCAAACTACTTGGGTAAAAGAACCTTATTCTATAAAGTTATTGGTTTATGCTTTGTGGTGAGCTCTGGTTTATGGTTAGGTAAAGAAGGGTCCTTTGGTTCATGTTTCTTGCTGCTTATTGAATATCGTCTATAGCTTGGTCTATAGATTAGATGATCCTAGAAGAAAACATGAAGGTTTAAGACGGGAATTATTGAGTGCTGCAGTGGCCACGGGGATATCAGTGGCATTTAATTCTCCCATTGGTGGGGTCCTTTTCGTCTTGGAAGCTTTACCCAGTTATTTCTTCCCAACAAAAATTATGTGGAACTCTTTTGTTAGTGCCACTATTGCATCAGTCATCTTAACCGGTTTCAAAATCTTTACCGAAGGTGAAAACTTCAACGAAGGGGATTTATTCCAAGTCAATTTCGGAAATTTTAGTTGGTTATTCATGGAAATCATCCCGTTCCTACTTTTGGGGATCTTGGGTGGTTATTTTGGCTTTTTCTATACCATGTTCTACAAGAAGGTATCCTCGAAGAAATTCAAATCAGCCCTTCATAAAAAATTATGTTCAATATTTCACTTGGCTGAAGGTTATGGTCCTTTTATTGAAATTGTATTATTAGTGCTAATTAATACTCTTCTGAGTTTCCCTGTTTCAATGAAAAAACTACCCTTGGCTGCTTATCTCAAAATGCTATTCACCGATTGTCCTCCTGAGGATTCAAATCTTGATTCAAACTCGGCCACTTTTATGTGTAAGTCATCAACTCCCGTCACCCTCTTAAAATTATTGTATATTATGGTACAAGGCTTTTTGATATCAGCTTATTCTTTTGGACTTCCAATCCCTGGTGGGGTCTTGATGCCTTCGTTAGTAATTGGTGCTACCGTTGGTCGATTGCTCGGGATTTTATCTCAGATATTTCAAAACTTATTTGACTTTGATTATTTATCTACCTGCACTGAAAAATCATGTCTTGTTTCTCCGTCTTCCTATGCGGTCGTTGGCGCTGCTGCATTTATGTCTGGTTTGACTAAATTAACCATGTGTGTTGTTGTGATTATTTTCGAAATAACCGGTGCAGTCACTTATGTCCTTCCTATTATGTGTTCCGTCATGGTACTGAAATTCGTAAATGATTGGTTATGCAATGAAAATATTTACGATTCTTGGTTAATTTCTAATCTTAATACCAAAGACTCAAACGATCATATCAACCCAAGAAACGTTGGCTTAGAATGACGGTAAAGGTAATGGTTTATGTGATTTCACTAATTTGATCCCAAGCGTTAAACTAAAATTACCTGATATCCCAGTGAAAGAAGCTATGATTCCAGCATCTAGTATCCAATGTATTGAATTATTCCCTGATGATGGCCCCAGAACAATTGAAAACTATCAAAAATTCATCAGTAGCAATAATCACGAAGGTTACCCCTTTAATTGTAAGTTATTCCAACCCAATCAGTTTGGGCTACGTGTCTAGACTGGAATTACTTGATAAAGTTACAAAAGTTAGAGATTCAAGTAAAATTGTTAGTTTCCAAATAGCTGATTTATCAAACAATCTTTGCTCACAACAAGCTCAATTCGAATTAGAAATCCCTGATGAGTCTTTAGCAAGAGTTGATCTTCAAACAGAAGTCTCTTATTTGCTTGTAAACGATGACATGCCATTACTTTTGGTACTTGAAATGTTTGAAAAATTAAGTTTAAATTACCTCTATAGTTATGAATGGTGATGCATCTTACAAAGATTACATGTGTGGATTCGTTGATCGATTTATCTTATCAAGATTAATCGATTCGAAATTCGAATCTTTAACTGATTACAATTTATACGAGCAAGAAGTTAGAGAATTCGATTTGGAAAGTGCTTTGGAAGACGACCTGTTAGTCCATAGGCGAAGAGACCGTGTTAGCATAGAATTATTAACGTAAATGTAATATAATGAATGACTTTATTAAAATTTGCATCTTTTTGTAGAATGCGAGAAGTTTCGTTTTTTTTTTTTTTTTTTGTTTTTTGCAAAGTTTGAATATATCCAGCTCTTCTAAAAGCTAAATCGTCAAGTATGAGTCGTCCTCCAAATACTACAATTCTATTATCTAATCTACCTAAGGATGTGAGCCACTGGCTCATGGGAATAGATTCTCAATTTTTCAATTTGAATCAAGTTTTGAAGGGAATTAAAACTGATCCCATCAGGAATTCATTTTTTGCATTATTCGATACCAAGTGGTTCACCAAGCCCTGAAGGAGATTCAAACGATATAATATCACTGAGCTTGAGGTATGGGTTCTGGTTTGAGTGCAAAGAAGAAGATTTATTTGTTATGAAGTGGGACGATTCTCAAGAATCAATGGCTTTACTTAAACTATTAAGTGACGAAGCGGAGGAACAATTGAATAATACCAAGTACATTAATGAAATTGGAGATAAGTATAACATGATGATTGAATATCCAGAATGTAGATCTTATTGGGAGAACAACTTGATAAACTTTGTTGATTACGAAATAATTGAAGAGTTTCTACCAAATAACAATCAAATGGGAATACTGGGGATCATAAACACAATGATGCCATCACGAGAAGAAAACATGATCTTGCTAGATGTATTAAAAGAGAAAAAGAATCAAGCTTTCGAAGATCAAACAAATAAAGAATTCAAATATACTATAATACAGTTCAAAAAAAATAGTAATACCCATGACGTTGAGCAAACTACCAAGGATTATCTAGATAAGACGTGGTACTTTGAGGAGTTATACGGTAATGATACCGAAATGTTTTTTGGGTGAATTACAATTGAGTTTTCTAAATTTCATATTATTGGGTAATTTTAGTTCTGGTTTACAATGGTGTAATTTACTCAAATTAGTCCTGATGTGTCAAAATTTCATGGTACTTCATCATAATTTTACTAATAACTTTATAACAGTTTTATTGAAGCAGTGCCAAATTCTTCCTCCAACTTACCTCATTGGTGAAAACGGAATCCCAGATACTAGTATAATTGATTTCAAATCATACATAGCGATAATGGAAAATTTATCAAGTAATATATTCACCAATGAGCTATGGAATAATAAAGGCTGCTGTGGTAAGATGAAATTATCAGGTATGATTTTGCAAAAGTGGACGGATATAAAGATTACCCATAAAACTCAATTTGGAATAGATTTGAATCAGTTAAAGTCTCCGCCAATGAAAGACGGTTACGAAGTTTACGACATAGAAAACCATGACGACAATGATGAAGATGCCCCGGCAATTGTGTATTGATTTGTACCAACCAAACAAAAAAAAAAATAAGTTTTTTAAACTAGCATTCATTAATCATTATATATGTATATACAGAATTATTTTTTATCGGCTTGAGCTTTCATCTTTTTAGCATACCTCAAGTCCTTTTGAGCTTTCATTACGACCAGGTATTCTAATTTTTTCTCTCTAGAATAATTTTACCTCGGTGAATGTCAAATCCGCTCTCTATAAGAGCAATGTAGTCATCTAACCATTGACGTCTACTCGATTGGGGTAATTCACTCCAATCGGCACCAACCTTCCGTCTGACTTCTTTAGGAGGCAAATGTGGGTACTTTGAGTTATTCGAAGTGTAGTAGTAGTTCCAAGCATGCGTATACGTAGGGTTTCCATTGGTATTACGGCGACGAATCGTTCTAACCTTGGTTATATCCTCTATATCAAGTTCTTGCTCACCTTCATCTTTCAATTGTTTGACGTAAAGAGAGTCACTTTCTATGGCCTCTCTTTCTTGTTTGGTTTGCTTAACACGTTTTGGAACATCCTTCTTGCTAATAGCCCCAATCAACTCATCTACTTTATTCTGTAACTCGTAGGTATTTGCATTTGGTTCGTATTTCTCATCAAGACGTTTTTCAATCTTATCAATTATCCATCGAGGGTTATAATGGGAACGTGGAACAAGAAACCACCCATGCTTGGTATAAACGCCTCTGAAACTGTTAGGATCCACCTTAGATTCTTTTATCGATAATGGTACTGCTTGATTTGAATAGTTGCAAATCTGCAATGGTCTAACGTTTTTCAACGTCAGCAAAGACATACGATGCGATTGAGCAGTGAACCGACACACCACTCGGCAACCAGCTAGCCTATTCATGTCTCCTTGCCTTGGGAAACTCACTCACCTTCAAAAACCCTGGTTTTACTCCAAAATTCAGTTTAGTTTAAAGACTCTTTAAATGAAAATTTTTCTTCCTAGATCTATACCGGTGTGTGTATACCAAAACGGCCTGGTGATTGGGTGTTTTCCACGAGGCCTTATCTTCATCGTGAATTTCTCGATCTGCCCAGTGCCTTGTCTCCCATGCTAATAAGGAAGTATGTTCTTATCACCAAAGCAGGGTATCTCGATTCTCAATCAATGATGTCAAGTTGAATCCTTTATATGGGGTACATTTAGAATTCTAGTGAGCAAACGGCTCTTATCTCGTTGCCGTAATTCACTCCACCAAAGAATGCGCTTTTGTGGGTGTGGGTCTTTTTTTTCCAATTTATTTCTTTTTAAACCTTTTTTTTGAATAATTTAACCGCCTATTCCTTTAATTCATTCATCATTTACTATCCTAGTATAGGTATCTAGAGTTTCTTTTGATCATAGATTCAAATAGTCAACTTCGTCATGCTGCAGGGACCCAACTCACCCTTGTTTCCGGTGCTGCAGTTGACTTTATCGCCTGCTATATCCAATTCTGTTGCAGCCGCCAATGGGGTCAGTGAAGAGCATCCGCTGCTTCTTCCTCAACTTCCTGATAAACCTCTCGCTCAAACGTCGTCTGTCCAGGTGTATATCATCCCTACGGAAAAGAATTTGTTTGTTCAAGGATTTGAAGCATATGAGTATGCCGAAAGACCCCCAGTTTTGCTAAGAGGATGTCTTTATTTGAAAGTTTTGAAACCAAGTAAAATCAAATCGATTACCTTAAATTTTAAAGGCCAACAAAGAACTGATTGGCCCGAAGGGATACCTCCAAAGAAAAACACATACGCAGAGATTAATGATATCTTGAGTCATACTTGGCCCTTTTATCAGGTTGAAAGCCCTTTGCCAAATTGCGGAGCAGATTTTTTCAAACCTTTGAATTCTCATACCAATGATCAAGATGTTAGCCATTTGAATTTGTCTGACACTATAACAAGATCGCATTCTCCAGCTCCCCTTTCAACTTCCCAGTCCCACACTAGTATATCAACGGCCATGAATAATGACAATATAAGTCTAAATAATTCCAATGGAGGTATGGGTGTCGGCAATTTTTTCACAAGGAATTTATCTCCAGCTACCAACTTTATGAAAAGGGCAGCTTCACCATCCGTTCACTCAAATGATGTGCCAAATGATCTAACTAGTTCAATAACAAATCCAGACAATGACTCCCTGAAACCTGGCCATTTCCCTGCTGGAGATTATATATATAATTTCGAACATGCAATTCATCCTTCCATTGCTGAAACTACTGACGTTACCTTTGGTTCTGTCTCTTATCACTTGGAAGCAAACATAAGTAGAATTGGAACTTTCAAACTGAATTTAACTGCTAGATTACCAATTGATATCATAAGAACACCCTCTGAGTCTAATACTGAAGAACACGAACCAATTGTTATAACAAGAGATTGGGAAGATCAACTACGTTATGATATCGTAGTTGGTGGTAAGTCAGTAATATTAGACTCTTATCTTCCTTTAGCCTTTAGATTCGTACCGTTATGGGGTAAAGTTGCATTACATAGGATTCGAGTTTACCTAACTGAAAACTTGGAATATTACTGTCAAAATAAAAAAGTTCACAGGATGGAACCTCCCAAAAAATATTTACTTTTAGAACATAAGGCTAAAAAGGGTAGATCTCTTTTATCAAAATCAGGTGGATTAAATGAAGAAGCTCCTCCAGATGAAGAAGACGATATATTACCAAGAGAATTGGAATTTCAATTATACGTCCCAAAAACACTTAGTGATAAACATTGCCATAACATTCATCCAGATACTTCATTCGAAAATATTCAAGCTCATCATTGGATAAAGATTTGTCTTAGAATTTCAAAACTTGATCCAGAAAATGAAGGCAAACGTAAGCATTATGAAATCCTGATCGATTCGCCAATTCATGTCCTTTCGGAATATGCTGCCCATGGTAACACTCTTTTACCTGCCTATGATACTCATCAACGGGACGAAGAACAATTCTTACCAAAATATACACCAAGTTCTCCTCCTTTGTCACCGGGAGTTGTTCCAATCAACACAAATAATATTTTGGCTTCTGCTTTAAATAACAATAGTGGAACACAGGAAAATTCATTAGATCATATAATGGAATCTCCAAATAGACCCTCAACACCATTAGAATTTCATCATATCAACAGCGTTCGAAATAACGATGAACCAATCGAAAGAGATCCCGATATGCATCTAGGTGCGAATTTATATAAACCAAGTGAAGATAGTGCTTTGAATAGTCAAATGCATTCACCCCAAGCATTCCCACATCCAAGTACTTTCAGCTCCCCTGTTAATTCTCCAATTCAAAGACCTATACATATTTTAAGGCAACCTTCATACAACCCTCCCCCATTCAATGCCGACAATGCACCTCCTACGATCGACGATGTAATCCCACCTCCGGCATATGAAGAAGAAGATCACTCATTAAGTATGTCACCATTAAGAATAAATGATGATACTATAACAACACCGCCAAGGGCCGAGTTAAATGTTATTCCGCCTACTCCCGTCAATGTTATACCTCCAACTCCTCAAGAAACTCCCATTAAGGAGAGACTAGAGCAACAGTTGGAAGAAGCTACAAAAAATAATATTGCCAATCAAACTTCAGCTTCAGGATCGAATAAGAGTTCACAGAAGACTCTGAAAAGACCGCTGGTGGATGATGAGGACGGTGAGGATCTCGTTGATTTTGGTGATGCTCCAATCCAAGCTCCCCTGTCTCCGCAACCATTGCATTTATTGATCAATCGATCCAGACGTAACTCATCCAATAAAGGATCAAATCACGCATCCCGCAGGTCATCTATATCATCATTAGGTTCATCTGAGAACTTGGAAAATATGCCAGTTGAACAGACGATGCCATTATTGAATCTGTCGGCATCAAGTATTAATGTATCCTTTTCTGCACCATCATTGAATGAAAGAGGAAGGAATGATTCGATTCACTCTTTATTACAAGATTCTACCAGGCGACCCAGTAACATTAACGATTGGTCCACAAGGAAAATGGACTTGATGAGTAATGATTTGACTGATGATGTTCATGGGGTTAATGGGAAACTAAGTAAATTAAGAAATCCAAGGATTAAGAGACATTACAACGATTCGGTTGAGGAAGATACCATAAGTTCTGATTCAATGAAACCAAAAATTATTGAAGAAGATATGGGACATGAAAATATTGAAATGAACGAGCTGGCCTCAAATGGAGAAACAAACAGTGGTACGCAGCCATCAAGTCGAAGTAGTACATCTTTTGAAAGTGAAATAACAATCGATGAATCCACAGGCTTGAGAAGGAAAAATGATTCTAAAGATCATCATCAAAATAACAGTAATAACCAGGTCCCCGGACTTAATTATGGGTACACTATAGAATAAAACTTTTTTTTTTCAATTCTTACTTAAATATACGATAAATATATATATTATTAGACTTTTACATTTTTATGAGTTTTGTTATCGACTAAACTTTTGTTTTGTTCTTCTAAATCACCTAACCATTCATACAAAACTGATAAATCACGATTAGCAATATCTTCTCTCTCACAAGCACTTTCGTACCATTTTCTACTAATATCACCTAAAAACAAATATCTATCATTTAATTTAGCACTTTCGGTAGCTAAAACCAAATCTTTTTTAGTTAATTTAGTGACAAATCCACCCTTGTATCCAATATCACAAGGCAAATTATTTTGTGGATACACTGAAGGTATTGGACAATTATCAACGGAGGCCCAAGATTTACCAGTAGATACACTAACCAATTTGGCATAATTAGCTAAATTAAGATTAAAAGATTTAGCCAATTGGAATGAATCGGCAACCGCTAAATTAGTGACTGCCAAAAGATAGTTATTTGAGAGTTTAGCTGCTAACCCAGTTCCATGATCCAGGCCACAAGGGAAGATATTAGTACCCATTTTTTGTAATAATGATAATAAGGAAGAATCAATATCATCATGAGATTGTCTCGATAACATAAATGACAAAGTACCTTTACGGGCACCAGCAACCCCACCAGAAACGGGAGTATCAATGAAGTCAAAATGATTAATCTGTTCCTTCACATACTTATGAACTTCAACAGAAGTTGGAATATCAATGGTGGAACTATCCAAAAAAGTAGTGTTGGTACTAGTCAAATCGGAATGATTTTTATAATTACTGACTAACTCTTCAATAACTGATTTAACATGCTTACCTTCAGGTACCATCGTAACAATATATTCTAATTGCGAATCAACATTAGTAACAAATTCCCCAATTGAATTAAGTGGAACCAACAAGTCCTTATTGGCAGGAGTGATTTTGGTGACTTCGTCAACAAAATTAGAAGTTGATTCTGCAACCGTATCATAAACATAAAGCTTATCATCCGGTTGTAACTTATTATATATATGTCTCGCCATATGCTGACCCATTTGGCCTAACCCAATAAACCCATAATTAGTATTACTTACTGAACTTGTTGAGAAATACTTACAACCGGTCTTGGATATGCTTCTAATATTGCTGAATAACATTTTGGCTGTCTATTCATCTCGATGCCTTTCTCGAGAAACTATCGTCCTCTTATAAAGAATATATTTCAGTCTCCACTTTTCACAAGCTACTCCATATTCCATATTCCCAGCTCCGGTATAGGCCCTGGAGAATCCGACTCCGAATCCCACCAGCCGTAAAACTGCTAAAAAAACAGCTGCTTTCTCGGTCAATAGGACTTACTAGTCAAACTCCTAACCTTAGCCATTAGAGTTAGTCCCTATACGCCTACAAGTGCCTCCAATGGTAGCACCAGTGCTTATACTCGCGTTTCTCGTTTCTGATATGGATCCGGTCGGATAACTGAATACCCCAGTTTTTTTATACTGTGATTTTTTGCTCCCGCTCCAGAACAAGGTTTTCCATGGGTATTTCGATACTTCACACGATTTCCTTTCATAAGTTGTTTAAATAGCGGTATTTCTCGTTATTTTTCCCCTGAGACTATCTGTTGCTTCAATTGCAGCTTTTCGTACTCCATGCAACTTTGCAGCCTTGCCAATGGCAGACGGAAGTGTGCGGCGAATGCATAGCACGCTCGACCAAGGTTAAGAGCAGCTTTCGACCTCTTGGGGTCCAGTAGTCCTTCGTTTTCTTTGCAGTACGTCAAATATTTAAAATATGTCAATGTTTCATGGAGTTTGAGACAACGGAATTTGGGGGAAAAAAAAAACACGGAATTTTCGCTAACGACTTCAGTCGGAGAAAACCCCAAAAGATGCCGAAAATTGATCTGATGAACCACAATCGGTCTGTTGAAAAGGAGCAGGCTTCCCAGAAAGAAATTTGACTCTCAGTAGTGACAAGCAAGAAGATACCCAATGACTGAGTTAGAAGCGATTTCGTCGCAAAGACCCACCAAGACAACTTACAATTTGCCAAAGCCCAAATCAGCGTACTTCCCAAGTCCAGGATCACCGTTGTACGCAGATAAGGAATTGTATACGAAGATTTCCAAAGCATCCAAGACCAAAGTGGAAACACATATATGTAATCCCAGATCAGGATTGGCAGTTAAGATTCCTGCAAAGTCAGTTTTCAGAATAACTACCCCAAAAGGAGCCCAAGTATGTGATTTAAATATTTGGAATGCTAATAATCCAAGAGAAAGGTTTTGGGCAGCCAGAACCCGTCAGTTGCATCTGGCCCATGTATCTACTTTTGACCGTTTGTGGTCCAACTTACCTTATTTGCGTCCTTTGGTCACTATAACCAATGATACGTTGTCAGCAAGACATGATGAATGGGGTGGAAGAGTTCATGATACTTTGGGGACTAGATGCGATCCTTACGTTGATAAGTTATTGACCGGCGAAGATAACGATTTCCATTGTCATTCTAACTTGACCAGGGCGGTTTTACCATTTGGCTTAACCGAATTTGACGTTCACGATGTTTTGAATGTTTTCCAAGTGACCGGTTTAAATGAGTATGATCAATATTTCATGGAAACCTGTCCTGCTACTGAAAACGATTTTTTTGAATTATTTGCCGAGCAAGACTTGTTGGTTGCCATAAGTGCTTGTCCTGGTGGTGATTTAAGTAAATGGGGTTGGGGTGAAGAAGAAGGTAAAGAATCTGAAATGGTTGATTGTTGTAGACCTTTAGGTATTGAAGTTTATAAAATTGATAATGAAGACGAAGTTTTACTGCAATGGAATCCTCCAAAACCAGTCAACTACACTGGAAATCATGGATTAAAAGGTCCTTATAATTAATTATCTTATATATACAATATATTTATCCTCTATAACATCTATACACTAACTTGTACCATCAATTGATTCACCCAACCAATCACTGATCATATCATTCGTAATAAAGCCCGCCAACTCTGACCCTTTGTATTTCATCTCGCCTTTGCTAATCATGTTTTGCAAAAATTCAAAGCTCTGCTTGATTTTGTCTTCGGATAAAATACGAAGGTCATTGGGTAAGAAAGTAAGTTCCATTTCTCTCACAATTGCCCTTTTGTCAACTTTGAATAAGATCTCAAACCCAAATTTTTCATTCATTAATTTATGGCTGAATCTCGGGGTGCCTCCAAATTTCCAATCCCATTCTTTTAGTTGGGATTCGGTTTCATAAACATACTCGGGTAATGTTGTATCGTCATCAATTATAATAACTTTGGTTGTCTTGTTCAAAGCATTGGCTTCAACAAAATCAGTTAACCCAAATAACTCATTCTGATCGTACTCATCAGGATCAGACTGCTCTCCGTAATCTATTGGTTTACCATATATGCTTTGGAATTCATTCGTCACGAGTTCAATAAACTTATCATTTTCCATTTCGAAATTGGTCACTTTGGATTTAACTGATCCAACAGACGCCATGGCATCAACGATGCCCAATTTCGCCTCGTCCCTATGCAATAGTTGTTTCAAAATATCCAATCTCAGATTTAATAACATTGTCCCATGATGATATGATTTGCCTTTGGCTAATTTATATGCTGATCCACTTATCTTATAGCAAACATCGTCTTGTTGCTTCTCCGTAGTTATGTCACCCCTTTCATTAACTTCCAATCTGTACTTACTACCTTCATATTTATTGACTCCATCTCTGATTATCTTAGCAAAAGTATATCTATCAAAATTATTCTTGGTAGTCATGAATGAATAGTTGACGTTACCACCATCGTGAACAACAGTACCTCCACCAGACTTACGTCTTACTAGCGGTATATGTAGTGAATTCAAAAGTGGCACATTCACTTCCTTCCATGGATTTTGATTCTTCCCAATGACAACACATGGCGAGTTTGTATAAAATATGAGCCTGTTATAGTTTGATCCTTGATCCTTTGGAACCGGCATTTGATTGAATATGTGATCTTCAATTGCTAAATTTCGATATGGATTCGAAATCTTCGATACAAATGCAATTGGCTCTTTCAACCCAACATAATCTTCTAGTATATTGGATAAAATCTTATTGGGATTTTCCTTCGGTGGATTAATGACACCCTCCTCCAGAATGTTTTCATTCTCTACTTCTTCTATAAGCTCTAGTCTCTTCTTTTTCACATCGGGTGACTCCTGATAATGTTGAAAGTCCAGCAAGTTGAAATCATCATTATCCGCAGCACTTAAATCGTCTTGAAATGGGACTTGAATATTATGAAATTTTCTTCGCAAAAAGCATGGCTCTACCTTCAAAGGTGATTTCAAGAACCGCCTAAGCGCTATCATATTTTGCAAAGGTTATTGACGTTTTCGGAGTAATTGGTATAGTTCAAAAGAGAAAAAGTACTGAAAAAAAAAAAAAAAAAAAAGATCAAAAGTTGAATTTCTCGGAGCGATGATGTCTTGATACTTCCTTTTAATTATCTTTAAGGTTGGTATTTTCGGAGAACAATGAATAGGAATAACGTACTTGAAAAACACTTACTCTCCAGAAGTTATGATTCGGAATCGAGAATTGAAGAGTTGTTGAATGAAAGATACTCGCTTAGGGGAACTCAGAGGCATTTTATGCACATCGTACCAACCATATCAGCAGAGGAGAAGAAAGGGCCTATTAAAATTCTTAACCACGGTGAGGTTAGTGAACCTAATGCCAAGGTCACTAAAGAACGTCGAGTGAATACTAGAAGAGAGTTGAGGCTTTATATACAATCAACCTTGGCCAACCAAACCAAATTGATCAAAAAGATTCAAGCTTATAATCGAATGAATAAAGAGAGAAATGATTCAAATAGGAAAAAGCCATTCCCCGTCATTAAATTGATAGACCATTATAAAATTCCGAAGTTTGAAGATTTCAAACCTATAAATAATTTATGGCAAAACTATATTCAAGATTTATTGTTTCCTCAACAAGTTAATAGTTTACCAGGATCACAAGCGTTATTACAAAAGCTTTCATTGGCAGATTTCAATGGTTGCTTACTTCATGTTATTGACTCAAAAAACAAAAATTGCATTGGAATAAGGGGTATTGTTGCATGGGATACCCAGTATTCATTTATTTTATGTACTCCGAGAAATGAAGACTCAAAGGAATGGAATGGATCCAGATCAGAGTTCACTCCTGCGGAGCAAGTTGGCGGATTAAGAATCATATCTAAAAAGGGGACCCTATTTGGGTTCGATATCGAATTACCTTCTAAACTACAAAGTGAAGGTGGAAATGAAGAAACTTTAGGATTCACGATTATAGGGTCAAGATTTGAATTTAGATCAGTCGATAGATCTGGAAAGAAATTTAAGAATCATAACGTTGATGATTTAGTATAATGAAATTACGATATGCATGTGTATTTAGAATTATTTAAAGGAATTTTTTCTTCAAATCGTTTAATTGTAGAATCAACAATTCATCTTTTTCATTATCAAGAGTTTTCAATACCTTTTGAATGGATTCTTTATAAGTTTTTTTGACTGAATCATCTTGAACCAATCTTGCGTTCCCCATTACTGCAGTTAATTCTTTTATTAATTCTTCCTTGTTAATATTCTTCAGGTACTTGGGTACTGGTTCTTTCTCTATGATTCCTGTTATGCTTGAATTGGAGACTGAGTCATCCATATCTTGCTGTAAGTTCTCTATAACTTTTTCAAATGGATGATCAAATTGATCTGATTGCTGTTTAATAAAGGAAGATAAGTCATTGAATACATCATCGAGATAAGTTTCACTTATTTGGTAGGCCGATGGCTTGCTTGCTTTTTCGTTTACTTGAAGCGATAAGTTCTTGAATCCTTTATTGATATCCTCATTGGACTGCACCGGTTCTGAAGGTACTTTCGATTTTGATAAATCACCTAAAACTTGATTTAGTTTAATTAATTCGTAGTAGTTGTCATATATTATTGATTTCTTAGCAGAGTCATGCGAATTCAAGTCATTCGTTATGGAATTTCTGACTTTTAATATTTCTTCAATTGAGCTCTCCTTAACAAACTGTCGTAAAGTGTCAGGATTTGTAAAATCAATCTTCTGTTTATTGTCGTTATCTTCTTTTGCTTCTTTATTCTGGTTTGTATTGTCGTCTTCCTGCTTTTCTGACTTCTGTAAGCCCTGAATATGATAGAATTCTTGCAAAGCTTTTCTTCTGGACAGGATTTTCCTCCCTGTGTTAACACCAGTAGAAGTATTCGAGCTGGAGCTAAGTCTTGGTGTTCCAGGTTTACTTGCAGCTGGAGTCGAGCTATGCGAGGAAGAATTGGACTCACTATTTGATTTATTCACAGTGGATGGCTTCTTATATGATAATACTGGAGTCGAAGACATTCTGGATAGTGAAGTAGATCTCTTAAATGGGCTCGTAAACAGTCCGCTGTCGATTTTATTTGCAATTTAGTTCGCATTTGGTCTTTTTGATTTTTTTTGCTAATTGATTTTTCAGTCCGTCTACATCAATAAGAGTTTATAAGTGAATGATAATTATTATCTATATATCCTATAGTACAGATGAATGGTTAGTTTACAAGGTTGAGTGAATAAAATTTAGTCGTAAGCCCAAGCGTCGAAATAACTAAGATCGGATTCTTCTTTTTCATCGTTAATGATTGAGTAATGGTCAAATATGCTGTAAGATTTATTTTCTTTTAAATCTTTTAAAAACTTTGGGTTAACTAGAGATTGGTTATCGCCTTCTTCGTAAGCTCTACCGTAACCAGCTTCTAAAACACTTTGCCAAGTAGCTTTATAGAGATCAGCAGTATCCACAACCAATTCCAATTTATCTTCATAAATAAGTACATCACAAAGAGCTCTGATATCATGAACTGCCAATTCGATATTTGTAATACGATTAGAAGTAATGAACTCCATGATTGACTCTAAATTGATATAACCAGTGTGAGTAGCTGGGAAACTACTTTGAAAGACATTAGTGTTTGAGGAAGGTGGTTGGAAAACAGTAGGATAAGATTTAGAGGCAACAAATCTCCAAATCACAGTGGTCAAGGAGTCGATGAATTCGGTATCTAATTCAGAATCAGTAAACCATGGACCACCAGTCACTTCTATTGAAGGTTGTAAATTATACAACATATAAATTTTTCTAGTTGGATGCTTTACCGATTTAATCGATTTGATATATCTTTGACCTTCTAGAGACTTTAAGCATCTCACCACAATATGCTGATGTAAATTTGTTTTGGCTTTGATGGTTTTAGTCCAAATCCCTTCTCTTCCTGATGCTTCGATATATGAATAAATCATAGCTTCGTCATCACTCATCGAAGTAATCTTCTTCGCTTCTGAAAGAGAAATTACTTGAAACTTCAATTCTTCTCCAACTTTCATCAATTTAGCTAAATTATTACTAACTAATTCTTGGGCTATTTCCAAGAGTGATTGCACATCACTCAAGTTCATCAATTTAAGAAGCTCCTCCTGCGAGAATAACTTCGATGCTGGCGCCTCCAGCATCCTGCTGTGTAAGGTCCTTGCCTTTTCTGATACCTCTGCCATACCTCTATTTCAAACCAGAACTAGCCTTTCAAGAAATAATCTCAATAGAGTTGAATCGAATATTTCAAGATGAGTATTGATTTTTTTTTTTCTCTTCGCTCGATGTTTTTTTTTTTTTATTGAGTTGTTGATAGTCTCATGAGGAAGATTTGTTAATGCTTACCACAAACGACCAGAGTAGAGGGTTGATATGTTACGCTGTATGAATGCTTTGCTTGCATGATATCTGGATCTCGGGGTCCAATTTCGTTTGCTTTTAATTAATACCCAGCAAGAACATGGACTCTCAAGACATTTTGCAACCATGGACAACTAGAAGTTAAACTACTTGCACCAGGATATTGTAAGACCAGAATGTATTGGTATAGCTGTAGCTGTATTTTTCCAGGGGCTGCTTCACTGCTATCGTTATCGTTCTGGATATACGGTTTGAGGTTTTTATGTTTGTTGAATATTTTGTAAACTCGAATTTCGTAAGCCCAATAGCATCGAGATGGTGGACTTGCGTGAAGTTACTGTTCAAATTACAATAGTATATTGCTGGTGAGATTCCTCTCCTACACGTTTAATTACAAGTGGATATCAATCAACTTCCAGCAGATTTTCGTCTAATTACTGAAAAAAATACGAACAAACCTAGCTTAAGAATTGAATACCGGCAACCCAGTCATTACCATACAAGAATCCTCTTCCTGAACACTCTTGTGCTTTAGCATCGTTTGTATTTGGACCTTTTGTTATTGTGCTATATTGTACCTATCCCAAATAGTATACCCGTACATCTGATGGTGACCAATGTTGCAAATTTAGTGATTACTGCTACAAATAGGGCCATTAATCATTTCAAATACATGTTTGGAATGTAGCCCAACCACATTCAATCCCTGTATCGATCGAAGAATGTCTAAATCGTAATTTATCTGATTCAAGACTTCTCTCAGAATTAGGCCAAACGAACGCTTCAGTAAAAGAGATTCGACCAGTCTTGAGCTGAAACTATATCTCGAACACCAGATATCTCCAGACTTCACGACTGGTTTCTAAGTCGGTAGCTTGTTTATATAGTATATAAACTGGATGAAACTAGGTAACGAAAACCCGTACCGCACAAAACCATTCAGCTCAATATTTTTCTAAAGCAAAGCGCCATAACGAGAAACCAATGCTTGTACTACCTAAGAAGAATGGCAGGGAGAAAAGGATTGGGGTCAATACTGTTCGAAGAAGACGGCAGTGATGATGAAATATTCAGCGGAAAGAATATCAAACAGAGTAAGCCGGCAGGACCAGTGTTTAAAAAGAAACAATTCAAAAACCCAGCATCTAGAAGAGTCAAGAGAAGAGCGTTTGAAGAAGAGGAAGATGAAAAAGGGACTGAACCGGCGACCGGGGAACAAGCATCTTCTACAGAGGAAATGCTGTCCGAAAGCAAGCTTTCCAAAATTAAGAAATACAGTAAATTGAAAGACGAGAACGACGAGGATGAAGCAGATGAGGACCCAGTTATAGTGAATACAGAGAAGGAGGAAGAAGACGAGAAGCCAGTTATTGTGAATATGGAAAGTGAAATAGATAATGCCCAAGTGTTTGAAGAGCCGGCCAAGAAGTATGTGCCAAATTTCGAAGATGACAATTGGAAACCTAGCCTAACGATACAGAACGAGTATGGAGAGGATGAAGAGGATCAAGAGAACGTGTCCAATCACGAAGAATACGAGGATATGGTTATTGATAATGAAGATTTCACCGAAGATAAAACCAGTGCTACTGAATTGATTAAACAGTCTCGCATCAGAGCAGGTATTCATACCAATGATTCGAACGAGAAATCCAGTATGCAAGTGAATCAAGACTTGTATGATCTTGAATTGAGTGATGACCAAAGCATAAATGAAGATGAACAGACTAACGATAAAAATTACAAAGCTCAAAGTTTAAGTGAGATGGTGAGCAATTTGAGTATATCTACGATGAATTTAAAGGAATCAATAACTGACAAAGAGGCCGAGTTGCAAGATATCGAGTCACAATTGAGTCAGGTCAAACAAGCAAAGGAGAATCTCTTGATGAAGTTATAGTAGGGACGGATGCAAATATAACGGGAAGAGGTCGTGTATTTTTGGGGCGGTGATTGTCCACCGCGGTAAGGGATGAAAAATTACTCAATTGAGATGAGTCATGGTGAATTTTTTCATCTTTTATTTAAATAGTTGAATAAGTTTAATAGATTTAATAGTATAAGGGTAAAGTAAAGATGTTCAGAAGATTGTTTAGTACCAGTGGGGCCAAGTACGCTCCACGCCACTTGGTTAGTACTGTTGAATTGAGTAAAGAAGAGTTAGGGTCATTAGTTGAAAAAGCTGGTAAATTCAAACAAATTGTTAGATCCGGCAACGGTACCCCAGTTGAACAACACCAGAAATTGATGGGTAAGTTAGTTGCCTTATTATTTTCCAAAAGATCTACCAGAACCCGGATTCTGACTGAAGGAGCAGCATCATTTTTCGGAGCCCAGCCAATGTTTTTAGGTAAGGACGATATTCAACTAGGAGTCAATGAGTCAATCTATGATTCAGTCAAGGTTATGCTGTCGATGACATCATGCATATTTGCCAGAGTGAATAGACATGAAGAAATCATGGAATTATGTAAACATCTGAATGTACCAATTATAAATTCATTATGTGATAAATATCATCCATTACAGGCAATCACCGATATATTAACAATCAAGGAATCTTTTGGAGGTAAGACCCAAGGCTTGAAACTAGCCTGGATTGGAGATGCCAATAACGTTATTAATGATTTGGCAATCAGTTGTTTAAAACTGGGGATATCGGTTTCGGTATCGATTCCCAAATCAGTAGAATTTGATCCATACATTATGGCAAAAGCAAAAGAAATCGTGGATCAAGATAATCAAGTGAGTTTCGAAGTTGTTAACGAGCCGCAAACAGCACTTACAAATGCAAATATCATAGTAACCGACACTTGGATCTCAATGGGACAAGAACTGGAAAAACAAGAAAAATTAAAACAGTTTCAAGGTTATCAAATCACCAAACAGTTAATCGATCAAGGTAATGCTGATCCAAATTGGAAGTTCATGCATTGTCTACCAAGACATCCCGAAGAAGTCGATGATGAAGTCTTCTACAGCGGCAACTCCCTAGTCTTTGAAGAAGCTGAAAATCGTTTATACGCAGCCATGGCAGTAATCGACTCCCTTGTAGTTAATAAAGGAGATTTTTCAAAATAGACTTTGCTAAGAAATCAATATACATTGTTCTTCCTTACGTCTGTTTACCTATCTGTAATCTCTCCAAAGTACAACCAGATCATTCAATATTTGATCATAACCCATCAACGTGTTAGCTTATCAAAACCTTCTCTGGTGAACTGGTGTTTGCAGCTGAAAAACCTGAGGGGCTCGGCAGAAGTAAAATCCCCGGTGGATCATCGCCACTTTGACAATGAACATTGCCCTCAATTTGAATAGTAATCGAGACGAGTACAAATGGCTATTCAGGTACAACTACCTTATAAAGAAACCATATCAACAAACCATGGCTTTGCATTCTTTAAGTCTGGCAAGCACTCGGGGCCCTGGCATGGATTTGCTTTGACAGCTTGGGTCGTGTGCTGCTGTGCACCGCAAAAACATGTTTGTAGCCCGATGGATATTTTTATCTAAAATATTCATTTGCTTTGCTAATGCTTTATTGCTTAAGACTACAGCCACTTTAGTAGGTATGAAAGGTAAAATGGCCAAAAAAGAAAAATGGGATAATAAAAACGTTTTCAGTAGTTTGCTGAAGGAGCGTGTGCTTTCATTCTGCTTTAGGATTTGAAATATTTTGTAGTAGAATAAAACCAAGGGAACTTGCTCCAAACTTTGAAATTTTTTGAAATACTGTTTCTTATCTTCTTTCCGATTTCTCTAGCAACATGATCAAGTACTTACCGGCTGTTCCCAATAAACGCAGGTTTCATTACCTTGTATTTGGGATCCTCTTAGTTTTCACTATCATTAGTGTGAATAACTATACGGGGATTCATGAAACGGTTATTGACAAGATCAATACCAATTATAGTTATTATTCAAGTCAAAAGGCTAAACCAGGAGTGAGTCTGGTGAAACTGTTGAGCTATTACCCTTCAAACGATACGAATATCATTTTCCCTCGTGATTTTGAACATTCGACCTATAAAGATTTGAAAGACTATTTCAACGACTACTTTGCTAGTTCTAGCATTAAAGAAGAGGTTGAACATGTTTTCAAATATAGAGGGTCTTCGTCTGCATTGACCAAGAAAATCAAAAATGAAGATTATAAACCATATAACTTATCGATGTATGACTCGGTTAAGGATTTGAAATCGGATCTCAATCAATGTTCCAGTTTGACTAAAGATGTTCAATTGGAAATTTCTCCCTATACAAAATTCGACGATGGTATGGAACAGATGGTGAGGATTCTTATTAACCAGTTACAAAATGATGATGCTTTTAGAGAATTGCAACCTTTTTTCAAAAATGACTTACAAAAACAAATTGATGAAAAAACTATTGAAAAACATTGGTTTAAATTTGCTGGAACCTCGGTTTGGTTGGAACAATACGGGGTTCATTTTATGATCAGTAGAGCCTTGTATAGCTCTATTGGCTATAAAAAAGCTCCTAACTTGAGTTTAACTTATGCTCAAATCTTTGATGAAAATTGGAATGAATTAAAAGACGTTGAATTGATTATTCCAACCGTTAATCCAGGGGGAAATCATGAACAAGTTTATAAAAATATGAAATTTCCAAATTTCTTACCAATTCCCTTTTATCACGATACAAAGTATACCAGGAAAAGATTCTACGGTCCAGAAGATCCAAGAATCTTGTTGACCAAAAATGAGTATGGCATTGAAGAACCCTTGATCATTTTCAATGCTTATCATCGGGTTTTAAATAGAAAACAAAGTATTACTGAACAAGAAATGAAATTGAAGTTTAATTATTACCGTTCAATGTTTATTAGTTGGCCGTTCCAATTTCAAATGGGCAAAACTAACCTTAATGGATTTTCAGACCCTAAATATGATAACTTGGTTTATAATAAAGTTGTTGAATTAAGAAGAGAAAATTCTGATCGATTAGAAGTTCAAAAAAATTGGACCCCTTTATCAGTATTAAAGATCGTTTACAAAACCATAACGATCATGATAAATTTGTTTATTTCATTTACCGTTGGTCAAATTTGGAAATTTTAAAATGTCCTTTGACTAACTTCAATGATAACGGTGAAAGTATTTGTACTTTTGACTATAAACGTAGTGCTAAAATTGATGCTAATACCGATGTTGGTCCTTTAAGAGGTGGTACTGAAATGATTAGTCTTAATCAATTATTACCTTCTAAATTTGCAGATATTAATTCGAATCATGAGATTTGGATTGGGTTTGCTAGAGCTCATATTAAAGCTTGTGGTTGTGGTAAAGATATGTATCGTCCGAACTTGGCGGTCTTGTCTAGAGAAGAAGATGATTTCAAGATTAGTCAATTAAGTTCTTTCACTTCTTTTAATATTCCAGTGGATGGTTGGACTATACCTGAAGTCCAATGCGCTCCAAAAGATCCAAACGCTTTAATTCCAAATGGTATTAGCTCCTGGGTTGCTAAAGGCTTTACTGATCGTAAAGGTAAACCTATCATTGAAGATTATTTAACTTTATCTTTATCGGTTGCTGATGCTACTATTCATACTATTCATATCAAAAATTTATTGAAAGGTTTGATGGAATCTACCAGCTTTATGGATTTCAATAAAGCTGTTGGCTATACCGATGATGTAGTTGATTGTTCTTTAAAGAGCTCAGTACAATTTTGTTCTGATTATGGTGATGAACAACAAAAATTGGGTACTCATTGGCAGCCACCTCCACCTCCACCACCTGCCAATCAAATGGATCCTAATAAGGGTGGTGATGGTAATAATGATAATAAAAATGATAATAAGAACGATAATAAGAACAATGATAAGAACAATGATGACAAGAACAACAGTGATGATAAGAATAACAGTGGCCATAATGACAATAATGAAAGTAACCAAAATATCAAAATTCTGGAAAATCTGGATCAAAAGTCCAATAATTAATTAATACATTTAGTTTGATTTTCACTTTCAATTCTTCCATCCTCGCTTATAGACTTTGCTTTATATTTAATACTTTATAGACCGGTAAATGTCTTTTAATACATTATAGAATTATTAAACAGTATGTATATTACTACAAAAAAATCATTGGAATCGTAAACATGGGATCACTCTCTAATCTTCATTTATCCATCTTCTCATGTGTTTATTATTTTCAGTTGTTACCTTGAATAAATATTTTTCGAATTCATCTAATGAAAATAAAAAATTACTATTGATGTTTTTATTGGTATTACTAGCGTAGTTGTTGATTTCAAAAGACCTCTCATTCAACATTTGCATCGTTATTTCAATTAACTCGGTATTTCCAAACATTGTACTCCATTTTTCAATCAATTTATAAAAATTAGGTAAAATGGAATGTATATCAACGCTTGTTGCATTGGACTTGATGGCGTTTAAAACTTTCGGGTTGAGGAAGTCTGGCTCCTCTAACCGTATGAAACTCGGGCTCTCATCACCCATTATTAAACACGTAGCTAAGAACTCGGCCATCCATAAAGGTAATTCAAGCTTAGTATCTTTCTTAATCGACTTCCCTGGATTCCCTTCTAAGTATCCTAATCCAGGCACAGTCAACTCAAACCGGCAAGGAAGTTTCTCTGCATCTGCTAGAATATCATCTAGATCGTAGTAGTTATTAGGCATCTCTGTATCCCCAACTCTGAAAAGATTGTATTAAATGTTTATAATGCTTTGAACCAAACGCGTTATATGTTGATATTGATATGCCTGGTGCACGGGTCAGTCAAAATTTTAATTCTTATATAGAGAAAATTTTTAACTGAGTCTACAAAGTCTTCAGTTAAAGGATTTGAATAAGGATGCCTGCTAAAACCATAGACCATGACTTTGATGTTGTGGAGCAACAGAACGGGATGGACCCAAATTCCCAAATCAATTATGGGGACGCCATAGACTACTGGTCCTCAGTGCCTGCCTCGGTCAATGGGGTTTTGGGAGGATTTGGTGAACAGACATCGGTTCCAAAAGCTGACATTGTTGGATCCTCCACCTTCTTGAGGAAGTTGCAAACCAGAATGTTATGCCCAGAAGGAGAAGCCAAGTTGACTATAGATGTTGGGGCCGGAATCGGAAGAATAACAAGAGACTTATTATGGAAAGTAAGTGACCAGGTTGACTTATTAGAACCAGTCAAGCCATTTGTTCAACAAATGGAAAATGAATTGGTGGCCGTTAAAGCCAAGGGCAAGCTCGGTGATATATACGACATTGGGATGCAAGAGTGGCAACCAGCCCCAGAAAAAGTAGGCAAATACTGGTTAGTCTGGTGCCAATGGTGTGTTGGGCAATTACCTGACGATGCTCTCGTTGAATTCTGGGCCCGTTGCAAATCTGCCTTGATGGCCAACGGGACTTTGATAGTGAAGGAAAACATTGCCCCAGTGGACGATATATTCGACGAAACCGATAGCTCTGTCACCAGAACCGATGCTAAATTCAGAGAATTATTCACAAGAGCTGGTTACAAGTTGATTGCAAGTGACATCCAAAAAGGTTTACCCAGAGAATTATACCCTGTCAGAATGTACTGCTTGAAACCAATCCACTAGCTTATACTCTAATGTACTTTATTTCTTCGTCTTGTAATTAACTGTAAAGTTGCAAAACTCTTCTCATCTCATAGACCTGTATGTAGCCAAATCGCTAACAAACGAGACAAAAAAAAAGACCTTAAAAAGAAATGAAGAACAAAAAATTTTCAACCTTTGTAAAGAGTAACTATTATCAGTCATGACGTCTGTCGGAACTAAGATCTGGCTTGCGGTAGCGGCCACCGCGGTGGTGACTGCAGGAGCCGTTGAAGCGTTGCACCAATACCGTTCTTCACAACGAGATAAGGCTGGCTCATCGTCTTCATCAAGCACCCCACAAAGAAAGTTAATCCAAGAGACTAATACCGAGTATTCGGAAGAGCTTATTCAAGAGCAGTTGGCAAGAAACTATGCGTTCTTATCGCCTGAAGGTATGGACAAGGTCAGGAACCAAAACATTGTTATTGTGGGAGCAGGAGGAGTTGGATCGTGGGTGAGTACGATGTTGGTTAGATCGGGTGTGGGTAAGATCAGAATAATCGACTTCGATCAGGTTTCGCTTAGCTCTTTAAACAGACACGCCGTTGCCACTTTGCAGGATGTTGGGATTTCAAAAGTGGACTGTTTGAGAAACCATTTATTGCAAATTGCTCCGTGGATTAAGATTGAAACCAAAAATCAGTTATGGAATCTAGCCTCGGCACAAGAATCGATTTTGGTGATGACTTCCAACCAACGTATATCGTGGACTGTATTGATAATATCGATACTAAAGTTGACTTATTAAGTTTTTGTTATGAAAACCAATTACCCGTTATTTCGTCGGGTGGAGCAGCATGCAAATCAGACCCCACTAGAATCAATATATCAGACATATCCAAAACTGAGGAAGACCCATTATCTAGATCTGTTCGTATCCGTTTAAAGAAAAAGGGTATAATCACCAGTATCCCCGTCGTATTCAGTGCAGAAAAACCTGATCCAAGAAAAGCTCAATTGTTACCATTAACAAATGAAGAAATACTGAAAGGTGAAGTCGAACAATTGGCCGCGTTACAAAACTTCAGAGTCAGAATCCTTCCAGTTTTAGGTACTATGCCAGGTATGTTTGGTCTCACCATTGCTACATACTTAATCACCCTGATTTCCGGCTATCCAGTGGAACCTATTGAAGGTAAAAACAGATATAAGATCTACGACGGTATATTACAAAGTTTGGCTGGTCAACAAAGCCGTTTGGGTTACTTGGATCAAAGAATGCCAATCTCCTTGAACGACGTCAGCTACATCTTGGAAGAAGTCTTCCATGGTAAGTCCCCAATTTCCAACTACTCAACCAGGCTTACCTTGAGTAGATGGGATCCTTCCAAAGAATTGAACTACCAAAACATTGTGATTATGACCAAAGACGAACAAAAAAGACACGAAGAAAAAATTTTGAAAGGTGACGAAAAATTAGAAGACGTTTATTCTCCGGAAGTCATCAAGAAAGTCAAACAAAGATTTGCAGAAGAGCATTTCTACTCTCAATTTCGTTAAATAGCTTCAATAGACCTCATTACTTCATTTTTTTGCATCTTTTTGTAGTCCTAATAAAATTGAGGAAGAAAAAAAAAGGTGAGCGAAACAAGCGAATGAAAAAATTATCGAACGCCATCATCCCCAATAGTCCCGAAGATATACTTAATTGAAGTGAAACAGAAGCAAACTACGTTTCGGAAAATGTTCAAGCCAAATCTTATGTTGAGAAGTTTGCGTAGCGGACCAGTCTCGAGAATTATGACTCGTCCAAGAAGTCCCATCTTCAAAAGATTTCAATCCAGCATTAAGACTGAACCAAATCCTAGTGGGAAAAAACCAACTGGTATGAAAGCTTTGATGAAAGAATACGGTTATTCAGCATTGGGTGTTTATTTATTATTGACGGCAGTTGATTTACCTATATGTTATGTTGTTGTTCATTCAATGGGACAAGAAGAGATTCAAAGACTTGAGAATAAGGTCAAGCAATTTTTTGGATTTGGTAAAAGTGATGACGAATTATCAAAGATGCAAGAAATAAATAAGATCCAAGAAGAAGTTGATCAATCCAATGATCAAAAGAATCCAGAAGACCAAAGTATGCTTTCTTATATTTCAAGTCAATTTTCATGGACCGAGTTTGCCATAGCCTATGGGATTCATAAATCTTTAATTTTCATTAGATTACCAATTACTGCTGCAATAACACCCGGTATTGTCAAGATATTAAGAAATTGGGGGTTTAAGATCGGTACTGACAAATTAGCAGCTACTGCTACTTTAGCTAAAAATACAGTTAAGGATATAACTGCATCCAATCCAAAATTTGGTACCAAAGCTACTAAAAAGAGAAAGTGGTTTAGTTGGTTTTTCTAAAGAATCTCATACTTGTAAATAGACAATAATATATGACTTATGTTTTTGGAAAGAGAACTGATATGTATAGAATAAATAAATAAATATATAAAGTAAAGAAGTAGACTAAGAAAAAACAAAAAATAGAACATAACATCACAGAATAAAACATAACGTAAAAACATGACAACAAACGGTATGACTAAATACCTAGTAATACTTTAGCTCTTTCGTAAACGTAAAATGAACAAGCACTCATTGGGATAACCTTAATATAACCAATACTTAAACCAACGAAAAAACCTTTAAATCCCATTTCTTTATAAACCAACCCAACTGTACTTCTAAAAGATAAGAATCTACCTTGGTTAACTGCACCACCGACTTGCATTCTTCTACGAATCACTTCAAAAGGATATGCTGCAGTTTGGGAACACATACCTGATAACCCACCAGCTATTAATTGAGCATAAGCTTTCAAAGGAACTCTTGAATCTCTCGAATTAACATGTTCGGTATTATCCTTTGATTTCTTGATGATTCTAGAGCCTGGAGAGTTTTGATCTTTAACAGTGTATTTCGATATGAGATTTGAACGGAAAATATCATGAATCAAATCATGGGTATAAAACGAAACTCCCGCATAAGGTATCATACCTAAAATTGTAGGAGCATAACCTCTATAAAAATTTGAAATTGATATTAAAGGTTGAGGTAATTTTTCTCTTAAAAATTTAATCCAATATGGATCATTTATTCTATGAGGTGGTTTTTCTTTATAAACATTCATTATAATGGACGATATTTTTCTATTTGGAGCATTATTTGGATGTAAATGTTTTGTTTCGAATGCTAGTCTAACTCTAATCAAATCTAATGGATAAGTGAAGAAAACACTAGACAATCCACTTAATGAACCAGCTAAGAATCTTCTTGATGCAGTCTCGTAATTATCATTTGGTATTAATAAAGTTCTAATTTGCTCGTATGCAACAAACTTTATAGCAGCATACGGAAATATTCTAAGTAATGTAACAGAGTGTCCTTGAAATAAACCAGCAAACCCATCATTTTTTAATATTTTATTACCAGCTTTAACTAATCCTGACATAGTACCTCGATACTTAATAAATTCCGGATTCGATGTTTGAAATAAAATTTTGATTCTATCTAATGGTGCAATCAATGTCTTAGCTGCACTTCCCGCTATTCCCCCCGCTATTCCTGATCTAAAAACATACTCTAGACTTTGTTTATCAATGATTCTTATTGGTTCAAACGGCGTAGATTGGTCATTACATCGATCTTGACTATCGGACTGGTAGTTCCTTGCCTTCGGTATCATTCCAAAGGATTTCTTATCCGTCACTAGTATCTCACTCTTGTCCGTCATGCTCAATCCTTTGACTTCCCAACAACACAGATATAGAAGTAGTGACAAGAAGTATCCTCCCGCTGTTGAATTCTTCCAGTTTTTTTTTTCCTCTGTGATCAATTTATGGGGTTCGAGATAGTCTTTCGTGCTCTCTTTTTTTTTTTTTTTTTCTTTCTTTGCAATACTTTCCAGGAACTTGATTGGATCTTAAAGGGAACTCTTCTCAGACAACTATCAACTCCCATACGGGAGTAGATAAGCCCGGCTGCTTCTATGGACGAGAGTGATCCTGGAAAAAAGTTCGGCAAATTAGATGCGACAGAGAAGAATACAAAATCAAAAAATTGCAAATATGAAAAGGATTGCAAAAAGTTTCCAAAATGTAAATAGTTTTAACTTTATATTAATATATATACGTGTATACGGAGTGTAGGGATAGGGTGAAAACTTAACTTTAACTAAAGGATAAAAACAAACAATTAAGGGATATTATAGAACAACAAACAGATAAAAAAAAACTAAAATAAAAGTAAGCAAAAAGGAAATGGAAAAGGAAAACAACAGAAAACAAGATGAGGGCAAAAAAACATGAGTATGATCTATATTCATTCTTTTAAGTATATAAGGTATCCAACTATGAGTGATTTTTTTTTTTTTAACGTTTTGGCAGAAATTTTTTTGAATGAAAAGCTTCAATAATGAGGGAAACTATTTATAGGGCTAAAGTACAGGAGATGATGGCGATAATTATTGACCTTGAGTTCTATAACCAGAGGTTCTATCTTTATGGTAATTGGAAGGAGATCTACCTCTAATGATTAAAGGAGGGGTTTCGATTGAACTTAATAAGATTGGTTGAATTTGATTATTTTCATCTTGAACAATACCTAATAAACCAACTTCTAAAGTGAAATATCTTGAATTCATTGAGCTAGCTTTAACTCTAATTGAACTAGTGAATTGAATTCTTTCAAATCTAGCAACTTTTGAAATTGAATCAGAAGGATAATTTCTTAATATTGAATCATCTCTAAATTCATCTAAATTATTATTTTGATAAAAATTTTGACGATCAAAGTAGAAAACTTTATTCATATTTTCAATTTTTTGACCATTTCTTTTATTACAACTTGCTTTAACAACTTCATGTTCAGGTAATAAGCCAGGAACAGCAGGATAAATTGGAGGAGGAAATTGAGGACCTTTATCTCTTTTAGCAGTATGTTGAACTAAGCTAATAGAAACATCATCATCAGAACATTTTGGAGTTAATCTTATAGCGAAATAATTAATATCAACTCTTCTTTCAACATCAACACCATGTTCAGTTTTCAGTTTTTCATACGTATAATATTTGTTTTGTAAAAAACGATCAAAATTAAAATGTTCAAAATTAAAAGAACTAACCAAAGTAAAATAATTTCTTTTATAACCGATCCAAGTACCATTTTCACCAACTTCAAATCCACGATCAATTCTTGCTTCTAAATTTGGAATCACTTCTAAATCAGTACCTCTACAATAAATTTCTTGATGGTTTCTAGTTTCACTAAATTGAGGACCAACTCTAAATAAATCACTTGATCTTGGGGCAACTTTTCTAGCGGTATTATCTAATAACTCATCTTCATTTGGAGTATTAGTACCATTAGTAGGGGTACCTGATTGAGTTAACATATCAAGATGGTGTTGAGCTGCTTGATTTAATTGAGGATGGTGTAATTGTTGATGATGAGGATTAACTGATAATTGGTGATGGGTAGGTAATTGATTAGTAGACAAAGGTTGAGGAGTATGTTGAGGAGTGTGTTGTTGAGAATGTAATTGTTGAGGAGTTGGTTGTTGAGAATGTAATTGATGATGTTGAGTATAAACTGAATTTGGATGAGTTGGTAAAGGTTGATGAGGAATGAAGTGATGAGGATGTTGTTGCTGTTGTTGTTGTTGAGGAATTGGAGGGGCTGATGAAACTTGATGGGTTGGTAATTGGTGAGTTTGTAATTGATGAGTTGGAGTAACCCCGGCGGCAGCTGCTGCTGCAGCGGCAGCGGCAGCGTGTTGACTTAATTGATGGCTTAACTGAGCGTTTAATTGGTCTTCAGGATCATGAGAAGGACCAGGAGGAGCAGAATGATGAGTTAATTGGGGCTGTTGTTGAGGGTGGGTTGGTAGATGATGCAGTTGATGATGTTGTTGTTGAGGATGATGTTGATGAGGTAAAGGACTATGAAGATGACCGGTATGAGGAAATTGATGAGTACTTTGAGGATGATGAACTCCAACTACACCAACCCCATTAACTCCCGTGACACCATTAATCCCGTTAATCCCAACAACACCTACTCCTGGAGGTGGTGGTGGCATATAATGATTTGTATGGTGTTGAACGTATTGATGATGAAGAGCATCTTCATCTTTGATTTGCGGTAAATGTCCAACACCTACTGCAGAGTTGGCGGCAGCAACAGCAGCAGCAGCATCATCTGCTGAAATAGAATGATCATCATTTGGAATAGTCATCATTCTGAAATAATTTTTGGAGATATCTTATGATTTGGTAGAACAAAGAACCTAGGATTAACTATAAAGAACGGATGGATTTATCTTTGTAAACCGTTTTCTATTCAATCTTTTCCCTTTTGATCTATTCGATATATCGACCGACACGCTAAAAAAACGACTGTATTAACTGATAACAAAGATCAAAGCCTAACTTTGAGTTCTATTCCTTTATTTGAACTTTGTAAAAGAAAAGAAGTAGTTAGTAAAAAAACAAAAAAAAAAAAAAAAAGAAAGCATAAACTTTTGTGCAATGAAAAAAAAAAAAAAAAAAAAAAAAAAAAACGTCGTTTTTTCGATTTTGTAATGAAAAATTTAACCGGATTCCGAGGGTGGGAAACAAGTTTCAGTCCGTTGGGTCACGTGAGCCTTGTTTTAGAAAAATAAAAATCCAAAGGAAAAAGAAAAAAAAATAAAACCGAACAATCAAAAGAAAAAAAAAAAAGAGAGAGAAAACTGATTTAGAGCCTTCTTTAATGCCGCATGAGCCAAAAGATATTACTACAGTAATTCTGGTTCTGCCGGGGCCTGGCGAGCGGGAAGATGCCTACACTGTACGCCGCTTTGCAATAGGTTGTGTGAATGGTACGCCAGACCCGTACCCACACTATAAAAATAATGAAAAAATAAAGGAAAAATACAAAAAAAAATAAAGTGAAAGAAAAAAAATAAAATAAAAAGAAATAAAACGAAGTGAAATAAATCCACAAATAGGAGATGAGATTTTTTTGGATTGTGTCAAAAACCGTTTTTTTCGCTTTAAATTTTTTATTTTTCCCTTTTCCATTATTATTTTGGTGTTTTTTTGTTTTTTTTTGTTTTTTTTTGTTTTTTTCTACTTTATTTTTTCGTTTTCCGTTTTAATATTAAATTTTTGGCATTATTTTCTTTAGCGGTGTTTCCAGCAATTACCTAAGCAATTAGCTAAGCGGTTTTGATTCCCGAATTAAACAAGAACAAGGAAGAAAAGAAAAAAAAAATTTTAGGTGAGTTTCGGTAAAGATTACGTGGTGCTTACGGAGCAACCTCGTCAAAAATGATGCCCTACTCAACCAGTTGTCTTTCATGATCAATTATCAGAGACACTGAGTGCTCGTGTGGTTGATTCAACTGCCTGTCTTTCGGCTTAAGATTAAAGTATTGTACAACGTTTTGTCTTTGTCTTTATGTAAATCACAAAATGTAAGATCAAATAAAGCTGATAAAAGAATCAGTGAAAGATCATCTTTACGCACGCCGGAACCAAAAAAAAAAGGGAATGCAAAAAGAAAATCTCCCGGGGGTGAGTCGAACACCCGATCTCAAGATTACTTTGAGGAGAACCCATTACAGTCTCGCGCCTTAGCCAGCTTGGCCACCGGGAGCTATTTTCTGTTTGTGTGAAAAATTTTGGTTTCTGACCAACTCACTGCTCTTTGTCTTTTTGGTTTGGTACTCAATTTTTTTTGTATTTACTCCTGCTTGTTTCACTGTTTAGAGGAAATATGATGAGTATAGATATGTATACGTGGTTTATGGGGGAAAACGCCTTTTCCATTTTTCTTTCCACTTAGTGTTTTTTGTCACACTAGTTGATTGTATTGGTCGACCTTTTCTTTTACCAACAGTATGCTTTCTGTTAATCTTTGACTTAATAAATATACAAGAGAAGAGAAAATAAGCAATTGGAAATTGAAGCGTATGGACAACACTGTGCTTTATGCGAAGAGTTTTATGCATCATCTATTTCATACTTTCAAAAACAGAGTTTTCGGTATGTACCTCCAGGTATTGAAACATGTCATTTGAGTAGATCCACCTGGTATCGCTGACAGATTTTGAGTAATAGATATAATTTTCATTGCAGAAAATCGTAAATTGACAATAAATCAAAGGAATATACTATACCCAGATTATTTTTATTCAAAAACCCGTTACACTTAAGCTTGTAATAAAAGCAGGTGTGTACATAATGTATAATGAAAAAGCCTCTCATGTGGCTGACTAAACCTCAACCAATTGAGTCCGTCCTGCGGATTCAAGAGAACGGATTACACTCGGAAAGTACTTGTTTATCCTAGAATAATATTCTGGATGTCACATGAAACAACACAAATCATAATGCAGCTATAAATATGCTTGCAACTCAATAAGGTGATTCACTTTTTTAGGTCTAATCATATATATGGACTCATCGTCTGTAGACTTCACGGTATGGATAATAGACTTATTTATATGTATGGCCTGTTTCGAAGGTTCAATTCTTCATTAAACATTATAGAAGCACCGATTTCGAATGTAGTCTTATTCGTGTTGACACCGGCTGAAATACCCACTGGAAATGTTTTGCTAGTTGTGTCAAAATTGCTGCAAAAATCGGGCCAAATTTACCAAAAGCGAAAATTCGCGGCCTCAACTTTTGAAACCATTTCGTTCCAAAACTACGATCGTAAGGAGAAAAGCCAACCCAGTCTTGGTTAAGTAGCAAGACATCCATTCGAAATAAGAGTTACCGAGTGGTTTCACAAGGACGCATGAAATTGCTATGTCCCGTAAGTAGGACTGAGGAAAATACAGACACCTTTCAATTTCGCCCTTGATAATTACTTAGGTTGAGTTGCGCATGCTGAAAATGGTAATCATCCTTAAATATTAAGCCTGTTTGTTTAATTTGGTTGTAATATAGTAACGACAGGATCTCATTGATGAATCAATCTCTCAAATATACTTGTATTTTCGCTGTTTGGTTGGAAGCTATACATACTCATTTTCATATGGCTAATCGAGTCAGCATCCCAGCTAGACTCTAACCACATACCAAAAGTCTAGTTGAAAAATATTAACTGCAAAAAAAGTCTACAGCACGATGGTTTCCATTATGGTCTCCCACTAACGTACTCATCATCGCTCTCAGTAGCTTAATACTTATTGATCGGACGGGTAATCATGCTTTATACTGGATATGGCCGTAGACGATAGCTTGAGCCGTCATGATAGGATGGCCCAAATGACTCCCAGAATCTTCGGTATTCGTCGAATAAACATCCGTACACCAACATTTTTTTTTTCTTTTTCTTAAGACATCTTAATGGAACTGAGAAAACGAAGTCTGGAAACGCTTTGGCTGCAATGTTCAGGTTTCAGGACTTAGCCCGAGATGTTAGGTTTGAGTAGGAGTTGGGAAGGGACCCAGACGCCTGAGACTTTTACGCCACGAAGCACTAGCCTCCTCTCCAGTTGTAAGCTAGGATCCCTGCGGTATGCGTTTCCAAAGCTACATATTACGTATACCTCTTTTTGTAAATAATAAATAGCACGAGAAGAAGAAAATTAGGTTGCTAATAGTACAATTCTAAGCTAAACAATAATAACGGCGATAAAAGGTTAAAAGATAATGTATTGCTGTATAACCGCATTCTTCTCGTAGCAAGTATATCTTTCTTTTGGCAGTAACTTTTTTTTTTGTGCAGTTTTTGCATCCTCTCGGGATTTTCGACTGTTAAAAAGAAGAAAATGATTAGAAAAATTTCAACCTAGAATGTCTTTATCTAAACTATGGCTTCTTCTAATGCTGAGGTAGACCCTAACACTAGCCATAATGACAAGCTAGAGCTAGTTTTATCAGACTCCGATGGTTCATCAGCCACCGCATCCGATAATTTTGCATCAGTTATAGAACAAGAGGACGAGCTGATGAGAGAACGAAGTGTGGCTACTTCTGCGTACCAAGTCGGTGACGATATGATTATAGAAGATCAGTATGGTGAGGTAATGAGAGTGGTGGCAGCTAAAAACAAAGACTCGCCATACTCGTTGTCTGCATCATCGTCAGGGTCTCCATTTTCCTCGTCCTCCTCAGTCAAGAATAAAGATCAGCAAGTCTATGTCCATCATATAGATAAGAACATTACTATAGAAGATACAGAAGGTGATGTGTTACGGAAGTATAAAATCAAGAATATTAATAGAGAACCACAAACTAAAAAGAAACTAAAGGCTGCAACTGATAAAACTTTACTGAAAATGAAATTGAAAAAGGGCTCCCCTCTAACAACCAGAAAATCACCTCACTACATATTGCAAGAGTCTTTTGACAATGACAAGCAAGAGTCTCCTTTAAGAAACGAAAAGGTTGAGAAAAAACTAGAAGACAAATTAAATCTAATGATTAATCAATAGTTAACTTCATACACAATACATAATTTTATGACTTAAATTCTCATACTTGTACATTTAAAAGTTTCTCTAATCATCACGTAGAAATAACGATTCTTTGGCTGCAAAACACAAGCTGAATACCAGCCTCATGCATTGATTTGCGGTTTGAACATTCCCTCGTGGCGAATATGGAAGGAATTCCACCATCAAATTGTGCTTCGTAATCTACTCAAAAGAAATTATTTCGCTCACAAACTTCATCGAAGACAAAGCTTTGGCATTCCTGACTCTGCTTAAAGATAGCTTGATTATGTGAATAAATCCACGAATGGCTCTTAGAACATCAAAAAATCCCAAATTTAGTTCGCCACGGTTGCCACTAGTATCGCTTTCGAAACCCTACGATCTGTTGTATAGGAATCATAAGAGTGAGCTTCCTTTCAAATGCTTACTACTCTTATCATTCTCCAGTTAGCTGGTACTATTATAAACTAAGTATGATTCACGGTTCAACCACCCATACACCAAGTCAGGCCACAGTTGCGGAATTTGAAATGTGAAAAAAAGATGCGGCTCTAAAGGATTTAATTAATCAAATTCCGTACTACTATTTAATCTCAGAACATCCTCTGCACTCTTTAGCTTAATCTTCACTCAATTCTATATAAAGATGGCAATTGATGAAAAGTCATTGAGTGGGTACTCAGTGGCAAGGACCAATAGAGCCTCTAAGGCTTTCACCATTTTGAAATACTCACTCTGTACCTATTTAGCAATTTACGTTTATCTGAATTTTATTTCAACTAGGGATTCATTAAGTTTAAGCCCAGAACAGGTTATTCTTAATGAATTGGAAAGTAACCACGCTGGCGAATGGTTGCAAAAATATACCGATAAACCAAGTTTAACCGGTACTGCCAAAAATTTGGCCGATTGGACTAAATTGAAATTTGAAGAATACGGGGCTTCGGCTTCGATCGATACTTACGAAGTTTACTTAAGTTTCCCTCATGAACACGATTTGAGCTTATTGGATTCAAAAACAAACGAAACTTTGTATAAGGCTCCTTTAGAGGAAGACGAATTAAGTGTTGACCCTGCTTCTTTTAAAAATAATACGGTTCCAACTTTTTTGGGATATGCTGCGAATGGTAATGTTACTGCTGAGTACGTTTATGTTAACTACGGTACCAAGAACGATTTTGAAGAATTGAAAAAATTGGGTGTTGATGTAAATGGTAAAATTGCAATTGCTCGTTACGGTGCCATTTTCAGAGGGTTGAAAGTCAAATTTGCTCAAGATAATGGTGCAATTGGGGTCTTACTTTATAGTGATCCTGGCGATGATCATGGTATTACACCTGCTAACGGCTACAAACAGTACCCAGAAGGACCTGCTCGTAATGACGGTTCTGTGCAAAGGGGTAGCGCTCAATTTTTGGGTGGATTAGGTGCCACTCCTGGGGATCCTACAACCCCGGGTTACCCAAGTCAAGGTGACGATATTAAAAGAAGTGATCCTCATCAAAGTACTGGTAAAATTCCAGTATTACCAATTTCTTATCGTGAAATTAAACCAATTTTGGCAAAATTGAATGGTAAAGGTGCTAAATCTCCTAAGAAATGGGTTGGTGAGTTGGAAGGTTATGATTATTCAATTGGGCCAAATCCAAAAGTTCAGTTGAATTTGTATAACAATCAAATTTATAATATCACTCCTATTTGGAATGTCTATGGTGAATTCGAGGGTGAATCGAAAGATGAAGTCATTCTCATTGGTAACCATAGAGACGCCTGGGTTACTGGTGCCTCTGATCCTCATTCTGGGTCTGCTGTTTTGATTGAAGTTGCAAGAGCTTTAGGAAAATTAAAAGCATCTGGTTATAAATTCAAACGTACCATTAGATTAGCAAGTTGGGATGGTGAAGAGCAAGGTTTATTAGGACTGACCGAAGCGGGGGAAAATTTTAGTAAAGAGTTTCAATCTAAAGTTATCGCCTACTTAAATTTGGATAGTTCAGTAAGTGGTCAACACTTGAAATTATCTGCTTCTCCTGTTCTTAATAAGATTTTGAAAAAAATAGCTTCAAATTTGTTATATCCAAAGGAAAGTGTTGGTACTTTATTAGATCATTTCAATCAAGAAACTGGTGGTAAAATAACTAATTTAGGTTCTGGTTCTGATTATACTGTATTTTTGGAACACTTGGGTATCCCCTCAGTTGATTTAGGTTTTGGCCAAGGTAAAGGTGACCCAATTTATCAGTACCATTCATCGTATGATTCCTATTATTGGATTTCAAAATTTGCTGACCCTGGTTTTGTTTATCATAATTTGGCTGCCAAATACTTATCTCTTTTGATTTTTGAATTGAATAATCATGAAGTTATTGAATTTGGATTGAAGGATTACTCATCAGACCTTTATAATTATTTTAATGAATCAGTTGATTTGATACCAAAATCTTGGTTCAATGAAAAAATTGATACCCCAAATGTTGATGAAAATGAATTCTTCATTGACGAGATTTCTCAAGGCTATTATTTCAATTTAATTATGACTCACGGCTGTCATAATAAGGTTGGTGCCATGCATCATCATAAAAATAAAACTTTATCATACTTGGTTGATAATATTTATCAAGATTTGAATAAATTATATAATACCACCGCTGAATTCGATTTGAAAGGTGAAAGCTTACAATCTGATTATAATAACCGTAACAATTTACATTGGTGGCAAAAAATCAAATTACATTTTGAAATTAAACATCATAATAAATTACTTCAATACTACGAACGTAATTTCTTATATCATAAAGGCTTAGATGGTCGTGAATGGTTTAAACATATTGTTTTCGCTTCTGGTCGTTATACTGGCTATGCTGGTCAAACCTGGCCAGGTCTTCGTGAAGCTATCGAAGATGGGGATTTCGAAAGATTAGTAAAATGGTTAACTATTGTTTCAAAGACTTTGAAAAGAGTTGAAACTGCCTTATTCTAAAAGTTCTGGACTCTTTCTCCATCACTAATATTTTCTTCTATATGGTCTATATGTTTTTTTTTCTTTCTCTTTTACGAAGTTTCCTTCTTGAAGACTTTTTGTTTTATCCATCAATAAAACGTATTTTTCAATTTAAAATTATATTTTAGGATATATTGTAAGATTGGCGTTATACGAGATAAGTCTTGTTCATTTACGATCATTTCAAGGGATCCACAATAGCCAAAGAAGGTTTTCATACAATGATAAGGCATTTCGAAGATTATCAATAGAAAGATTGCTACCTTCCATGAATCTGCCCTACCTTATCTTTTTGAACTTTTGGTTCAAATATCCGATCTAAATTAGATTTAATATTAATTTACTTAAAAAGGTTAATCTTGCATCAGAACACTTTAAATAAAATATCTTGATACGATAAAACGCCAGCAAATGTTATTTTACAAGTCTTGCTAATATTTTCCAACTTGTGGATAATTCAACTTAGTATATTACCTATTAAGGACTAATTTAGCAGCTACAGCATTTGCGAGTATCATCACAGCTCTAAAGTATGAAAATGACTTGAACAAACAGATCAAGTCTTACAAACACGTCCTAGCTCACTAACACGTCCTAGCTCACTCAAAAGACAGCACGCGTGAGGGCTGGCTGAATTGGTCCGCCACAAGTATGATATGGAGCACGGAGTCTACCGTTGACAAGCTTCATCAAATGTATGATTTACATTCTTTTTGCCCTTTTGGTAATTTTAATTAAAAGAAAATGTTAAGGGGTAGTCTTTGTAAGTAGACAATACAAGACTCAACTAGTAGACAATACAAAACTCAGCTAAGTAGACAATGCAAGACCCAGCTAAGTAGACACTACACAAAATCATTCCAGAACTACAAATTCCAAACCAATCTTTTATTAGGTCCAATGAGCTACATGCCAATACAAAATAATCATCCCTTGAGCAGCATCTCACAGCAGTCCCATCTAAACATGTGGATGGTTGATATTTTCATCATCGAAAGTCATCAAAGTTAAATTGATGCCTCGTAGTCTCATCAATGTACATCTTACATCTAGCACAGAATCGAATGTACAAGCACTAAAATGAATAATCAAAAGTCATTATTATTTTCACCTTTCCCTAATTTATTTCGTTAAAGCATGCTGTCTTGACTCCTTCCAACTGATTCAACCTCTGAATTAAACCCAATCCGGTAATACCCTAAGAATGCTTCCCTCAACGGGTAGTCAATAACGACCGTTCGTCGAATTCTTTCTTTGCAAAATAGACGATAGTCTAAAGCAACAATACCAGAAGGAGTGTTCAGCTGATGTCAAATCATCCCTTTGGACTATGAATTTGGCAGTAAATTAGATTTAGACAGCGAATTAGACTTCGACAGCGAATTAAGATTTAATTCGTGCTTTCCGCATTTGGTTAAATTGGATGCGTTGCATTGTATACAGTAATAACATCGCTTTCTGTAAAAGATCAAAGAATGCAAAAAGAACTGGCTAGAGTCACCGAGACTTGGTGGTGGCAAGAGGCTATTCACTGAGGAGCAGCCTATTATTGTCGGCTTGTCTGAATAATGATGCTTTTGTTTGTTTTTGCTAAAGAATAGAAAGAAACAAAAAACATATAAAAAAAAAACCAGACAACCCCTAGCAAGCTGCATTACCAATAGCCTCCAACCCTTCTCAGAAGACCTTGTTTATTCCCCAAACAAGCTGATCACATCATGGGTGTGAATTTAAATAATAGGAACGCCCTTTTTTTCTGTATTGTGACATTGTTTTGTCATTCCCATACCCGTTCTATACTTTTTATTCTATTGAGTTATTTGATATGTACGTTAATTACAACAAAGGATCTAAGCAATGCTTTTTAAATAATTTGTTATGCATATTGATATACTTTGAAGCCCTTCGTATCCCTAGTAAAGCAAAATTCCTCGATCCCTTCCTTTGTTCTCATGCATATCCTTACATTTAGTATAAATCTTAGAAGAATTTTAAGCTAGTACGAAGACACACGCTTATTTTTAATATCACAAATCCTAAATTTAAACCTTTTAATCGATTCGCCAAAAGTCTAAAGATTAAAAATTTAGATATAAATCTTGCAATCGCCTCTGAAAAGTTCGTTAGATAAATTGGTCTCATACTCTATTTTTTTTTGCAATCGAAAGTCTTTCATTTAAACTGAATAACGCAATCCAGGATAAATAAACGTACTTCAATACATCATTTTTCAAATCGTTCTTCTATAAGTTCTTTGTCAACTGAAAACTTTGATTTTGATTTAAATACTGATATTTATAATAGTCCTCATGTTTATTCAATCATTGACTCACCGTTTCTGTCAAAACGTAATAGTAATTTGTCAATGAATCTGAGGAACTCAAGAATCTCTACTTCTACCCTATCAACTCTTGCTGCTGTTCCAACTTTAGAAGAAATCAAATCTCCTTTAAATCAATCTCCTTTACCAATACCAGATCGAGTCAATACGTTAAATGATGAATTGAACTTAGCTTTAGATCATTCTCAAATTGATTTGACTATAAATGGACAAGCCAATCCTCCAAGCTTGGATCTTTTAATCCCATCAGCTTCCATAGAGATTCCAAACAATGAACCAAAGACTCCTTTGGACCAAATGATTCCCAATGCCTTAGAATCAAAAAATTTAGATAGAACTTTTACCTCTGATGATACTCCCGCAGAACAGAATTCGCCAGAATCTTGTACTTATAACTATTCTTATGAAAATGTCTTGAAACCGAGAGTTAGCTTAAATCCTCATTTTGGTGATAGTGATGATATAACTTGTCTACTTTCGGTAAAGTCTCCTCATATCGATAATCAATTACCAATCAATCCACATGATGAATTTCTAAAATCGAAAGTTGTTTCCATTTTCGTTTCTAGGTTAATTCAAGCTAATAACTGGTCATCCTGTATTGGGTTAAATGCTTTAGGTGATTTACTCTTGATCGACGTTCTACAAGTCAGTACTACTGAAGGAGTCCATTGGGACCCTTTACAATGTTTTTGTTTTACAAATGGGTTAATTGTTTACGATAATTTAAGTAACTCACTAATTGGTCAAGTCATATTTAAACAAGATTTTAAAAATTTAATTTTTGATGAAAATAAAATCATCATTGAATTCAATAACACTGATACAATACCTGAATTACAATTAATGAGTGAAATTGGTTTATTATCAGATAAATGGAAATATTACTTAACCAAATTACTAAAACAGCATTTGCATCTCAGCATCCCATTATTTCAACTAACAACTACTTGTTGGGATTCGATAATTGAAAATCTGGAAGTAAAATTACCTTCAGATTTAGTCAAATTCAGTGAATCTTTTCATAACAATCCAAATTGCATTCCAACATCATTAGCATTATTAGCCACTCCAAAACCAGATAAGTTACCTTTAACTTTGATTGTCTCAATCTGTTTAGTGAACCATGATAATGAACTTTCAAATAATGAATATAAAAGTTTAATAACACAAATGGTTAATAAAATAAGATCAACTATGAATCAATACGATAAGTTAGGATTGATTTTCGTTGGTAATTCGGATAAAAATAGCTCATTCACTGGTTGCATTGAATCTAATTGGATTGGTTGGGATAAAATTTTGGATTCATTATCTATTTCATCAAACAAAAAAATTAACTTTAAACCATTTTTGAAAAATGGTTTGGAAGAAATCTTAATAACCTTTAATAAATTCCGTCATTTGAATGATTTCATCCCAAATGAATCAAATTCCAATTGCCAATTATTGGTTTTACAAAATAATAACTACAATGCTAATAATATTTTAAACGATTTTGAAGAATTCTTAAATTTTCAAAAAATGGGGCAAAGAATCTTGAAAGGAAATAACAATTTAACCATTTTAAATCAATTAAGTGATATGATTGAATTTTTCCAAGAATCTAGTTCATTGTCATCAATCAACATTGTTAGAATTGGTAAGAAGTATAATCAGGAATCTTTGATTATTCAAAAAATTTTATCAAATCCAATATTTAATAATCTTAATTCAAAAGTTACGGTATCATTTGGTCATAAACTTTTGAGATATGACACTTTATCAAATTTTGTTAATGAGGATTTGGTTCCAATGGTTAAAAAATTTCAACAAATAACCATTCCTAAAATTACGGTGGACTTAAACGTTATCCATCAAAATAACTTGAAGCTTGATGAAGTTGAAATTAATGGTGGAACTTATTCACTTTCTAATTTGCAAATCGAAAACATCCAAATCATTTTGAATGATATAAATATCAACTATGATCGGGACATATACTTGAAATTAAAATTCCCAATGGATTCAAATTCAAAATTTACCGAAATCCCAATGATAACTTATCAAACACAATGGTTAAACCAGCTAGATAATCTTAAAACCATGTCCAGCAACTTATCCCAAGTCTATGCTGCTGCGACCTCGTCAACATTCATCGATTTTGAATCATTAACTCCATTCAACCTGGGCTCAGAAGACCCTTTCTACAACGATAACCCTTTGTTACCTCCTCTTTCACCATCCAAAGATCAAAACTTGACCAAAAAACTTCTCGAAATAGCAATGATGCATTCATTATCCAGAATTGACGAGCATTCTTTGAGTGAAGACAATAAATCAATCATTTGTTCGACCATTCAAAAAATTATCGATTCAACAAGAGGCCTTAATATCGATTCAGAATCAGACTTAATGAGCTCTACAATCCCTTCTTACTACAACTTCAACCATATCCATGACAACCGTGAATACGTCCAACACCTCTTGCATAAATTAAGTATTCTCGAAAAACTATTCGATGAAACCCCAGAGTTGGCCGTGGTCAAATCTCGGGACTTCACCAACCTGTTAATGTAACGTCTTTTTCAGTTCTTCCGCATTCTTGTCTTCTCTACATAGCTTTACCTCTAATGAAATATATGATGATCATGGACCCCCCGTAACACCCTTGCATACCATTGTCAACCCCAGCACAAGGCTGTCTTGTCCGAATCACCTTTTTACCCTTTCAGAGCATTTCCAAAACATCCAGGTCAGTATTTGCACTGGAACTTTTTTTTTTTCACAGCCAAAAAATTTCAATTTGTGCTCGACACTTAAAATTCCAAAATGGCTGGCTAGTTGTAAGATCAACAGATCGCTTTACAATCAGCTTAATTTCAGTTAAGAGTAAACCGTGACGGTGGAGCCCTGATGCAAGGTGATGGGAACAAGGCTGCTGTTTATTTATAGGTGAAAGAATGATTTAGGGACTGCATTTCGTGTTTATCCCGTATTTTTGCAAGCACTCTTGATCCTCTATATATATGGGGGAATAGCTCTTGATTTGTAAAGTTTTTACTGGGTCAGTAATCAACCATGTCTCTCCAAACCTCTTTATTCAATGCTCCTTTAATTCTCTCGTCTGTTGCATTATTCAGCTCCACCGCTTACGGTGCAGTGCTTGGTGGGTTAGATAATCCCAACGCAGGCAATGATGCAACCACTACTGATGAGAAAGCAGATCAAACTACTACCAAGAAGGAAGATAACACTACTGAAAAGACTGCCACCGATGCCACCAAGGAAAAAACAGATGCTACCACAGCCACGGAGGCTACTGCTGAAAAGACAACCGACACCACTGCCGAAAAGACAACTGATGCCACTACTGAAAAAACTCAAGCTACCACCGATGCCAAAGATACCTCTACTACCCAGTGGTGGACTCCTGCCTCTGCTGCCACTTCGACTGCCACCACCGACAAAACCTCTCAAACTAAAGAAGCAAAAGAGTCTCACGTCACCTATAACCAATGGGGGTTCACTGGGTCCCAGTCGGTATGGAAAGCCACCACCTTGGCTTCTGGCTCCAGCTCGGGCTCCCACTCTTCTCATTCAGTCAACGGTAATAAAACCTCCAACGCCAACAGACAAGTCTCCAGTCCGTTGGTTGAAAAATCTTACGGTTGGAAGAAAACCTTGTTGATTGGTGGTCTTTTCGGTGTCACCCTTGGCTTACATTCCTTATGATTTATAGACTTCTTGCACCTTCACTTCTTGTATAATAGTATTTAGTATCAATTGCATTTCCTTTTTATTCCTACTTATCTTGTATGTTTTTTTAGGCTGCAAACTTGGCTTATTTCGATTTTTTCTTTCCAGGGGTTCTCCTCTTATACCCTCAAATGTTCTTCAGATGTTCTTTCGACCTTGTTCTAAATCGCCATTCAATTCTTCAGTGGGAGGACACCCCAGAACCTTGCAGTCAATACACCATTCCTATACAACTGAGAAATGTAAGTGCAAAAATGAAAAAAAAAAAAAAGGAAGAGAAAAATTATCAAAAAACTATCAAAAAAAAAAAAAAGAAAACTTAATACATCGCAAGACCATCATTTGATATTCCCTTCAAAGCCAACGTGAGTTATTTGCATCCATCTTAGGAAAGTTCCACCACAAGGAAACCATTCCAGCTCATACACGTAACTCCCGTTCGTTTTAGCACTTACTGAAACCTTTCATGGGTTATTCTTATCGGCCAGGTGAAAGGAAATTTCAATCAAACAAAAAAACCCTGGCTAAAAACAAAAAAAACAGGTATTCTGCTAAATCCAATAGAACTAAACCAGCCATTATTTCTGAATTAGAACAGAAACAAGGAAGGAAAAAAGATCGGGGTTGGAAAGCGAGAGGTATTGGTCATCGTAAGACCTTTCTGGAACCTCCAACCATAGCACCAACCATGTCTACTCGCTCTCCTCCACCCCCGCTTCCTCCTATTCCTTCTACTTCATCTCCTTCAAATGTGAATTCTGCCAATAACCGTAAAGGTAGATCAAGATCCCATCGTAAGAATCACTCCCATAATAATAGTTCCGATAACTTGAATTCAGTTGATAGAATCAATGATCGGGAACATTTAGATAATGAATCCGGTGACTCTGTATCTTCTTATTTAGAGAGGGTTGGCAGATCCAATACCAATAACAACGCGTCGCAGGATTCTCGTACCAATCTGAACCTGCCTCAATTGGCTCCTGCTCCTGCCTATCATAATCAACAACGCCTACAATCTCCTTCGCCTTTAAGACCCACCACCAGCACTGGATCAGGATGCTTCCCATTGCATGAAATGCCTCTTTTCAAAAAATTGGACTCTTTTGATGCATCCCAAATTACAGCTTTAACCGAGATAATCGAATTATACTTTAAAAATTCAGATTTTAAAAAACATCCTTTATTATCAAACCCAAATCATAGGGCAACTCTAAAGAGAGGAATGGGTTTGGTTTACAAAAGAGAGAATATCTTATTTTGCATCGATGTTGAAGCTTGGGAAGTTAATCCCAAAATTGTTACCGAAATTGGTATTTCAATCTATGATCCAAGAGGCCAAACTTTCAATTTAGTTCCCTATATTGTTCAAATTCATATTATTATTAAAGAAAATCAACATTTGAAAAATGGAAGATATGTGCCTGAACATTCAAAAAATTTCAACGGTGGTACTACATATATTATGGGCCAACAAGAAGCTGTTGATTTCACTCAGGATTTAATCCAGTATTACTTCTTTCAACCTAAGACCAATATAAGAACCTGTCTTGTCGGCCATGATTTGAAAGGAGATATATCCTGGTTCAAAAATCTTGGTATTAAGTTTCCTACTCAAACTAATATATTAGATACTCAAGCTATTTTCAGTGCTAGTCATGGTAGTAAAGGAAATAGTTTGAAAAATGCTTTAAGAGCTTCTAATTTGCCATATGCATTTCTTCATAATGCAGGTAATGACTCCTACTATACCTTATTGCTTGCAATGACTCTATGCGACCCACATGCAAGAAAAATTAATCGTTTGGATCAAGTTAGAGTTGAAGTTGACCCACTTGATGCTTCTCCATTTCCTTCCCCTCACCAAGTCCAGTACTTATCACCAGGTCAATCTCCAGGTAATTCGGGAGGTAAAAGGAAAAACAAATTGGGTCCTAATGTCAGTGAGTTTGTTCAAATACATACCGTGCAAGAAATGATTGATACTCTATTTTTAGAAGAATAAGCACTTTATGAGCACTCGTGGTTTTCCTAAATCATTGTAAATATTAGTTCAAAACTCCAGTTTTGTTGAAATTACATGATTACAGAATCTTTATATGATTCTTTTTTTTTTTTTTTTTTTTTTTTGTCTTTTTCATTTCTTCATACCTTAGATATCTTACATTTTTGTTCATTAAGTCGTTAAACGTCTTAGTTTATTCTTTATATTCTTTAGATCTATAAATTTTAATAGAAGTTATTCATTCTATCTAATAATAATCTTTCATAAGAATCGCCATACTGTGTCAATCTTAACAATAATCCAGCACATAAGCTCTTTACCTTATCATCGATGATTGAATCCCAAATAACCGATAGCCATTCTTGAATTAATCTTAGTTCATTGGCATAATTTTCAATCAAATAGTCTGACTCGCAAATATCGCACACTAATAACATACCAGTAGTAACACTTTCTATTACTTGCAATTCATCGATCGAAACTCTTTTAATCACGGGGATTATTATCAGCACGAATTCTTTAATCATTGTATTTATTTCATGAGTGGTAGCACATGCAGCATGTAGAATTAATGCTAACGTTTTGATGTAATGGGCAATCAAAATCGGTGAAAATTCCCCAATGTTTATTTGGCCGCCGGATTCATGCCAGACACTTACAAGTGGGAAATAAAGCTTACTTCCCACTACAGCATTGAATTCGGGGCTTGTAGGTTTTGTGATTAATGAAGCTGATTTTTCTCTCTTTTTTGTTAGATTCCTGGATATTCTTAGAACTTTTCCACCGGCTAATTGATCGTTAGCCTCTTCAGAAGCCTCTTGCATTAACTCATCTTGTATTGTGTGCTGAATATCACCTAATCCGTAGTCTATGATCTTCTCATTATTAGAGTATCCATTCTCTAATGCCAAATATTTATTATGAAGATTTCCAGGTAACATTTTAGAGGGAAAGCTGGATTTTTTAAAAGTCAGGGTCACAATGTCGTCTTCGAAACCTTTTAGTTCCCTTGCCGATAGTGATAGTGTCGATAGTAGACACATACGCTGCTGTAAGGAATAATCACCAATAGCAAGTAATTGGCATACCCTAATTCCAGAATCAGGATTTGAAGATACAACCGCAATTAAATTGGCCAATCTTTGGCTTTCAAATTCGGCATCATCAAATGTGTTGGTCAAACCAGCTAAATTCGTTAATAGGTCATCTGAATAGAACTGTAGGTCATTACCAAAGCCTGCTTTTTGTCTTATTAAAGTAGGACCATAAGTCAAGGCCAACTTTCTTTTTTCAAATGCTTGATCATCTTTAGAATCTGTAGTGATATAATCAAGTAAATCTTTGATATAAATGGGTCTTGCTACCTGGGGTTTTGGACCGATTGTTGGATCGTCTTCGTCATCGCTATCAATAACTGAATCATCGTCTGAATCTGCTTTATTTGACTTAAGAGCAAATTCGAATTGGCTGGTAATATCATTCATTGCGTTAATATGGGAAGTCATTACATCATTATCTTCCGGTCGTATCACTTCAGGCTCATCTAGCAAATCCCAAGAATATTGAATGTCCGATAAAGCAACATCAGATTTCTTGAAATAAGATTTAGAATCAACAAGAATATCATAACCTTCAATATTATCTAAGTTAAAAATTTGATCGATTCCAGAGAATTCACAAAGCTTATCTGCAAGAATCACACCCAATGTTTTAATCTTTGATGACTGAGAGCTCAATCTATTTGAAATGGCATCTAAAAAATTAGATTCCGCCAGTAATGATCTCAAAAAATCAGGTGAACAATGTGAAAATAAGTTTATAACAAGATGGGTTCGATACTCTTGTCTTATAATAGATTCAGATTTCATCAAATGAGGGTTTGACCAATACTGTAAAGACCTTATCACTAAAGAATGGTAATTTTTCTCTGGTAACTCAGATAACATCAATGACACCAAAGAATTTAAAAAATAATCAGATGTTGCTATAACTTTTTCAAGTAAAATTTCATCAATCAAATCAGCTTTGAAAACTGGTTTGGAGAGTACACTTAGAGCGGCGACTTTATGTATAGAAGGATTCTTAGCCTTGAAATAACGTTTTGTTACATAAGATGTAAGAAACTTTGTTAAGATGTTCTTTCTTTCAAATCTCTTCATTCTTTCGAATGACTCAATAAAGTAATTCCAGTGCTCTTCATTAAACATTATGTCGAATAGTTGGTTCAAACTCTCTTGATTTAAAGATGCCAACGAATTGATAAAGATATTGATGACAGTTACATCAGTTTTATTTTTGTAGAGTCTCAACATTTCCATATTCAAGTATCCCACATAGGTTATGGAGTTATTGAAAATTGTATTATTCATGTTTATTTGGCACTTTATGCATATTTCATTGATCAAAGAAAAGCATTTCCCCTTATGAAGAAGCTTATCGATCTCTTTCACTTCTAGATGCAGAGCATTCTTTACAAGTTTTAACACCAAGCCAGGTTGAAATAAAGAAACTAGGAACTCTACCAAAGTACTTAAAAGTCCAAATTCATTCAGATGTGGAGTCACCGATGACTTCAATAAACTTATACGACTGATCAAATTTCCTAGACCGACAGTGGACTGGAACAATTGAACCAATTGCTGTTTTGTCTCAATATTAACTTTATCGTACGTGTCTGGAATAGTATAGTTTAACAAGGTAGTTATGAGGCTCAATTGAGCTACCAGATTCTTGATTAAAATCTGATTCACTGATTTGACAATTGATTCAATCTCGGCCAAAGTTGGCTTATTCTTGAGTCTCGCAACGCAGTCATCTAATTCAAAGCACACTTCCATCTTTCTGATGATGTTTCAAGTATGTTATAGGTAAAGTAGCTACTTGTCGCTCAAATCATCAGTATTTTAACAATATTAATCCGTTCTGGAATCGATTTTTATTACTCACCAGAAACGAAAAAAGAGGAAAAAAAAAAAATACGATATAGACAGATGATCTTTTAATATCACCAAATCAGCTGCCTATATTTCATATGTTTCGTCTTTTAAGTAGACGGGTAGACTTTCTAGGAATATGTCAGCCAAAAAAGCTGGGGTTGGGTAGCTTACAGTCTATAATAGCGATACGAGGACAGACTATCCGATCATCAAGCACTTCCGTTTCTGAACGGAACCCATCACTTATAACACCAGAGACTCAAGGAGAAAGTGTAGGTGGGACTACCTTTAGCGGTAGTGAAGCATCTGACGCAGTGTTAGATTCATATTATGAAAGCACGCTACGAAATTACTTTGATAACACTAAATTTGAGTTTCGAAAAGATAGTCATGTCGAGAGTTTGAAATCAGCAATGAAATACGTTTATCTTCGGCAGCATCCGTTGGTATCATTTGATGTCGAGGCGTTTGAGAGAAACCCCAAGATAATTACTGAAATTGGAGTATCAATATATGACCCTGCCGCTCTGAAAGCATCAATATATCCTAACATCAAGACTATCCATTTGATAATCAAGGAAAACATGAAATTTACAAATGGTACTTTCGTAGCTGATAATAAACATAACTTTATGGGAGGCAGATCGTACGTAATGCCTTTGAAGAATGTGAAGGAGTTCTTGAACAGACTTTTCCATGACTACCTTAAGGCAAAACCAGGAGTCTTAATTGGACATGGTATCGAAGGAGATATTAAGTGGTTACAACTGGTCAATGTTGAAATAGATCAGAATGCCCCGAGGGTGGATACCCTTAAACTTCATAACATATCAAGATCAAACGCAGGCAATCTACTGGCAGCACTTAAGATGATGAATATTCCTCAGGCATATCTCCACAACGCCGGTAATGACGCTTACTACACCTTACTTTTAGCTCTTTCTTATTGTGATCCTCTCGTGAGAAAGAAACTTGAATTGGACATCTTCAAGACAAACCCGAAGAAATCACCCGCAGACAAAAGAAGGATTAAAACAAAGTCTTCAACTACTACAGAGAAAAAAGAAGCATTAGACCCTGAAGCATTGTTTATGGAATTTAAACATAGCCATAACTACTCGGACCAACCCCAACTACCTTGTAATTAACTGTACATAACTGTATATAGTTTTAAGAACTTAATTTTTTTTTTTTTTAACTTGAATTTTTCAGCACTTATTTCGACGCGTATCAAACGTTTTTGATAGTTTTATTGTTTGATCAACCAAGTAAAGTCTTTAGAGATCAAGAATGCCACCAAAAGGGTATGTGCCGTCATTGATATTGGATATCATTAATACTAACATCAAGAATCAGAATCAAAAAAGCCGCAAAAGCCGTAAAGAAAGGCGAACCATTGAGTTTCCAGTATCCAAGAGTCACAGGGAATCCGTTTAAATTTGGAGCTCATGTTGGAATGGCAGGGGGAATATCGAATGCTGTGACCAATGCCATGAACATCGGGGCCAATAGCTTTGCTCTTTTCGTGAAGTCCCCTAGAAAATGGGTATCACCAGATATTAAAGATGAAGAGGCCAAAAAATTTATTGACTTGTGTGAAAAATACGGCTACAATACTCGTACCGACGTTTTACCTCATGGAACGTACTTTATAAACCTTGCAAATCCAGATGAAGCTAAGGAAACCCAGTCTTACAATGCTTTTGTCGATGAATTGAAGAGATGTGAAAAACTTAATATTGGATTATACAATTTCCATCCCGGTTCAGCATTGAACGGTTCTCGTCCCGATGCTTTGAAACAATTAGCTAAAAACATCAATCGTGCCATTAAAGAAACCTCTTTTGTCAAAATCATCATCGAAAATATGGCCGGCCACGGTAACTTGATTGGATCTACTTTACAAGACATCCGTGATGTTATTGACATGGTCGAAGACAAATCCAGGGTTGGGGTATGCGTTGATACTTGCCACAGCTTTGCTGCTGGGTATGACTTATCAGATCAAGATAAATTTGACGAATTTTGGAAACAATTCGATACCGTGATTGGACCGGAGTATCTCTGTGCAATTCATCTTAACGATTCTAAAGCTCCCTTGGGTGCTAATCGTGACTTGCATCAAAAGCTAGGTTATGGTTTCTTGGGCTTGGAAGTATTCAGAATCATTGCCAATACCGAAAGATTGCAAAACCTCCCCATCATCCTAGAAACCCCAGTCGGAGACGACGACTCCGTTTACGGAGAAGAAATCAAATTGTTAGAATGGCTACAAAATAAACCAAAAGACGATACTGAGTACCTTACTAAGCTGGAAGAATTATACAAACTAGGATCCAAAGAAAGAGCTGAACAATTGAAAAAATTCGAGTCAAAAGTGGCCAAAAATGAAAAAGCAGCCTCCAAAAAAAGATCAGGCTCAGACATCAGCTCAATGCTTACGAAAAAGACAAAAGCCTAATCAATCCTTGTACATTTATTCATGACTTTGTATATATAATCCTTTTTGCAACTGTAGAACTTGATATGGTTTCGGGTGTCGCACGACACTTCTTCCCAATCCTTTTCTTTTTTTTCTGCCTACAGAAAATTTTAAGTACTCACTTAGTTTAGAAAAACATTAACCGCTAGCTTCAATCAATTCATTCTCTGTTATCAGGACTTTGCCCATTGCCGAGACATAACAATCGATAGTCATCTGATATAATGTTTGGATCTAGATCGACCTCTGGTTTTGGAGGATTTGGTAGTTCCAACGCGAATACAGGGTCACCCTTTGGTGCATCTGCTAACACCAACAACACTTCACCTTTCGGAGGGAATAATAATAACAATGCTGGAGGAATCTTTGGATCAACTAATAATAATGCCAACAACGCTGGTACTGGGGGTTTTGGCTCTACTGGTGGAGGTTTTGGCTCGAATAATACTGGTTCTGCTTTTGGATCAAACACTGGAGGTGGATTATTTGGAGCATCTAATGCCAATGCCAATGCATCACCATTTGGTTCATCTAATAACAATACCGGATCTGCATTTGGTGGGGGTAACAACGCTGCTGGTGGATCGGTATTTGGTGGTGGTGCCAATACTAGTGGAGGTGGGTTATTTGGCTCATCTGCCCCTAAATCTACCTTTGGTGGGTTTGGTTCTACATCGGGCACTTCTCCATTTGGAGGTGGTGCTTCTGCTGGTGGGTTTGGTGCTGGTGCTTCTGATGCTAATGTTAATAATGGGACTGCCGTTAAACCATTTGCGCCATTTGCTGAAAAGGATAACACTGGTGCTACCAATCACTATCAAAGTGTTGCTCCCATGCCAGAATATAAAAATTTTTCTTTTGAAGAATTGAGATTGAAAGATTATGAACAAGGTAGGAGATACGGGAACTCTTCTGGTGCAGCAGGTGGTGCTTTTGGTGGCAGTGGTGCTCTAGGTGGTAGTGCTTTTGGTGCACCCGCCAACGCTGGATCTGCTTTTGGTGGTTCCAACACTGGGTTCGGTGCCAATAATAATGCTTCCCCATTTGGTGGTGCTCAAAATAATGGTTCACCATTTGGTGGTGCTAATAATACCGGCTCTGCCTTTGGTGGTTCCAATACTGGTTCTACTTTTGGTGGTTCAAACAATGCATTTGGAGGTGCTTCATCGGGAGGTGCTTTTGGTGCTCCAAAACCTTCATTTGGTGCCTCAGGATCAGCCTTTGGTGGTGGTGGTGGTGCTTCTACTGGGGGTGGTCTTTTTGGTTCCTCAAATAATAACACTTCACCTTTCGGTACTAACAATAATAATGCCTCTTCTGGCTTTGGAGGTGGTATGAACAATAATAGTAATCCTTTTGGTGCCAATAAACCAGCAACGGGTGGGGCATTTGGTTCCAATACTGCTAACAACAGTTCACCTTTTGGAAATAACAACAATACCGGTGGTGGCCTCTTTGGCTCTGCGTCAAATAACAGTAACACCGGTGGTGGTTTTGGTCAATCTAATAACACCGGTGGCTTTGGCCAATCTAATAACACCGGTGGTGGTCTTTTTGGCTCTAATAATAACAACACCAGTGGAGGATTTGGTCAAAATAAACCAGCGGGTGGTGGTTTATTTGGTAACGCTGGTGCTAGTAATACCAATACCAATACTGGTTTTGGCTCAAATACCGGAACAGGGGGTGGATTATTCGGCTCAAACAACAATACCAATAACAATACTGGTGGTGGTTTATTTGGTGCCAAACCAGCCGCTCCAAGTGGTGGCTTATTTGGTTCCAATAACAATAACAACAGTACTACTACCGGAGGTGGTGGTTTATTTGGCTCCAATAATAATAACAGTAATACTACCAGTGGCGGTGGTTTATTTGGTTCCAAACCTGCTCAACCTGCTGGTGGTGGGTTGTTTGGAGGATCTACTCAAAACAATCCAACTGGATTTGGCTCAACCAATAATAATACTTCTGGTGGTGGTCTCTTTGGTTCCAAACCTGCTCAACCTGCTGGTGGTGGGTTGTTTGGTTCTACGAACAATAATAATACTTCTACTGGTACTGGTGGTGGTGGTGGTTTGTTTGGTAACAACAATAACAACAATGCTTCCACCGGTGGTGGGTTGTTTGGTAATAACAACGCCAACACTTCTAGTGGAGGGGGTTTATTCGGATCTAAACCTGCTCAACCTGCTGGTGCAACTGGTGGGGGATTGTTTGGTAATACAAATAATGCTAATAACACCAACAATACTACTACCGGAACCTCTTCTGGTCTCTTTGGATCTCAAAATCAACCGCTGCAACAACAGCAACAACAACCATTGGTTAATATCAATGCTCAGAATCCTTATGGTAACAATCCACTTTTCCAAAGTATTTCAGGAACCCAACCACAACAATCATCAGCTCAGCAAACTCCTCAGGCCGTATTCATTTCTTCATCTCAAAAGAAAAAACAGGTCACTTTGGGAAGCGCTCATAAAGTAGCACCATTATTCAGCCCTGTGGCCCTCAAATATAAAAGTTCCAAACCAGATAAGCCAAAATCTGTCAACTCTGCTTCAAACACCTCATTGATCGCTGATACTACTTCTTCTACTGATACTAAGAATAGCGTTTTCAATGGAGAAACTGATGCGGCTATTATTTCATCTGATATTTTTACTCCAAAATCGAATTTCCGTAAATTGGTTTTGGATAAATCGAAACAATCTAATAAAGAAAGTCCATTACTTCCATCTTCTTCAAGTGAAAGAAATCCTCCAAAACAAGTTTCCTTTGCCTACAAATCTTCAAGTAGCTCAGAATCTGGGGAATCAACTCCATCTAATAAACTGCTTGAATACGGTACCACAGAAAACGCCAACGGTAGCGCAACTGCTAAATTGACAACAGAGGAAATAACCGAAATCAACGATGAAGGTTACTGGACTTCACCTTCTTTGTCAGAGTTGAAAGCCAAACCTTTATCCGAATTAAGATCAGTCAAAGATTTCAAAATTGGGCGTAAATTCTGCGGTACTATTGAATTTCTCGAACCAGTGGACTTATCGTCCTTCCGTGACATAGAAAGTATATTTGGTGAAATTGTTGACTTTCGAACATCAACCCTTGATGTCTATCCTGATAAGAGTACTATCCCTAAGATTGGTGAGGGTCTCAATCACCCAGCAAGAATCACCTTGGAAGGTTCTTATCCGGTTAATAGAGAGAATGGACTTCGTGTAACTGATCCAAAATCCTATCTTCTCCCTATGCATATTGAATCATTGCAAAATATCAGTCCATTGATGAAATTCGTCAAATACGAACCTTCGAATGGTAATTGGACTTTTGATGTTGACAACTTCTGTGATGAGTAAGCTTGTCAACCAACTCGACATTGTTAATTTGAATCATTTTGTTTTGTAATATAGTTATTAAATAATTGCATGGAAGCTTATGGCTTTTCCAAAGTTTGTAAGGACGCGCAAACGCGTTCACCGGTGTATTATTTTTTTTTTTATATAATTTTTTTTCCAAACGATCATCACAACTTTTGAACAAAATTGAAAAATTATCAAGGAATTGATCTAGCCCACTTAGTTTAAGTAACTAATTAAAGGATATAATAATGGGTGTTAAAGGTACGTTATGGTGAGCTGAGAGTGGTTTGAATCAGACACTAACTTTCTTTCTTTAGGTCTTAATCAATTAGTCAAGGAGCACTCTCCAAATGCCTACAAAGAATTTCAATTGAAGAATCTTTTTGGACGGAAGGTAGCCATTGATGCTTCTATGTGTTTGTATCAGTTTTTGATTTCTGTCAGACAATCCGATGGTCAACAATTAACAAATGAAGCCGGGGAAACAACCTCTCATTTATCGGGGATGTTCTATCGAACTATCCGTTTGGTTGAGAATGGTATAAAGCCGGTTTATGTTTTCGATGGAAAACCACCAGTGTTGAAAGGTGGAGAGTTAGAGAAGAGAATGTTGAAGAAACAGGAGGCTTTGAAACAGATTGAAGATTTGAAGGAAACTGGTACTGCTGAAGAATTGATGAAGTTTGAAAAAAGAACAGTTAGAGCATCAAAAGAACAAAATGAAGAAGCTAAAAAATTGTTAGAATTAATGGGGATTCCTTATGTTGAAGCACCATGTGAAGCTGAAGCACAATGTGCTGAATTGGCCCGTGGTGGGAAAGTATTTGCAGCAGCATCTGAAGATATGGATACTTTATGTTACGAGCCTCCTTATTTGTTGAGACATTTAACATTTGCAGAAGCTAGAAAAATGCCAATTGATGAGATCCAATATGCCACTGCTTTGGAAGGATTGGGTTTGGACAAATCAACGTTCATTGACTTGTGTATTTTATTGGGGTGTGATTATTGTGAAACCATAAAAGGGGTGGGACCAGTTACTGCATTTAAGTTAATAAAAGAACATGGTTCATTAGACAATATAGTTAAATGGATTGAAGAAAACCCGGATAAGACTAAATATAGAGTTCCAGAAAATTGGCCATATAATGAAGCTAAAGAGTTATTCATGAACCCTGATGTTTTGAAAGCAGATGAAGTTAGTTTAAAATGGAAAGAGCCTAATGTAGAAGGGTTAGTTCAGTTTATGGTTGATGATAAGGGTTTTAGTGATGAAAGAATAAAGTCAGGGGCCGAAAAATTGAAGAAAGGTTTAAAATCTGGTGTTCAAGGTAGACTTGATGGATTCTTCAGTGTTGTTAAAAAGCCTGAATCACCAAACGATAAGAAGAGAAAACAAGCTAACGAAAAGGGTAAAGGAAAAGGAAAGGCTGCCAAAAAGACCAAACGTTAGTTTAGTTTATTTAATTGTATATTAGTATTCTACGAAATAATTTTAATTACGGATTTTTGATTATGTATATTCATGAAAGAGAAGAAGTTTAATGTAGAATTAAAAATAAAAATAGCAAAAATGAAATGAAAAACTTTATTAATCTCTAGATTTTGGTTTCTTCTTTTCAGCTTCGGCAGCTTTTTCAGCTTCTATTTCATCAACATACTTTTTAATTTCATCAACAGTCATTTTATGAATTCGATCATTAGATTTTAAAACTGAAACTTCGATATTCTTAGCACCAGTTTGAACTACTTCTAATAATGATTTTATTGTTAATTTAATAGTATGTTCATCATCCAATTCTTCTTCATAATTTTTCTCCAAAAATTCTTTCACAGTTTTAGAGGATCTACCAATTGCGTGTGCTTTCCATGCATTGTAAATTCCTGAAGGTTCAGTTTGATATAATCTTGGTGTATTATCATTACTATCAAATCCAGCAATGATGGTGGCAATACCAAACGGTCTAACCCCACCGGATTGGGTATATCTTTGTTGCACTCCAGCAACATATTTTGTTAAATATTCCACGGTAACTGAATCTTCTAAAGTTAATCTATGCGATTGGGCTTCCACCCTAGCTTTATCAACTAAAATTCTAGCATCGGCATTCAATCCGGCAAATGCTAATAAAACATGATTATCAACTTTACATATCTTTGATGGGGTAATTCGTGGATCTTGTAATTTCAATGTAGTTCTCTTTTCACATCCTAAAACAACACACTCTTTCCCTCTAACCCCTACAGCACAAGTACCTCTCTTCACGGCTTCTGATGCATATTCAACTTGAAAAACATGTCCATCTGGTCTATATTATAAGTATTTGTTAGTATTCTAAACTTCATTTCTCGAGGGTGGCGATCACTAAATCTTCCCGTTCCAATCACTCCCCCCGTCACAATTGACAATTGATACTTACGAGAAAATTGATAAAGCACTATCGTAGCCACTCATTATATTATATTAAAACCTTTGTATCAAAATTTAAAAGATAATCTATGATTAAAGAGCTTCTTCTGATAATTTCTAACTAGTTTTTGTTCGAAATTTGCCAACGGAGGAAAAAATTGCGACTTTTCACTTCTTTAAATCCAGTCGCGACATTTTCCGTGATGCGCGACATTTTTAGAACTTTTTCAGATTTGGGAAAAGATTCAGCTCTTGAAGCAGAGAAACCTACGAGTTTTGGGTAGAAAAGTAAGAATAATGGGCAAGAAACAGGAGAAAAGAGACAAGGGGTCCAAGGGAACTGGACAGAAAGGACCTCAGCCCCCCAAACAAGTGCCTAACAGGGAGCATTATTCCAGAATTTCATATTTGATCCAAGCTTCCAACTATTTTAATAATGATCCCAAATATTCTGTGTTGTCAAGGAACTTGACAAGAACGGCAGACCTTGTATCAAAGAAGACAGTATCCAAGCTTACTCCGAACTTGAAGAGAATGATATGTTCTAGATGTAATACATTGTTGGTCCATGGATTGACGGAGACAAAAACGATTGAAAATTCATCAAGACTGAAAAACTATAAAAGTGATGTACTAGTAAGTCGATGCCAAACATGCCGAGCAGAAAAGCGGTTCCCAATAGGAAAAGATTTGGATTACACTTTATTTAGCGAGAGAGAAGGGGTTGCATTTAATGTTTAATGAGCTTTACGAAAAATTATCCCAATATATACTTTGCATTATAAGTTTAAATAAATATTTATTTCACGAGATTTAGTCCTTTGGGCCAATCATGTTTTCTGGTTTAACCCAGAAGTCGAAGTCTTCTTCGGTTATAACACCTAATTCCAAAGCTGATTCTTTCAAAGTTAATCCTTTTTTATGAGCATTCTTAGCAACTTTAGATGCATTATCGTAACCAATCTTTGGATTCAAAGCAGTGACTAACATCAAGGACTCATTCATAATTTTTGCAATTTTATCCTCATTAGCTTTAATACCTTCAACACAATTAATTCTAAAAGAATTACAACCATCACCAATTAATCTGATGGAGTTTAATAAATTTGCAATCATGACTGGTTTGAAAACGTTTAACTCAAATTGACCAGAAGCACCAGAAAAAGTAATTGCCGTATGGTTACCCATGACTTGGGCAGCAACCATGGTTAAAGCTTCATTTTGAGTTGGGTTAACTTTACCAGGCATGATAGAAGAACCCGGTTCATTTTCAGGTAAGCTTAATTCACCATAACCACATCTTGGACCACTACCCAAATATCTGATATCGTTAGCAATTTTGTATAATGAAACTGCAATGGTATTTAAAGCACCGGAAGCCTCGACAATAGCATCGTGAGCAGCCAATGCTTCGAATTTATTTGGGGCGGTTTGGAATTCAAATCCAGATTGTTTTGAAATCTCTTTTGCAACTTCAACATCAAAGTTTTTCTTGGTGTTCAAACCAGTACCGACAGCAGTACCACCTTGTGCTAAAAGAGATAATCTAGGTAAAGTAGCTTTAACTCTTTCGATACCAAAGGTTAATTGTTGAACGTAACCAGAAAATTCTTGACCTAAGGTTAAAGGAGTTGCATCTTGTAAATGAGTTCTACCAATTTTTATAATTTTATTAAATTCTTCTGATTTTGCTTTCAATGCATCACGTAACTTTGTCATTTCTGGAATCAATAAATTATTGATCTCGGTAATTGCTGCAATATGCATAACGGTTGGGAAAGTATCATTTGAAGATTGTGACATATTACAGTGATCATTTGGATGAACCGGCTTCTTAGATCCTAATTCACCCCCTAATATTTCAATAGCACGATTTGAAATAACTTCATTTGCGTTCATATTAGATTGGGTACCAGAACCGGTTTGGAAAACCACCAATGGGAAATGATCATCTAATTTCCCACTGGCCACTTCATCTGCAGCTTCTTGAATGGCCTTGGAGATCTTTGGATCTAACCCAGCCAATCTTTCGTTGACAATTGCAGCAGACTTCTTCAAAATCCCAAATGCTCTAACAATTGGAATTGGCATCCGGGCTTGATCTCCACCAATCTTGAAATTCTGTTTTGATCTTGCGGTTTGGGCACCATAATATTTCGAGGAGTCAACTTGGATTTCACCAAAAGCATCGGTTTCAATTCTATAAGACATCTTCAATGTTTTCTATGAAGAAATGAAAGGGATTAATGAAAATTGGAAAAAAAAAAAAAAAAATTAGGCTGAAAATCTCCGAATTAATGAGATTTACTCGGAAAATTTTAATTTGTGACCCCGGAACAATCAGAAGCCAGATCTACAGACAGCCAGAACTACAGAGGCAGTCCGGGGTCTTCAGCAACAGCCAGAGATCAGGTCGTATTGAAGATGCGATTGTGCTGACGAGAAACAAGAAAAAAAAAAGTAAGAATGGAGATATTTATTAGAAAAGTAAATGAAGAAAGTAAAGAAGTGAAGGAAACACATGGTTCTCAGTATATACATTAAGATATTCAAAAAGCTATAAGAACTTTGACTCCCTTTGTCTAGACTCGATTCTTCTTGGAGGGCTGACTTTGGCACCTCTCCAGTTGTACTTGAAACCGATCTCATGAGCCAAAATCTCACCAAAACCCAACATCATCCCGTTTATAAACGGCAATATGAGGTTGATTGAGCCTTTTTTCAATATAGACCATAAGTCAATGGTGTATGTTTCTTGGGTAACGGCCAATTCTTCTTCTTCTTCTTCTAATCTGCCCTGATTTATAATTCTGTCGGTATTCAAGATGTCTTCTTCGTTTACGAGTTCGTCCAGAGACATTTGTGACTTGACCACAGTTATATCGTTTGCTTCTGTGAGCTCCGAGAGCTCTCCTTGGGGTCTGGCTACTGACATTGGTGTATCGAGGATGAAGGAGTTATCGAAGGAGAGGATGGCGTTTTAACATTGGATGTTTTTTTTGTCCTGGTGAACGGGTTTTGTTTTACGAGGTACTACAAATAAGCTACTATCATAAACATTAATTGAGTCTATATAATTAGAATTAGTTTTTCTTGATACCTACTGATTTACCTTCTTTCAATCTCTTTTGAGTTAAAGCAGCAATGATGGCAGCACCAGCACCAGAACCATCTTCAGCAGGAACAATAATGATTGGATCTTCTTTAGACTCCCATTTGAAGATATCTCTTAAACCTTGAGCAGCTCTTTCTTTGAAACCGGGGTATTTATTGTAAACAGAACCATCAGCGGCACAATGGGCTGATTTATAACCTCTTTTCTTACAAATTGCAGCAATACCACAAATTGATAATCTTGAAGATCTTTCACCGATTTTTTCAGCTAAAACACGGATGATTTTTCTTTCAGCAGAAGTAGTTTGAATACCTAATTGGTTTTGGAATAAATCAGCAACATCGCTTAAGTTTTCAAAAGGATCTTCTTCGATTTTAGCTGGGAATGAAGTATCTAAAATAAAAGAAGTTTGTAATTTAGATAAATCTTGATTTTTGAAGATTAATTTTTTTTCTAAAGTTAAATCTAATAAAATCAATCTTAAAACTTCACCCAAATAGTACCCACTGATCATTTTTTCGAATGATTGTTGTCCAGGTCTTGGTGATTCTTTATCGATTTGAATATCGTATTTAGTTCTTGGTAAAACTAAATGTTCGTTATCGAAAGCACCATATTCACAATTGATTGCCATTGGACTTTCTGCATCAATATCGTCAGGAATTAAACCTTCTAATTTTGGAATATCTTTAACAACATCATAATAAGCACCATTACAACCAGTACCGAAAATCAACCCCATCTTGGCTTCGGAATCAGTATACATGGAAGCAACTAAAGTACCAGTCGTATCATTAATTAAAGCAACAACTTCAATTGGAACTTGAACTTTTTCAATGGAAGCTTGTAATAAAGGAACAACATCTTTACCTTCAACACCATCGATATCAAAACCTTTAGTCCATCTTTGTAATACCCCTTCATTGATAGAGTTTTGAGATGCTGGATAACTAAAGGTGAAACCTAATGGTAATGGAGCAGAAACACCTTCTGGGAATTCTTCATCAACAAATTTTTTAAGACATTCAGCAATAAAATCAAATAATTCATCAGATGTAGCAGTTCTCATGTGTTTTGGCAAAGCAAATTTGGATTGAGTGGTATCGAAATCACGGTTTCCTCCTAATTTAACTAAAACAACTCTTAAATTAGTTCCTCCTAAATCAATAGCCAAATAATCACCAGTTTCTTTACCAGTTGGGAAATCCAAGACCCAACCTGGAATCATTGGAATGTTCCCTCCCTTCTTACTTAATCCTTTATCTAATTCAGTAATGAAATGATCGGTGATCTTGATTAATGTTTCTGGTGTAATAGTTAATAATTCTTCTAAATTTTTCAATTCAGTTAAAAGTTCTTGTGGAACATCAGTGAAAGTACCCTTTCTATGTTGTGGGGGTTTTGGACCTAAATGAACCATCTTGATTTGTTATTTTATTCTATTTCTTATACTATATAAGTTATACAATTTACCAAACTAGTTAAGTATTGGGGATTAACTTGTTTTTATATACAAAAGAACAAAGCCAAAAAGAAAAAAAAAAAAAAATTCGACGAGATTTTCCAGTTTCTCCTGCTGTCGGTACAAAACCGTATAAACTCACCCCAATCAAAAGAAACAACAATAAAGCATGTTGAAAAGAGCCGTAATAAGCTATTGGTGGGGGTCAGTTGTGTAATAACGCTTAAACTCCCAGCAAGGAACTAAGGTAAGGTGATGGGAGGCATCTGGTGATTTCATCATGGGGCCAGTCGTGGGAAACACTGGGAAAAATTAATGCTGCCGGATAAACAATAACGTCAGTCTTTGAGACAAGCCATCGGATGATTATGGTCCATGACCCCAAAGACACGAGATGATTTTGTAATGTACTCCAGATTCTTCCAAGGGGAGACTCCACAGATCAAGGCGGATCAACAAAGTTCCGTAACCGTCCCCAGCTGGAGAATTGAATGATTGTAGATAATCCGAAATACATGAGTTATTTCCGGGCTATTACCAGAGATCCTTTGTTGTTTCGTCGAAGTTTTTCATGGATTCCCCCACTTTCTGGAGGTTAATTCTGATATTTTCCACGTAGTCGTTCATTTCGTCAAAGTTGGTTTTACGATATAACATATGATTATCGTTTTCGTTACTGATTTTATTGAAAAATTGGTTTAATTTTTCATGTTTGGTTGTATCGGTCTCTGGTTCTTCTTCCTGGACTTTGGCTAGGTGTTCAGAGGATTCTCTGGTGGCATCTTGTTGGGATTCACCTTCATTGAGTGTTGTCTTGACATTACTTGTAAGAGGTTGGATTGCAGTTGTTTTAACTCAATCAATTTTGCTTCAAAAGATTCGTTGAAAAAGGATCCTTCACTCGTACTTCTTCGCTCATTCGATTGACGTCGTCTAACACATCGATTTGAGTCCATAACTTATCCATTTGGGTGATGGTGGGTTTGGCGGTTGGTAATTTATCCATGGTTCGAACACTTTCGTTAATGGAAGCCGCTGGGCCAGTTTCGGTGGTATTGGTTCGACTCAAGCGATTATTATAGTAGCCCGAAGTCAGCGACGCCCGCGTGTGACTAGGGCTGGTTCCTGGAACCCGTAATTTATCGGTAGACATTGGCAACTTGCTAGGAAGAAGGTGTAGTTGGAAGTTTTGTGCGGTACCGTTTTTTTTTTTTTTTTGGCTTTTCTTTCTGTTTCTGACTTCTACAACTACTTCTTTAATGTGGAAGAAATTACTATACTTGAAGCAGCCATTCCCAGATAACTATACCGATGAGTCGTTTCTTGATCAGTTGAAAACCAACCTGACGGTGGTTAAGTACTCGTACTGGAAGTTGGTGTATGATTTTTCGCTTATTTCAATGTACATTTCAAGTTTACTTTTAGTTATATTAACGTTTACCAGTATTTATTATAATCAGATTAATCCAATAATCCCCATTATAATATCGAGTTTATCGTTGATGACTTTTTTAATCGGCTTGCCGAAAAACCTGCTATCGAATACTCAAAATATCAAGTCTTTCTTATTGATCAACTTTATCTTGCTTGTTTTATCCCCGTTACTTAAATCATTAACTAGATCGACGTCTTCAGATTCTATTTGGGCCCTCTCGTTCATCTTATGTTTGATCAATATCGTCTTCCACGATTATGCCATGGACATATCCAAGATCATCAACTACAGACCGATTCTTTCCACCAATATCTCCATGGCCAATGGCATCGTTTTGGCATCGAGATTATCTTCAAATTTACAAGTATACTGTTTTTTATTATTTGTCCTACAATTCAATATCTTGCTCCCGTTCATTGATTTCAGTTTGAGGAAATTCTCCCGATTCAATCAGCACTATACTTTACTAATATCCATTCAATTAATTAGCTTATCGATGATTTGGAAATTGGCTAATTTCAACCTCTTCTTAATTTACTTCTCGGGTCAAATTGGTATTCTGTTTTGTCTTCCAGGTTACTTTTTGTTTTTACAAAAATATAAAAATGAATTACAAGGCCCTTGGGATCCGGCCAAACCTATCATTAAAACGATTTAGCTTCCTGTTTCACTCATCAGGTTGCTGATGACTGCAAATCTCCATCGTTCCTGCTGCTAACCTGCAATCCCCCAGCACCATCCTGTCAAGGCCCAACCCGGGCTGTGTGCAGGTGTGCAACACCAGCTGTCAGACTGAAACGTTTGCTCAATTGGTCAATTGGTCAATTGGTGTATTGGTGTATTGTGTATTGGTGTATTGTGTATTGTGTAAGGCTTGGGAGACGGGCACGTTCACCAGACCCTAGATTGTTCGATTGTCTCATCATGAGCACCAAACATACTCTATCAAGACGGATTCCCAAACAAAAAAGAAACAAGACCAATTTTCGTGTTGAAATATCAAGGCCAAAGTCGTTCATAACTCACTCAAGCAAGCCCCGGAGGATGACCGTAACTGGAATCGTTTTTCACCAAATAAGTAATCTAGGTATAGCTAAATTAACTAATTCTACTAGCCCCAACCTGTAAAATCTATTTCATCGTAAGAGCAATTGCTGTTTATTGGTGAAATGAGTTGCTGCAAAACTTGTTTGGGCCCAAATGCTCTTCTCGTTCTCATACCATTGGTCTGCCAATGGGGTGTAGGCGTTGTTGTTGGTGTTGGCGTTGGCTTGGGCGTGGGCTTTGGCTTTGGCGACGTGGAAATGGTTAGAATCGATTAAACTGACTGTCGTGTCGTATGGTTATGTTTACTGCCAAACACCAAAAAATAGAGACTTACCATTTTTTTTTTTGTTTTGTTAACGAGCAAGTTTTTTGAGCACAGATCGTTGCTGCGATTTTTGCCTCATACTCCAAAATATTACAGCCTAGATGGAAGTCCTAGGTTGTTACCCCTTTTAATGGTTATAACCACAGTTAAACAGATTGTTTGCTTATTGATGACGATTGGTGTGAGACTCCAGCCAACTGAGGCTATTGACAAACAAATGAAAAATGCAGGAACCTTTGATGGAAAAAGTGGCTGTAAGATATTCATTTTGCAATTATATAAATATGGAGAAGAAAGTCTGGTTTAGATGGTGTATTTTTTTTCTTTATCTGTCAATTAGTTCAATAAATCAATAATAATATAATAATGAAATTCTCAACCGTTTTATCCTTAGCTGTCGCTATTACCTCAGTCCAAGCCATCACTTACGGTGAAGCCGTCAATGATGTTGTCAAGAGAGCCGGTGGTGACTCTTCCTCTGGTGGTTCTTCTGGTTCCTCTGGTTCCTCTGGTTCCTCTGGTTCCTCTGCCGGTGGTTCTTCTAGTGAATCCGGTGGCTCTTCTAGTGAATCCGGTGGTTCTTCATCTGAATCTGGTGGTTCTTCATCTGAATCTGGTGGTTCTTCATCTGAATCCGGTTCTCCATCCGAATCTGGTTCTTCTGAATCTGGTTCTTCTTCCGGTGGTTCTTCTTCTGAATCCGGTTCTCCATCTGAATCTGGTTCTTCTTCTTCTGGTGGTTCTTCTAGTGAATCCGGTTCTTCTTCCTCCGGTTCTGGTTCTTCTTCCGGTGGTTCTTCTAGTGAATCTGGTTCTTCCTCCTCCGGTTCTGGTTCCTCTTCTGGTTCCTCTGGTTCTGGTTCTTCTGGTTCTGGTTCTTCTTCGTCTTCTTCCTCCGGTGCTTCTAACAATGCCGGTGTTAACATTGGTGTCGCTGCTTTGGGTGCCATTGCTGGTGGTTTATTACTCTAAGTGGGTTAACTTAACTAGACTAAAAGTGATTTTGTAATTTTTATTTCCTTAATTTTTCTAATATCTGTGATATTTAATTTTCTATAATATTATTTTTAATATTACGTTTTTTTTTTCAACTTTGTTAGCCTGTAGCTTAATCTGTCCCATGTGCTTTATGTCAGCATGTACTTTGTCAGCATGTACTTTGTCAGCATGTACTTTGTAAGCATGTACTTTGTCAGCCCGTAATTGATGCCCGTAATTTAAGCTTTCGGATTTCAGTCAGCCAGTCTGGTTGCAGCCTGACAGCTCTAGTATCCTGTTCCGATGTCACCTCTGTACGGGTATCATCTCAAGTGCCTGGTCGGACTTGTGAACCCTTACTGCAGCATATCACCTCAGCACAGCGCCTACATTGGCACCTTTCTGCTATTTTTAGACAACCGTCCAACCCCTTCCTACTGAAGAGGGGTCGCCATCAGCTTACCCACACCCAAGTATTCGATACCCGAGTTATCAATACCTAAATCTATCCAATAGCTACAAGTAAATGGCTGTAAAATAATGTCGCAATGTCGTCCACGTTTTATTTTTTTCTTCGCTTGTCGCTTTTTGCGACCACTTTTTTTTTACTTTTTCGGGGTATTGAAAAAAGTCACTCAAAACTGTTAAGCAGTGTATAAATAGTATAACCAGGCTTGGGTCTATCAAGTATAAATAGGATTAGAAATCATTGAAACGAAATTATTTACCCTGGCTCCCTACTCTTTGTTTGATCCTATTGTCATGAAGTTTACTATTTCCACTTTATTATTATCAACTTTACTTGCTTTCACTAAAGCTTCGGACGTTAATAGTTACGATATTGCCTTCGTCACTGCTTTAGTATCTGATTATAAAGGACATGCTAAAGACTACATAAATTTCATGCAAACTGCTGAAAGTGTTCCTGAAGAAGTGACTCATTTGGCCATTCAAGCTGCTACTTACACTAACGATGCATATACTACTTTGTTGAATGATCTTGATGTCACTTCGTTGGAAAATTATGCCACCAATTTGCCTTGGTATTCAAGAATCTCCTCTGAGGTTTCTGAAGCTGGTTATACCGATAGAGCCGAAGCGGAGACTGGTTCCAACTCTGGCTCTGGCTCTGGCTCAAGCTCTGGCTCCGGCTCAGGTTCAAGCTCTGGCTCAGGTTCAAGCTCTGGCTCAAGCTCTGGGAAATCATCCACTTCAAGACGTTCTGGTGATTCTTCTTCGATTCCTTATGAAGACACTACCCGTAGTACCCCTACTGGTGGTGCTAATGCCATGGGCGCCGGTTCTTATACCCAGGTCGGTGCCATCTTAGGTGCCATCGCCCTCGTCTTGCTCTGATTGTATTTTATTCTGTATTATAGCTTTTGATACCCATATATTCGTTTGTTGATTGATCTAATTGTAGTCTCGACGCATCGCTAGATTGCCTAATTGGGTAATCTCAAACAACCCCGATTGTTTTTTCAACCCGTACACCGAGCCTCGTAAAAATGTCGCATCCTTACGGCTACAATTATAATTTAAAAATGCAATTATATCAATTAACTGGTGGGAGCTGTAATAAATAATAGTAAGAATTGTAAGTTCCAGAGGAAATTGTCTAAGCAGTCGATTGGAATGTTATTTGAAATTTGGTTATTCTGGTGGTCTTTACTGCCAGTCTTGTTATAAATATCAGTCACATGATTGATTAAATAGACCAAGTTTTTATTTAGTAACTTTAATCCTTGTTCGAAATCAGGGTTTTTAATTAAGTATTTTGATCCTGAATCTCCATAGTAGTCCATTCCCTGTTTCTCCACTTGTTGGAGATCATGATATAATGGATAAATCAATAAATCACTATAACTATCTCCATAAATGATTTTTAATTGTCTTTTCAAATGCTGTAGGTAGGTATCGTTTCTTTGTTTTTGAATCGGATCAAGGTTATTCAAGCTGGTCACCAGATCTACTATATAGCATTCACTTCCATTCAATATTAGGCGATATTTCAAATGCAGACGAGTAATCTCTGATAAATTTATAAGTAATTGAATAATGAAGGAGAGTCCCGAATTGATAATATCAATGTTAATCTGATGGACATCTTCACTTATCATGGAAATGATGTCATCCTCATAAGTATTGGACAAGTCATACTTATTATAATAACAAATGTCTAACAACTCTTTGATGGTGGAAGGAAATTCTAATCCCATGATTGTATACCGAATTGATTGAGGGGATTTATCAATCAATATGATCTCCTGGGTGACTTTCCCATACTCTTGCAATTTACTAATTATCGAAGGATAGATTAATTGATTTAAATTTTCAGTTATTGGCTCAATTTGGGATTTCACGATATCTAATCGATTTTGACCCATTTTTTTAATAATCGGGAAATCTTCTTCAATAACTGTCTTTATTTGGTTTATCTTTATCTTTTTAGATACTATTTCTGATAATATGTTGTCATTCATAGATTTTTGTTTTATAATTAGCTTGTTTAATCTTTGAATCATTATCCTATACTTCTCGGTATCTTGGTGATCGGTATCCAAACTTTTAAGCTTCATATGAATCTGTTGTCCCAATTTCAGCTTCAGCTCACTCAATTCTTTAATCAATTTATGGGAATTATTCAAACTTCTAATTGAATCAAATGAATATGATATACTATGACTGGTTAGTTCCCTTTCTTGTTTCATTTCACGTTTATAACACTCTTGGAATGTATAGTATCGTCCATTTAAGTTAAAGACTATGGAATTGTCGTTAAATAAATCCTCGTCGGTATTACTAGATATCTGTTTCAAAGTTGGTAAGTATAATTCTATGAAGCTCATTAATTTCCATGCTTGATCTTGTATGTACACTTCAGACTCTCGACACCAAATCTTTAGTATAATGCTTTTGCAGTTCATCAAATTATTCGGTAAGCTAGGTAGATTTACGATCCCAAAATTGGGATTCGTGTTGCTTCGTACAATATCACTAATATATATTAACCCATCTGGGTTTTTGGAATTGACCAATTCTGATAAGTGGATCGTGAAAAAACTATCAAGTAGCTTCATGCGATTGATCTTTATCAAATCAATCTCGTTATTCATCCCATTGTCCAATGATTGAATCGATTGTATAAAACTAGTCCTTCGGGTTCTTCCCTTTTGTTTGTTCAATATTGCATTGTGTCCGTTGGAACTATCTAGATTAAGATTCCTCAACGATAGTGATCGTAGATTCTTAATCTTGAAATCATTTTGATTATTCATCCCTCTCCTTCTTTATCAATTGAATCCCTTAATTTTAGCAGGTGCTTTATTAGTGTTTTTTTTTTTTTTCAAAACCAACCGAAAAAAGAGATCTCCTGCTTTGATAGCGATTTCCCATCAACAACTCTTCCACTTTAACCCAAACACCTTTAATCTACCTTATTGGACTTTGTTAGTTAATGTTAGTATGGCCAATTACATTGTATGTTTGGCCCATTTCTGCGAGATTCATGGTCCTTCCAGTATAAGCTGTACCCAATACACTACGCCAGAATTGAAATCTCAATACCTTCTTCCTGCTAAATCGAAATTACAAACATGTGCATCTTGTAAGTTAGTCTTACCCGATGATAGTATCAATGTGGTCACTAAAGAGAATAATCAACTTGGCGACTTGAAAAACAATCGAGATAATTCCATCTTTATTTCGACCCATTATCCAGTATCTCAAAAACGTTATACTTCATTGATGAAATTGGTAATGAAGTCGCTATCGGTTGAAACCACCTCAGATTTATCTAAACCCATCTTCTATGGTGATATAATCAATGGGTATTGTATAAACAAGGTATTCAAGATTAAAGACGTTAATGCCAGAGGAGGTGAACGAAAATACTCCTTCATGGTCATTTCAGACTCCGAGAGCGAATTGCTATCTAAATGGGATATTGTCAGTCAGTATCTCAACGAATTCATTTCCTTAATTCAAAAACAAGTCAATCTGGTGGTAGAACAAAGTTTGAATAAAAAAGAACAAGAAAAGAATAACTCTACAAACTCAAACATCTTCGTGGATAACGAAAGATACTTGAGAAGATCAATGAATAAACCAAGGTCTCTAGTTGAACTAACCAATGATGCCCAGATCTTTGTCAAAATTCATTTATGGGCAGTCGAACTCCTTAAAGACATTGACTAATTTTTCACATAACTTTACAACATTCGATCCTTTCCCTGTCAGATCACCCCTCTAATTGGACACGTTTGTACCATATCCATTCCTTAACGAATGCTTCACTGTTGCCAATTCCTTTGCTATTCTAGTATCCTCTTGGTGCACGGGTGTGTGATCGAAGATGTTTGTAAACTTTTCTAATGAAAAAAGATATCAAACCCTAAAGCAAAGTCACGAGAGACTAATTGCAATAGTTATCATGGTATAAGCTGGCAAAATGAGAGTTGGAAGCTATCGCAAGAAGCCGACTAGCTGGATATGTTACCAGTTTAATCATTTCATCGATAGACTCGCTCAATTGATGGATAGATGGAGAAGATCAAAACTCGTATTGATCTTTGCAAAAATATTAGGGGTCATATTTCCTCTCAAAAACAAAACTAGACTCGGGTACTTTTTTCATATCAATTGCCATTGGGCACTTGGTTGTTTATCTGGCTGCCAAAGATGTGCTTGTGTCATGGTTGTATCATGATGATTATTTGAACATCACTGATATGGAAGACTTTGAGACAAAGTTACCCATCTTTCAGGACTACTTGTATAGGTCTTACGTTCCATATAGCATTTTCAACTCTCTTTATCCTAATGAAACTAACTCGGATAGTAAAAGCCTGAGTATGTCTCAGCATCTCTACGAAAACTTAAATCAAGAACATGATCCAAGGTTAATTGTTTCTTTATGGCTTAATTCCTTGTATCAGTCATTGACCCATAATAATAAGCTCAACTCCCAATTTTCATTACCGTTCTCTTGGGCGTCTATTCTTGACTTAAATCGAATTTCCGTGTCCAATATTCAACTGATTTGAGTAATTTAGATTGCATTCAATTTCTGGGGTTTGCACAAATTCCCTTAGTTAATTATACTGGTCATTGTCAATCTTTGAAATCCTCTCCATCGGGATATCCCAAAGTAAAATTCACGGGGCCCTTGAATTATTATACTTCAATCGAGGCCTATAAATTGGCATCTGCCAGTTATTTGCTTCATTCGGCCCCAATCCCGGACCGATTGTGCTTGCTTGGTGTTGGTCCAAATGGTAATGCTGTCACCATTCCCACTTATAGGGCAAGACATGACAACTCCTATAATAAATATGATTTGAAATCATTGATTTATGATTACTTACTGACTGTTCCGAATGAATCTAGTCATGAATTTTTATATAACGGTATGAATATCCAAGACCAGGTACAGTTTTTGAAGGAATTTTGGTCTTCAACAGATATCGAGTCTTCATACATTCCTGATCGCTTGATCGATGGTGATGTGACTAGAATTATCGGGAATACTATGGGACATTCGACAACTTTGCAGAAATCGGACTTTCAATTTGACGCTGAAGATTTTGTAAATGAATTGAAAAATAAAGTTTCGAAATCAATTGAAATATTGACGCCGAACTCCCTTGATCATAGATTGTTAAGATCAATATATCCATTTGATTCTAATAGCGAACCTCCTAAGTACTTTCATGAGGCATCTATATTAGGAACTTCAAGAGGGGCACACTTTGATTGGAGGTTTTTTCAAAAAATTGATTATTCACATTATGAAACTCAAGCCATTCTACATCGAATATCCAGAGCATGGTTAAGGTTTGCTTACAATGTTGGTTTGAATACTTGGTTGGCACATGGATCGCTTCTTGGTTGGTATTGGAATGGATTAAATATGCCTTGGGATCAGGATCTCGATGTCCAGATTACTATGGAATCTTTGATCACTCTTGCGAGAAACTATAACCAAACCTTAGTGGTTGATTTGACATCTAACAATAGAGCAAATTTGGGTATTGGCAAGTATCTTATTGATGTCGGCTCTAGTATTCATTTGCGTGAAAAGGGTAATGGCGAAAATATAATAGATGCAAGGTTTATCGATATTGAAACCGGATTTTACGTCGATATAACTGCAATCGCTTTTACTCGGTCGGTTGAAAAATTATCAGTTAAACATAAGTCATCAAATGAGTTAAATCAGCTATTAGATCCTGAATTTACAAATAAAGAAAAGTCGAATACGATTGTTAAAGAAGATCTTTATAGTGATTTATATAAACTGTTGACTTTAATGTATAAAGATGAAAATATATTCAATTGCAAGAACGATCATTTTTATAACTTACAAGATCTCAATCCACTAATTCCAACACTATATGAAGGAGTTATAGCCTACGTTCCAAATCGGTATAAAGAGATTTTGAAAAGAGAATATAGAAAATCACTACTAAATTATGAATATGGAGGCTACACGTTCAGACCAATGCTAGACATTTGGGTCCCGAATAAAATCTGTTCAAAAGATCGTGTTGGTGATCGATGTTTTGATAAGAAGTTTTATTAGAAACAAAGTATACTAGGGCCATAACCAGCACGCATCGGAAGGAAATGGATACACGCTATAGATCACCAATCACTTATACCCAACAAGATGAACATGAACCCATCAGGGTAGATCCTTGGATCATTAAGCGAAGTGAAAAAGTTGAAAAATTCATTAAATCGTCAATCTATTAAAAAATATACATATATCTAAGTATATACATGTAATGATTTTATATATCATTAATTGAGCTCACCAGTTTATCCTTTGGATTTGGGAACCTAGCATCTCTACCCCCGTTAGAAATATCGGCACCGATCCTTGACAAAGGCCATATTATACTACTAACTTTGCCCACAACTAACCCCTGACTTATTGGACCGAAAGTGTTGGAATCAATAGAATGGAATGAATTATCTCCTTCAACCCATAAATGATTTCTAGGAACCTTGGCTTGTTTTCTAGGATACGGAGGTTGTTTAGGTTTAATGACTTCACCTTGTAAACCAATCACTCTTTTGATAACCAATTTCTCTGGATCTGAAGGTGATCTGAACATTACAACATCTCCCTCTTTTGATAGAATTGGGGTTCTTCATGCCCCATTTATATATTAACACCACATTCCTTTGATAAAGTTGCAGTTCCTGGATTGAATGTTGGAGACATTGAAAATCCTCTTACTTGATACGGCATAGCAACATGTTGTGTGAAGCAGTACAATACTGGGACCCAAGAAACAGCAACCAAAGAAGCCTTGATCCCACTACTTATTCTAGAGAAGCTTGCCATTGAAAATCTATTCGGAGGGTCAAAATTGCTTCTAATGGTGATTAGATTTTTTCAATTTTTTTTTTTTCTTCATTTCTTGAGAGCTTTTTCAATCGTGTTTTAGCTTTCAGTCAAGGTTGCAACTTTTCCTAGCAAAACAAGAACAACCAACACAGCGATCTATTCATAATGTCTCAACCCGGTGCTTTGGATCAAATATTAATGGAGGACATTGCCCGTCATTGTCCACAGCAATTTTTAGCATTCCACCAATGTATGTCCAAGCCGAATCCAGATGCCAATGAGTGCAATGCCGAACAACAAAAGCTTACTCAGTGTATCAGATACGATGTGCCAGCTTTCAAAGAATCCAAGGAGTGTGTGCTGGGAAATTGCAAGGTTATGATGCATGTTTGAAAATGAATAAGTCTGATGCTTCTAAATGTACACAAGATCTACAAGAACTAAGAAATTGTGCAACTAATACGTTAACTTGAATGGCTGTATATATTTTTATATTATCTAATTTGATTTTCTATATTTAAGAGGAAGGTTTTGTAATTTTATATCCAGTATGAATTGGTTAGTTACTTTTCTAATATCAGGGGAATCACCGTGAGTTTCTTCCATAGCATGTTCATGATGTAAGAGTTCGTGTTCAATATCTTCTTTATGCTTAATCAATACATCGGGATCTTGATTAGCATGATACTTATTCCAATGGTGTTCTTCGTATTCACTTTCAAAGTCAAGATGGTGACCTTGACCATATCCGAAGTCAGGTAAATCTTTACCTGAGTTCACATAGCTTCTCCACTCCTCAACACTGACTTTCCCATCATTATTTGAATCCATCAATTGTAATATAACGTTAACCACATGATTTTTAGCTTCTTGGGTAATGCCTTCTTCGTTGTGACTGTGTTCCCCCATCCCACTTCCATCCCCGACAATAGACTCTCTGGTTAACCCATATATGTATAAAATATCTTTTGACTCCCAATACCCTTTATTAGCTAAATCATGAATCTTGAAAAATGAATCGGCATCGTATTGATGTAAATTGTGTTCTTCAATCATATGCCAGTTTTGCCAGCTTAATGACTCTGGTCTTTGTTTGATCTCATTGTGGCCCCCGTGAGCTATAACATAACCCAAAAACGAAGCAGTAGCCAACCACGATAATCTCATCTTCGTTAATGCTACCTCTGGTACTAATTATGACACCGAAATGAAAAATTGAGTGAAAATTCAAATCACTTCCAATTTCGTGCACCCGTACATCTCGGAGAATCCCCCACAAAATTCAACAAAAACTAATTCAATTTTAGCAACGTTTTTTCACGTTTTGATTTAACAACTTCCAAAAGAACGGATGTCCACCAACTATAACTTACCGGTCAAGTCGGCTACAGCACGGGAAGGTCGAGATAACCAACGGTATAATGCCGAGACTGGGGCTCGGATGGTTGCCGGATGTATATGTCTCAATGGTAGTAAAGATAAGGTAATAATGATTCTGTCGAGTGCCCATCCTGGGAAATGGGTTCTTCCCAAGGGAGGAATTGAGATGGATGAGGGAGAAGACTTTGTTATCAGTGCAGTTCGAGAAACATGGGAAGAGGCTGGGTGTGAAGGTAAGATTATAAAGAAGTTACCGGTAGTTTTGGATTCTAGAGGAGGTAAAGCACCGGTGATTCAAGAAGATTTTGATCCGTTGAAAGTTGTTCCCAAGAGCGAGTTTCATTTTTATGAGATGGTGATTGACCAATTGAGTAATGAATGGCCAGAGTCAAGCAAGCGAGACAGAAGATGGTGTACTTATTCTGAAGCAAGACACGAATTGATAAAACTGAAGCGGCCTGAATTGGTTGAGGCTTTAAATCTGTCATCAATAGAGAAGGATAACGTGGATACGTATTGAATTATATATATATATATATATTATGTAACTATTTAAATAAACCACCCATTAAGCTAGCTAAAGGATTCACGCCAGCAGAACTGCTACCAAGATTTAAATTGAAGTAGAATCTACCCAAGTATTCAATTGAGGCGTTCAATTCATATTGGGTTAAAACGGCTTTATATTGTTGGTATAATTTCAAGAATTTTTCGCCGGAAGTAGTTTCTTTATTTAATGTGATGACTAACAATTGTAAGAAGTTAATCAATTGATATTCTTGATAGAAGTATAATCCGTCAATTGATTCGTAGTTCGTATTGTATTGGACCAAGTTCTTTATGAAAATGTTGAGGGATTCTTTAACGAACTTAATATTTTTCAAATATGAGTAATTTATAATGGCTCGGCTCAATAAAGCCCCAGGATCTTTCACATCATTGCTTGATTGCTTATACCAATCCCATAAAAAGTTTATATAAACAGGTAACGATTCATAAGTACCTAAGATCAAATGCAATTCAGCAAAATTAAATAATTTATATTTTTCATCTTCGCTTAAGGGACTCAATTTAATCGAGTTTAAGAATTTGACTCCGAAAACATGGTGTAAGTTGCAATCACCAAACTTATTATCATTCGTTTTAGACCAGTTGATCGCTTGTTTAGATAAATCTGGTAAACTTGGATCAGTATCCGGTAATAAATTGATTAATTCAATCAACTTAATTTTATTGATATCAGATGACGATTCAATCTTTATGTTTGCTTCTTCGTATACTTGGATCAAATAAGTTATCAAGTCACTAGCTGATGCATACTCTTTCTTATTCGATAAAATCGAAGATCCTTGATATAATAAAGCAATTGCATCCGAGTATTGTTTCGATTTGACGTATCTATTGGTTATGGTTCTCAAAGTCTGGTGCGCCTCGTAGTACTCTCCGCTGGTGATCTTCGCATTAAAACGAAGCAATGTCCTCTGCAATTTAGCGTCACTCATGTCTGATCTATAAGAGTTGGTTTGGTGGTCAGATTAGTTTTTTGATTTTTAACCTTTTTTTTTTTTTCATTTATACTTTAGGGTGTACGGGTGTATTATTCTAACTGCAAATGATTTTTAACCTTTGCCAAAGAGTCAATGGGGTTCTTCATAAAAGACCAGCTTCCAGGGGGGGTGTTTGTAGTTTTAGTAAGGAGAGTTTCGCCAATGGTATCGTGGATGGCTATGAAGCACGGCTGAGACGCTCTCCAGTTAGCCAGTTGAAATCTGCTATCCAGGTATGTTTGTTCAAAATCGATATATTATCAATAAGGAGGAGTTTCAAACTGGGGTAATGGTAGTTAGCAGCTGCCGTTGAACACTAGTGCCAAGTCGACCTTATCGAACTCCACCGACTCGAGGGAGTTTCTGAAACGATCTAGAAATTGGTACACAAGAGAGCCAAAGCGAACCATGGTTGGTCTCTGGAACGAATACCTTAGCCCAACTTTCCAAAGACCAGCCTTATTCAAAAGCGGTTTATCGCTCGATACTTTAAAAATTTTCAAAGAGCAACTGACCCGAGAGAAATCGTACAAAGGCGTATTTACCAGCTTATACTTTAAGATAATGATTAGTTGAACCAAATTGGAAGAGCAGCCCAATACATACTGCATTGCCCTGAGATTATTGGTGTTTATTGTTAGCACCGTCAAGTTCACAAATTTATTCATTTTTGTAAGAACAAGTTCATCAATTGGAGCAAATCGATTCATGCAAACAACGTTAACAACATACACCCGCGAGCATACCTTGGTCGTTGTGCAACAACCTCTGCAAGCTGGTCCGCCCGATTCCCCTGGGCCCGCCTCCCCTATGCCTGCCACCAGTGGCTATAGTGAGTGGTTTCGTGATATAGACAAACTCGATATAATTGCAGTAGAAAAACCGATTCGTGTAGAGAAAATTCAAAACCCCACCCACCCCGTCGGTGGTCGCCACCACAAACAACACCCTGCTCATGATGTCCACGCGGAAGCTGCTGCAAACTCATCCTGGCCCTGCTTTCAATTACTGCAAAAACGTCACAAATGAAAGTCTTCATAAAACATCACCAAAAAGACGTGTCGGGACCAAGTTCTCCCCGGAACATTTAGGAAAAAAATCATCTTCCAAACGAAGTCTTCTACTCTTTCTTACACCAACGATACAATGAAGGCCTGCTACCAGATTGTTACAACGTGTTCCTCTTATAAAGTTTGTCGGGGGTCCACACCAAGCTCCAGGTATGTGCAAGAGCGCTTGTACTTGAGCGAGATCTGCTTGCTCAATGTCAATGGAGATCTCGCTCAATGTCAATGGTGAATGATGATACTAACAGATATAGCACAAATTTCCAACGCCGTTAAACAGCATCCATGTGCACCAGAGGGCTTGGTCCCAGGAAAGGGGGAGGTGATCAAGAGCACTCCGTACTTCAATTCCAACTCCATTGAGCCAAAGGACGGTGAAGTTTTCTCCAGATCCCAATTGTCTCCAAGATTCAGATACTCCTTCCCCAAGGAAGATGAAGCAGAGAACATCATCAGCGGGGGTGCTAGCATTGTCTTTTAGGTATATATAATATAAGTTTATTGAATAGTGATGTACTGTAAGAATGTACTGTAAGTACTGTAAATATGTAAGTAGTGGATGTGTGGTGTACGGAGGTCAAATTTTTCGCATGTATAATTCGCTTTATAAAGTTCGCCACTTGAAATAAAACTCAAGATACCAAGTTATCAACTAGATATTAATTGTACAACAACAATGAATCACGATCCATTTCTTTGGGGCAGACCAAGTAACGAAACATACGGCCAGTATAACCATGCCATTGCCAATGCGTCCAATCACAATGAATTCCCCAAGATGAATACCCAACAACCAATAATCACCGGTACTTCAGTTTTGGGAATCAAATTTAAAGACGGGGTCATATTAGCAGCAGATAATTTAGGGTCCTACGGGTCATTATTGCGTTTTAATAATATTGAAAGATTGATCAAGGTTGGATCCGAAACGGTGGTTGGTGTTAGTGGAGATATTTCTGATTTACAACAATTGAAGAGAATTTTAGAAGAGTTGGAAATTAATGAAGAAGTTTATGATAATAACAGTAATGATAACAATTTAAGAGCACCCCATGTTCATGAATACTTATCTCGAGTTATGTATAATAGAAGACTGAAGATGAATCCATTATGGAATGCAATTATAGTTGGTGGATTTGATGATGACGGATTACCATTTTTAAAGTATGTCGACTTATTGGGTGTTTCTTATGGATCAAGTACTTTAGCCACTGGGTTTGGTTCCTATTTGGCAATTCCGCTTTTAAGAAAATTAATTCCTGACGATTCAAAATATTATGAAATTAGTGAATCTCAAGCTAAACAAGCAATTCAAGATAGTTTAAAAGTTTTATATTATAGAGACGCTAGAGCAAGTGATAAATACTCTTTGGTTACCATTAGAAACAACGAAGGATCTAAAACGGTCGATTTACAACAAGACGTTAAAGTCGAAGGTCAAAGTTGGAAATTCGCAAGAGATATTAAAGGTTATGGTAGTACTCAGCAATAGTTAAATGCATCATGAATAAATTTATCTGTTTAGTAAAGCCTTGTAATTCCGTAGTTTCAAACTTTATTTATTGAAAAATACTAATATTTAAAAATTTTCCCTGCCCAGCAAGACGGCAGTAACCAGCATACCGTTACCACCAGTGAACAGTGGAGAGACTGGGCGAACTGTGGAGTGAACAGTGGAGTGAACAGTGGAGTGAACAGTGGAGTGAACAGTGGAGTGAACAGTGGAATTGACAGTAAAGTGAAGTAACGTTAGATAGTGATGCTGGCAGGTGAACCCGAAAGGTACGGATGTAACACGACATTTGTGCATCATGCAGTCCGATGCCTTCCTTGCGTTTTAGTAAAATTGGAAACTTCCATACATTGGAAACTGATGTATGGAATTGGGCGGAATTAGATTTGTTCTACAAAAAGGGATTTTAAACAGGTTTGTTATTTTAAATACTGCTGGATTCACTAAATTTATTATTAACCAGAGTTAAATATTGGCATTCCCATCAAGTTATTGTTGGAAGGGAGTCAATTTGAAATTAAGATTGTTCTTTTTCCTTTTGTCTTTTGTTTTTTTTTTTTGTCTTTTGTCTTTTGTTTTTTGTTCCCATTCGTTTTGTATTCTTTGTATCTTTTAAGTTTCGGTTAAGTTGAAGAGTGTTGAAGGGAATTCATACTTGACCTTTCTTCTGCTTTCTTTAGTTATGACATTCACCATTACGTTCTTGGGTTCAAGTGGAGGTCCAGTGGATGGGTTGACTTGCTCAATATTGATTAAACCATCAGAAATAAGCTATGAAGAAATCTTGGATTCGAATTTGACTAATGAATTATTAATGATTGATGCTGGTTCAGGAATCACACAATTGAGTGAAATCATTTATAATGAAATGAATAATGAAGAACAAAACAAATTACTCCAATTATATCCAAACTCATTAAAATTATCAGAATATTTTAAAGTACCGAGAGTTAAGCCTTTTAAAGATTTACAAGGTAATCCTTTTGGGATTTGTCATAAGATCTTTGAAAATATTGAATCTTATTTGATAACCCACCCCCATTTGGATCATATAAGTGCATTAACTATCAATAGTGCAAGTTTCTGTAATCATAAACCGAAAAATGTTTATGGGTCATTACCAACGATAAATGCATTGAAAAAACATATTTTCAATGGGATTATATGGCCAGATTTGGTCCAATTCAATATCTTGAAAATGATTAGTAAACAATTTTATCAATCTTGGAATATTTATCCATTTGAAATTGAAATGGTGGATTTAAGCCATGGCAAACTAATTAAAAATGAAAATGATCAATTAGAACCAATGATGCATAATGATTTAACCTCAAATCTTGATATCGACCATTATTTATCGTCTGCGTTTCTAATAACTTTACAACAGAAATCAATTTTGATTTTTGGTGATTTTGAATCGGATTCAATGTCCCATCTAGATAAAAATTTAAAAATTTGGCAAAAATTATCTCCTCTTATATCAAATAAAAGTCTCCAGGCTATAATAATGGAATGTTCATTATCAAATAATACCTCAACTAATGAATTATACGGTCATTTGATGCCCCATCATTTAATTAATGAATTGAAAAATTTAGAATCTCAGGTTAAAAAACTATCCCCAAACGATAAACCTTTACAAAATTTAAATATAATTATAACCCATGTAAAAGAATCGAACAATAATTCCGATCCGAGAAGAGAAATTTTATACGAGTTAGAGAAATCAAATGATATGGGGGTTAAGTTTTCAATTGCTATAAACGGAGTTTCAATTGAAGTATAACAGCATGATTAGCATTTAAACTACAAATATGTATTAATATTAGATTAAAACATGGATTTATTTTTTTTTTTGACCTTTTCTTTTCTTTTTTTTTTTTTATGTAGATAGAAATACAAATATTTACTTAACTTGATAACCATCGGTGACTAAATTCAAATGTAAATCAAATGGTAATGATTCTTCATCTTCGTTATTGCTAACAACATCTAAAACTTGAACTTGTCCCAAAGCAGTATCACTTTCATTAACATTTTCACTTCTATTAATATTGATTTCTAATTCAATTGGGAAAAGTGAATCTTCATCAGGAGATGGAATTTTGAATTCAAACGATCCTTGTGGATCATCAAATGAAATAGAGTCAATATTGAAAAGCACTCCTGCATCATCTAATTCATAACTGACTTTACCACTTTCATCATTTAATTCAACTTCATTTGATGAAATTGGAATTAATATTTTAACATTATCTAAACTAGTTTCATTTGGGAATGATTCTATAAAGTTTGAACTCAATTCATATTCTAAAGTTACTTCTGCAATGCCATCGTTACATGATGTCCATGCAGTTATAATAAGTGGAGTGAATTTAGATTCTTCACTTTTACCAACACCTCTCCATCTCAAAACACCTAATGATTGATCATTTGATGGGAATGGTTTAGTTTTATCTTTCAACCCAATGGTTCCGTTAGAAGTAAATAAGTTACGATCAACGTTTGGATGAGTTTTATATTGAATACCATTGGATTTATCTCCAACTTTTAATAAAATTTTTGAGCTGGCTAATTCACTATTATTAATTCTTAATTGTAAATCACCTTTAATTTCACTTGATAAAATCGATCCTTCACGAGATAATTCAGCATTAATTTTTTCATTAATTGTGATTAATATACCATTATTATTAATTTTTGGTAATTGTGGAATTGGTGATGATGATTGTGAGATTACTTGTGGGGTTGATATTTCATGATTTTGAGTATGATTAAATAATGGTTGTTGTTTAGTTAATAATGGTTGGTTTTGTTCATTAGCCACTTTGACAGGCTTTTTACCTAATTGTAAACCACCGCCTCTTGGTTTGTTATTTATATTTGATTTAGTTTCAATACTATTATCAATAAGAGTTGATGGTTGATAAGTTGGTTGGTAATTATTGGTACCGCCATTAATTGCTTGATTTGATTGATAAGAATCATAACCAAATGAATTTTGATTTTGAAGTTCGATGAAGCTGATGGAAATTGCTCTAAATTACGACGAGCCAATTCTTTTCTTTGATTTCTTTAGCACGTCTTTTCCTTTCTTCAGTTGCTTCTAATTCTTTATTTCTCTCAATGATTTCTTGAATTTTTTCTTCGTGTGAATCCATTTCTAAGAAGTTTGAACTTGTGATAAAGTCAAGTTTTCTTTAAATCCCAAATTAATTATTTCATCGAATGCACTTAAAATTTCAAATGAATTTTCAAATATTTCTCGTTCATCAATTGTTCTTAACATATTACTAACTGTGGATGCAAACAAGTGTAATGTATCAATATCTTGTAAAATATTAGATTGTTTGTTAGTTAATAATACTATATAAAATTCTTCTAACGGTTGATAAACATATCTTACAAATTCATCTTCAACTATTGTATGTTGTGATTCAGAATTTGAAAGTAAACTTGGAAAATTGGCTAATAATGCAGTGATTCTGTCCTTAGTTAAATCTTTAAATTGTCTTGATAAAAGAGCTTTACCACCACGGGTACAAATTGAAGCAGCTAAAACAACCATTTTATTCTGTTTTCAATTCCAATTTTATATCTTTAAACTTTTCAATTTATACTAAACAAAACCACCAATACTCTTCAAATGATGGACAGAACAATCGCTGATACGGTCAGTTAGCTGGTGTCTGATTCAACTTTTCAATCTGGTTTGATTAACTTGACCAAAATCACCATTTTTTCCTCTCTTCCAATTGAAAAAATTCGATTCGTGTCAACAAACTGAGATTAATTCATAGAGGTCGTGTGCTTACCGCACTTCTAGGCCCAACTTTTAGCGGTTTTACTCTGAAATGGTCTTAGTTTAGAGGTATTCGGTCGAGGAGAAGCTTGGAGAGGATTAGCTGGAGCAGGGAGACCATGGGGGTATGAACAGCGGTTTCAATTAGGCAAGATTGGAATGCAAAAAAAATTGACACGGACAGGACTTGAACCTGCAACCTTTGGATTTGGAGTCCAAAGCTCTACCAATTGAGCCACCGCATCAGATTTGTGAAAATTTTTGTATGTGATCTTTCTGGTCTGTATGTATTTCATTTGATGAAAAAGTATATTTTTAAAATTTTCTGAAAACAGCTTTATTCTAAGGAATACAACGATAGGATACTTCTTTGGTGTTTTATTTAGATGAATTGAGAAAGAACAAATTGTTTTAGAGTGTTTTCTGCTATTTTTGTTATTTTTTTTATTTTCACGAAGTTTGCAAGCACATCAAGCCATTCGCTTTGATTTGTGGTTCAAGATCTACCTCTCAAGGGGGAATTTCTTCTTGCTCGATGTGGGGGTGTTATTAGTTGAAGTATGGTCAATGGAGATTATTTTATATTCAATATATATATAATATTCCTAAGTTGGTCTTTGATACTTAATATGAATTGTAATAAGTTATTCTCTCCCTTCGAATAACGACAAGATTAATCTGAAAGTATTGAATTAATCCACTGCTTTGCCATGTATTAGTACGTATCTGACTAATATGCATGTGCTATGGTCAACCGAACCAATATCTAATACCTAGTTGTTGGTGGTTGGCTACAGGCCCGGTGTATCTACATAACCCGATAAATCCATGTCTTGTTGTTCTTCTTCACCCACGATACAAGACCCAAACAGGTTGAATCCGATTTTTATGATTTTTCGAAATTTTGGTTGAAAATTACAAAATATTTGTCGAAAAGTGCAACATTTGCAGCAAAAGCTCATCTACAATTTTAGTTGGCACGATCCGGAGCTCGATCTACCATAAGACGTTAATCATGACGCATACCCTTACATTTTGCCATTAGCCAATAGGGCTATCTTCAAAGATATCCACGGAAGAGTAAATTGCTATTGAAACAAAAACAAGCCATTCCCAATATCAATGTAGGTTTAGTGTCAACATTCAGTAAACTTGTAGATCAATTCCATGTCGACAGATTCAGATCCCCGGAAGTCGTTTTGCAACCAGCCACTCAGCAAGCTTAGCTACTGACGAAGACGTTTATCAATGAGACACGGTTTGTTATCAATGAGACACGGTTGGGAAGGAGACTGGGACCGTTAGGACTCATATGCGCGAAACGGTTGGCGTTGATATCACTGCCCTGTTTGTAATGACAAAGCCTCCTGGGAAGCAGTACCTGAGACGAACACTAAAGGACCATCGGCTGTGTCCAAGCAACCCTTTGTCTACAGAGAATTGGACAACACTTTGTCTACAGAGAATTACTGCAAAAAAAAAAAAAAGAAACCCAATTTGAGTATATACAAGTTACTTAGTTAAATGAATATCTAATTCGATATCTTGAGATGGAGAAGCATTAGTCGAAGGATCTTTCAATTTTTTACGTTCATCAAAGACTTTATTTAGTTCTCTTTCAATTTCCGGCATCAAATCATCGTATTTACAATTCCTAGCTCTTACTCTAGCTTCTCTGAAGAATCTTTCGGCTAAGTCATAATCGCTTAGATGTAAATGGATTACCCCGGAACCATAAGTTGCTAAAGCTGCAAATTCAACTGCGGTGGATAATTCATGAATTTCGTTATCGGAAACATCTAGCATTGAATTTTTTGAAGATTCCAATTTTTTTTTCTCTAAATCACCCAATTCAATGGTTAACTGATAACATTTAATTGATTGTAATAAATACTTATATCTTTCATGGATTGCGTTGAGGTAATTTTCAGCCAAGGAGTTTTTATCTTTAACCAACTTCATTAATCTCTCGAGAGATTCTTTATCACCATTGAAAGTGAAGGAAAGGTTATTATTATTCAATTTATAAGTTAATTGATTTAAATCTTCACCCAATTCGAGATTGATTTTTTTACGGAACTGAATTTCTTTAGCTTCCCACTCTTCCGAGTTTAAATAAAGTAGCGAGCCGAGATTACAGGAGGTTCTTATTGCTTTAAAAGGAGGTTGCTTGAAATTCTTCATGGTATCCAACATTTTACCATTAATATTAATTGCCAGAATCAAATCTCCTTGACTAGCAGCAATTGCTTGCAATAAATCTTGAGCCGTCAATAACTCTTCGATGAAGGGAGGAGTGATCAAACTTGAGTTTGAATTATCATCGTTCAATTTATTTTGAACGGCAATTAAACGATCCAATTGATCTTGAGCAATAATTAAATGGGTTTGAAGAATTGCTTTTGAAAGCGAAGGGTTTTTCTGTTCGTTTTCCACTAGTTTAATTGATAATCTTAAATCTTTTTGAATCAAATGACAACGATGATTTAAATTTTTAACTCTTAATCCTTGTTTTGATTCTGGTGATGCAGTTAATACTGATACGTATAAAATTGATATTTCATTATAAATGAAATTAGCTTCATCTAATTTACCCAATCTTTCATACATTTCTGCAATTTTCAATTGAATTCCAGTGTATTCGTCACTTAAATCGTCCATTTCGAGTTTTTTACATTCTTCTAAAGCTTCTAAATAATGTTTCAATGCCAATTCAAAATCATTTTCTCCTTTATCTGATTCTGCCCATAATCCCAATCTTAAGATTTTAGCAACCAGAGATGGGAATGTATGTTTTGGCCACCATTGCCAATAAGCAAATCCGGTTACTACTATAAATCCAGCAAATAATTTTAAAAAATTCTTACCCATTTGGCTTTTAGTTGGATTATGAAGTTCTTGATATTGCTGGTATCGGTACTGCTGGTTGTACAGTCTGCATATCCGCAAGGATCTGTAAGGTTTGAAGGATCTGATTGATCTTGGAGTGAATCTATTCATTGGTTAAGAGAAGAAATTGTTATACGAGAGAAAAGAGAAAAGTTAATGAGCAATTCAAAAATTTGAATGCGAAGATACAACGCTATTCATCAAGATGCCCGAGTCTAATATTCTTAAGGTGTTTAATCCTCCGAGTTCCCAGCCGGTGGCTCCATGCATCCCATGTACTGCCATTCAATCGATTCTATGTATTGGGGGAGGGATTTTTTTCGCTAGTGGATTAATTTTCAAAGATTTCAAGACTGGCAAGATGCCCAAGTTTGGTACTAAGCAGCATCCCATGTGGTTTGTTAAGACGGTGAAGGGAGGTGGCATTTGTTTAGTTGGGTTGGGTGCTTATAGAGGAGGAGAAGTGGTTACTTCATTATTAAATAATTATATATAGATAGGAAATATACAAAACTTAAACTACCACCATTTAGTCAATGAACTATCACAAGTATCGCCTAGTATACCAGGCTTTCATCAGTTGACGATTAAACCAATATACTCATACTAGTACGACCATACCAGCAAACCAAGTAACCAACTAATTTGGAAAATATACGCTTAGAAAATAGCCAGTATAACTCGACTACTCACGAGTAAGCTCTAGTAACTCATACGACTACTCAATGGCAATGAACTCATAAACTCATAGTAGTATATGATTCAACTAGTATATGATTCAACTAGTAAGCAAGGAAGCACACTAGTAACTCACGAGTGAGCTCATACTCGTGAACTCCAGTAAACTCATAGAAGTAAACTAGTAAATCATTCAACAAGTAAACTCAGTAAACTCAGTCTCATAGAAGTAAACTCATAGAAGTAAACTCAGTCTCATAGAAGTAAACTCATAGAAGTAAACTCATTACTCGAGTAAGCTCTAGTAACTCATACCCGGAAGCATACTAGTAAGCACTAGTAAGCTCCAATCATTCGACTACTCAATAGTAATAAACTCACGAGTAAAGTCATAGAAGTAAAATATAGAAGTAAAACATAGAAGTAAAACATAGAAGTAAAACACAGAATTAAAGTAATAGAATTAACGTAATAGAAGTAAAGTAATAGAGTAAAGTAATAGAAGTAAAGTAAAGTAATAGAGTAAAGTAATAGAGTAAAGTAATAGAAGTAAAGTAAAGTAATAGAGTAAAGTAATAGAAGTAAAGTAATAGAAGTAAATCATTCAACTAGTAAACTCAGTAAACTTATACTAGTAAGTTCATAGAACTAAAGCGAGTAAAGTCAGTAGACTCAAGTAAGCTCAGTAGACTCAAGTAAACTTGTACTAGTAAGCTCATGGTAGTAAAGTCAAGTAAAGTCAAGTAACTTATACTAGTAAGCTCAAGTAAGCTCTAGTAAACTTAAGTAAGCTCTAGTAAACTTAAGTAAGCTCTAGTAAACTCAAGTAAGCTCTAGTAAACTCAGTAAACTCTATTAAACTCAGTAAACTCTATTAAACTCAGTAAAGTCAAGTAAGCTCATAGTAGTAAAGTCAGTAAAGTCAAGTAAGCTCAATTCTTGTAAATCATTTAACTATCATGTAAGCTCTAGTAAAGTTATACTAAGCTCTAGTAAAGTTATACTAAGCTCTAGTGAAGTTATACAAAGCTCAAGTAAACTTACACTAAGCTCAAGTAAACTTATAGTAGTAGTAGTAGTAGTAAGTCATAGTAAACTCAGTAAACTCAATTCAATCCCGGTAAGCTCAAGTAAGCTCACTAACTCATACAAGTAACTTGAGTAAAGTCATACTATAAACTCATAGCAGTAACTCATAGCAGTAACTCATAGCAGTAACTCATAGCAGTAACTCATAGCAGTAACTCATAGCAGTAACTCATAGTAGTAACTCATAGAGTGCACCTGAGAAACCATCACTAAAGCATACCCTATTCACACTAGCCTCCACATCTACCATTCAAGTCTAAACATACAACTCATTAATATACTATCAAATATCATAACTATCATACTAACATACTATCATATACTATCATATACTATCATATATAATATACTATCATATATAATATACTATCACACTATCATATACTATTATATACTATTAAGTATAATATACTATCAAATATAATATACTATCATATACTATCATGTACTATTAAATATAATATACTATCATTTACTATCATATACTATTAAATATAATATACTATCATATAATATACTATCATATACTATTAAATATAATATACTTTTATATACTATCATACTATCATACGTCAATACGTCAATACATCAATACAAAGGTCAATACATCAATACAAAGGTCAATACATCAATACAAAGGTCAATACATCAATACAAAGGTAATCTGTCAATATCAAACATAAACACAAACAAACACAAACAAACACAAACAGGAAACGGATCTCCAACCACAAACTCAAGGTTTTCGTAATGAGTGTCAGGGCTATGTTGATGACATCATCAGGGCTATTGATACCCGGGGGGTGTGGGTGGGTGGGCGCTGCACGTGACCTGTCAGTCGGAGGGCGAGGCTGTGACAATCTTGTGCGCTCAGCCTACAACAACCTTTTTTGACGGGTTGTACCTGAAATATTTTGACAACCCCACGTCTATTGCTCTGGGTTTGATATTTTATATAACATCTTGACATTGGGGATTATTGGTATTGCGGGTTCCTTATGCTAAGTATGGATCACCAGTTTCTAGGAGTCGACTCCTACAAGTCGCCTCAGTTGCATGTTCCGCCCATGGTTCCCCAGTTTGAGTTTGATCATTCCAGCACTGGTAACACCGCCAGTATTACTACCAGTAATGGTGTTACCACCACTGGTGGTAACACCACCACCAGTGGTGACAAGGGCCTCATGGCGCCCATCCCCCCGCTCCACATCCAGCAGCAGCTAGTCAACAACTTGGACCACGAGCAGATCAGCCCGCTCGAACCACTGCCCAACCACCTCCATCCGCTCAACACCCACCGGTTGAGCCACTCGTCCCAGTCGAGCGATCTCTCGAGCCCGGTCAACAGTATCAAGTCCGACCAGGCCACCGAGTCGTTTCGAAGCAGCTGTTCCCGCTGCAAAAAAGAGTTTGACCAGCCAATCATCATTCCGCAGGCCGCCGCCGGCTCCAAGCCGTTGGTGGAGCCCAAGATATATAAACTCTGCCAGCACTGCCGGGACTTACAACGCCATCGTAGTCGACGTTGGCAGAAGAAAACAAAGGAAAAACACGGCGCTTGTCGAAGATGTGGTGCTGAAATCCCTCCCGATGAACAGAAGTTTGTCTTGTGTCCCGGTTGTAGAGCTAATCTACGAACAAGAAAGGCCAATCGGGCTGCCCAGGGCAAATGCGTCCATTGCTCCGGGCCCTTGGACGCTTCCATCATTACTGGTAACGAAAAGGACTCTTCAAATCCCTCGCAGAGAACAAGTTACAAGGTTTGCCAACGATGTAGAGAAAATGACAAGATTAGAAGAACTAACTTGGAAAAAATGGGTAATTGTAATCGTTGTGCTAAATCGTTGGATCCAATCGATCACGGCAAACATAAGGTCTGTTCCAATTGTCGGAATCGTAAGAAGAAATTAAATCAATCAAATTCAAAATCTCCCAATATCCCGCTACACCAACCATTGGTCCAACCAATCCAACTGGTCCAAGTCCACCACTTGCAACAAGCCCAGCTATTGGCCCAGGCCCAAGTACAGGCCCAAGTTCAGGCCCAGGTCCAGGCCCAGGCCCAATTGCAACTCCAGGCCCAAGCACAACTCCAGGCCCAACTACAACAACAAATGTTGGACGGGAATATCCACTACAACTTGGACCAGCAGTACTTACCCCAGCCGGTGTTCATGCCCGCGGCTCCCACCTCAACTACAACTTCGGCACCTCCTCCTACCGACCAGGTCTTACTCCAACCCCAACAACAGTTGATGATGCAAAATCGCTTTCGCAATAACTCAACCAACCTAACCGACTTTGGCAATAGCATGGCCGTTAGCCAACATCCCTCCATAGCTCCTGGCACCTCCGGCCAGTAATATATAGTTTGTTAATAATAAAAGTTTGCATAATTTATCTTGTATTTATTATTTGTATTGTATATTTGTTAGTGCAAGTGCTAAATCGTCAAAAGGATAACTTTTTTTGAACAGTGCTTTAATTGAGAAGAAGACAACAACACCCTAGAACCATGTCTGATATGTATATCCCCAAGGACCGTGCTCCTCCTCCTCCCAAACAGCATCCGTACCGTCAATTGAACGATGTTAAGGAATCCCTGCTGGAAGAAAATATCTTACAATCGAAAACTTTGAAAAGAAAAAATTTTAAAAAATTAAGTCTTGAATCTTCCCCAGCACCTCCTTCAAATGATTTTAAGGAAACTCCAAAATCAATTAGACCCCAAACAGTTAAAATAAGACCGGCTCCTTTACTCAACTTAAACCATAAACCCATTAATCGGAATATCGATCCAGAAAATAAATCATCAACTAAAAATATAATAAATCAATTGGATGATTTAAACTTGAATGAAAAATTAAAAGAAAAAGAAAATTATAACATTATTAAACAAAATTCAAATTCAACTTCGGCAAATTATCAAAAACAATCAGTTCCAGTACCTTTAATCCACCGTAAAAAACAAACCATCATCTCTTCCATTAGTCCAACGAAATCATCATCATCCCCAACTTCAAATGCATCTCCTCAACAATTGAATAGTCCCATATCAACAACCCTGTCTATCAAACTAAACAACGATGACTTGGTCACTCTTAAAAATTTGGGTTCTGGTAACTCAGGTACAGTTTCAAAAATTTTACATATCCCTACTCAAAAGACAATGGCTAAAAAAATCATTCATATTGATCTGAAAACAGTTATACAAACTCAAATCATTAGAGAACTAAGAATTTTACATGAGTGCCATTCTCCTTATATCATTGAATTCTATGGTGCTTTTATAAATAATAATAATACTATAGTAATTTGTATGGAATATTGTAATTGTGGTTCTTTAGATAAAATTTTAGAATTATCAAAACCAAAACATTTCCCTATTCATGTCTTGAAAAAATTATCTTTTGCTATATTAAATGGTTTATGTTATTTATATACTAATCATAAAATTATTCATCGAGATATTAAACCTTCAAATGTCTTAATGACCCATAAGGGGGATTTTAAATTATGTGATTTTGGGGTAAGCAGAGAATTAACTAATTCTTTAGCAATGGCTGATACTTTTGTTGGGACTTCTACTTATATGTCTCCTGAAAGAATTCAAGGTTTAAATTATGGCATCAAATCAGATATCTGGTCAATGGGATTAATGCTAATTGAATTGGCTACGGGTAAATCGATTTGGGCCGATGACTCAAATGATGATGATATTCCAAAAGGTCCAGAAGGTATTTTGGATTTATTACAAAGAATTGTTAATGAAACTCCTCCTTCTTTGAAAAACAAATTGAATTCAAATGGGGAAAAATTCGATGATGATTTATGTAATTTCGTCGATTCTTGTCTAATTAAAGATGATAATTTAAGAAAATCTCCTTGGGATTTACTAAATGATAAAAATGGATTTTTGAAAAACGTCCAATCGGGCTATTTTGATAAAGATGTTAAAATTTGGGCTAAAAAAATTAGAAAGTTACATAAAAACAAATATGAATCTGGTCCGGATAAAAAATAATAAACTTGTATCTGCTTATATTAGCCTATGTTAGTATAATTATATTAGTATTATTATATTAGTATTATTATATTAGTTTATTATACTAGTATTATTATATTAGTTTATTATATTAGTATTATTATATTAGTTTATTATATTAGTATTATTATATTAGTTTATTATATTAGTTTATTATATTAGTTTATAATATTAGTTTATTATATTAGTTTATTATATTAGTTTATTATATTAGTTATTAATTTACATACACTCACACTTTACGTTCAATTGGTTCAGAACTTGATTCATTTGCTGTATCATTATCTGATTCAGTTTTTTTAGAAGCTTGTAATTGTTTAAAATATGCTGCATATCCGTATTGGGATTTGGCTCTAAAACCTGGGCCCCATTTCCCAAATATAAATGGTAATGGTACCATGGCTAATGAAATGAATGCAAATACTGATGATGCCCATCCAATATTCAAACGATCATACATTTGAACAGTGAATAATGGGAAAACACTTGCCAATATATAACGTAATAAATTATTTGCAGCTAATGCTGAAGCAACTGATAATGGAGGGAATGCCATTGAAAAATATAAAACAACTGAAAAAAATACTAAAATTAAACCAAAACCAAATGGGAATCCGGCAGCAGTTGGTGCCATCCAATGAACTGATTCAAATTTACCAGTCCATCCTAACCAAAATAATGATATTGGTAAACAAAATGCTCCGATTTTACCAACCAATAATTTTTTCTCTGGTGGATCAAAAACTGGATTACCATCAGCGTCCCTTTTACCTCTAGTTCCGTCAGGATTTTTAGGAAATGCAATAGTAACATCCAAAATAATGTAAAAGATAACCCCAACAATTAATCCAAGACCAACAGCAATAAATGGTAAACCAGAATTACCAAGAGTGAAGTGATGGACCCCTCTAAAGATAATTGGTAATGCTTCAAAAAATCCAAATAAAACTGCAAAAATAAAAGCAATATAGATTGATAATAATGAAACAATTGGTTCCACAACTAACATTTTAAGTGGTTTTAATAAAGTTACAGTAATAATTGATTTGAAAAAATTCCAATCTAATTGTGGATGGTTTAATTTAATACCTCTCTTTTTAGCTCTTCTAGCTAAGATAATATGTTTTAAAGTTTCTGGACAAAGTAATAAAAATGGTAAAACAGCACCTGAAAACATAAGAGAAACCCACATTGTCCATTCCCAGCCTTTTTCTTGAGCTGCAAACCCACCAACAATTGGACCAATAACTGGACCTAAAAATGGAGCAACACAAAATAATGCAACTGCAATAGACATTTCTTGAGGCGAATGTCCCCATAAATCGGAAATAGTACCAGCAGCAATTGATAAAGCAGGAGATGCAATATAACCACAGAAAAATCTTAAAATTAAAATTGTTCTTATATTTTTAGCAAGACCAACCCCCATAGTAAATAACATGGAAACTGGGAAACTAAACATATAAACAGGTTGACGACCAATGATTTCAGAAAGAGGAGCCATTAAAACTGGACCAAGGCCTAAACCAAGAAGATAGAAAGTTAAACCTGAAAGACAAAGCTCTTGAGATTTTTGAAATTTTTGCATAATTTCTGGAACTCCACTAACATAAAGAGAAGAACCTAAACTAACACATAAACAAACGTTAGCAACAGTCATGGTAATAAACCATTTTTTCCATTTGGGCCAATTTTGAGGATTATCTGGATCACTTGGACTGTCCCAATCCAAATCTTTAATATCAATAGCTCCGTCATTTGCTTGTTTAGAATGTTGTGAATAAGTTCTTAAAATATCTTCATTAACAGCTTCATCATAAGTACGATTACTCAATTCACGTCTTAATTCTTCTTCATTATATTCTTCATTATTGCGTTGAGGAACAGCATTACTTGGAAGATCTTTAATTGAAGAACTTTCACTAGTATTATTCACAGTATCAGACATCTTTTTAGTTCCAATGGCATCAACATCATCATTCAAAGGATCTTGATTAGCTTTTATACTCCCAGCATCGTAACCATTCTCCGAATTATGTCCGGCCTCAGCATCAACCTCGGATTCGTAATCTTCAGCCGTTTCATATCCTGACGACGTATATCCGGACGAAGCATCCACCGATTGTCTTGGACGATGACCTGATTGACCAGAACCAAGAGCTGCTTGTCTCAATTCTGCTTCTTCACTAGCTGATGTTCCCAAAATACCCATGATTGTCTTCACAATTGCTAAACTTTTAACCGGGTTGTAACTTAAGCAGGGATTTAATGGAGTTTAGAAAGAAGAAGTAATAACAAATTTTATTCGAGAACGAGAAAATTCTTTTTTTATGCTAAGTCTTCGTTATAAATAAATAAAAGAATTGACTACAAAGCTGAATGGTTTATTTCTTTCAACAAAGGAAAGAATCAACGAAAAAAGAAATGAAATAAGTATTAAGCAAAACAATACTAAATTTGATAGAATAAAGGCTTATTCTGTTCAATATTATTCCAGCACTTCTTGCCCGTATCTTAAAAGCGGTCTTTAGACTTGCAAAAGGGCTTAATCTTTGGGGCCATTTATTTGAAACTTCATTCCTTTTGAATTTCGATGAGCTCAAAGTCCATTTTGCGCTCGTTTGGAACATTTATGTCCGGACTCTCATTAAACTCCCTGGAACCATTTTTCCGGAGATAATTTGTTCGATCGCAAGGCCAAGTTTTGGTATTTCCCAAACTGTGGAGAGTCCAAACCAAGATTACCCAATCTTTCAGTCGATAACCCACTTTATCAATGGCCATTGTTGGTGGTGATTGCTGCTGGGTGGTGGATAGGCGTGGGCCCTTGATTGCAAAACACGGGGGGAGGACTGAACTTGGATAAATGTCTAACATGCAAAATCGAAAAAAAGTGTCCCGGGGTACGGGTCTCCCGGCTGGACTTACTTCTACATGAGCTATGCATGCAGCGGAGTTATTATTTTTCTGAAGCTTGACATGTGCCGAGAACCGAAAAGTCGCTTAAAAATAACGTTTTTTTTTTTCTGCCGTTGCCACTAGCCGCATCGAAGATCGGAAAACCGATTGCAATATCCATCGGGTAACTACTAGTCAGTTTTAAAAGCTTAATAAGGTAAATCTACGTTTAGAGAAAGTGTAAATGTGATTATTAGCCATCTAGAGAAAACGCAAATGTATTTCTTAGCCATTTAGAGAAAATGCATATGTATTTATTAGTCATTTAGAGAAAATGCATATGTATTTATTAAGTATCTTCGTTCCAACCGTAATAGGTTTTAGCTCTGAAGTAGCCAAAGAGAAAATTGCTACTGAATAGACCCACCACTAGTAAAAAACATAAAAACCAAAACTTCAAGCCTAAAGGCTCGACTAAAGAATTGAGAATCATACCAATTGTCTGTGCACTGATTGACGCTTGCTTTCCACCTCCATTGAAGGGATCTTGATTCATACATTTCAACCAGTAATTACATTGTCTTTCTAATGCTGGCACTATAGTATCAGGAGAACATTGATTTTCATGATATTGTCTTTCGCAGCTTACTATATCAACCATTATATCATTTGCGTGCGCTAGAAGTTTATGCTGAATGTCTTGTTTAATCAGTTTAACCATACTGGTCAAAATATAACTTCCGTATCCAAATACAATTACATTGACTAGCAATTGCAAATATGTCATCAACATGTAAGGAATTTTTTCGTTGGGGGTGCTTTCTTCCCACGGTTGGGGGAGTTTGATTTTATCAAGTTGATACTCTGGCTTATCTGGTGCTGTGCTAATGGCCGGCTGGGCCAGCACGGTGGTAGTGGGCGCATTGCCGTAATAGTAATGATGGTGATGTATTTCAACATTGCCGTTGGCCCGGGCAAACTGTCGCTGGTAATTCCAACTCTTATTCATTTCATTACTATATATTGGAGCTTGTTTGATCTCGGGTGCCATTTCGTCATTCTCTGCTAAAAATATTTTGGCGTCGACCTTGGGTTTAAAAGACGTCATATTGCGGGCAACTTCACTTTTCGTGCTGGGATACATGCTAGTGTCGTATTCGTAATCAACTTGATCCTCCCTTTCGGCCTCCTTATGGTTACGCCTTATGGCCATCTGTGCCCCAAGCGACGTAGGCGATAAAATTAGAGAGTTGGAGATGTTTCCAACTAGCCCTTCGCTGTCTTCTTGGTTAATTTCTGTATCGGTTTCATCAATTTCATCATCCTCATGATCGATTTGATTTTTGATTTGATTCTTGAATTGATCCTTGTTTTGACTATCGATTTGATTATCGAGTTCATCGTTCATCTGCAAGGAAGTTTCAGCATTCTCACCTATGCCTGCAAGAGATGATTCATTCTCTTTAGTCTCCATCTCATATGTAGCATCAACTTCCATTAAATCATCACTTTCGTCAAACGTATCCGGTACGTTATATGCTGTTCCGGTAGAAGGTCCTTTCTTTGGCGAATCATCGATGGATAAAGCCAGTAGGAATGCGCCATCAAGATCCTGATATATGTTTTGATGCCGACTCGATGTAAATGCCATCGTATAGATAAGATATAACAAACAAGTTTATCAATATTGGAAGAACACCAAAATCTCACTTTTAAACAAAAAAAAAAAAACGTCAGAAAGAAAAAAAAAAAAAATTAGGCAGCCCATCACTGAAAAATTAAACAGTGAAAAATTTACAAACTTATCACTAACTTGGTCATATCTTCGAATAGAACAAGCAAGGATGGGATCAAAGAAGAAGAAGACCGAAAAGCAAAAGGATTTTGTTAAAACAAAGTTGAAAGTCGGTAAAACAAAGGCAAAACCAGATAATTATACCGATACTTCATTCGTTGCAAAATCGATTTCACTTCCAAATCAGTCGTTAAACCAAAGAACTAAAAGTAGTTCTACTCCAACTACACTGCAAGGTCCCAGTGAGGATATAGATCTTTCGCACCACTTATCGCTTACCAAACATCACTCATCCAATACCAGGAAAGAAGTACTTGGATATATCGAATCCCATCTTCCAACTAATCCATCAGCTTATAAAGCAATAATCACCAGCATAACTCCATTAATTACCGATGAATCATTAAATGTTCGTCAAGCAGTAATCCTGTTACTCAATGCATGTGTCACTCGCCAACCAGGACTTTTAGCTTTACATATCCGACCAATTACTCTATTCATCCATGCGGCCATGTCTCATATCCAATCAGACATTCGTAATACATCGACCAAGTTTTTACAAGTTATAATAAACCACGCATCCCAAGCATTGATACGATCCTATTTTATTAAAACATTGAAGAATTACTTCACTTTAATGGCATGGACCCTTAAACAGGATAAAAAATCAGTTTCTTTAGCTATTACAACTAGTTCATCAATTGGAGGATCAACTAAAAAGGCTAGAATTCACCATTTGCAAATATTAAAATTGTTCTTAGAAAAATCACTTTGGGAAGAAAATGATCAAACAAGCCTGATCAATTGGGATAATATTGTTAGTATTCATCCTCAAACTAATAAATACTTATTACCAGATACTCCACAAACTTATTCATCTTTAAAATTATTCATACAAGAAATTCCTAAACCAATAACGAATGATGAAATGGGTAATGATGAAGGGAAATTCACTTTGGGAGATTTAGATCTGATAACTACTGAAGATCTTGATACCAGAAGAAAGGTATTAATTGATGTATTTATGGAACCAATGGTTAAAAACTTGAATAATTTAGTGAAAGAAGGAGGTGAAGTTGGTAGAGAAGCCCATTCATGTCTTAATTTATTTGATAAACTTAACGAAGAATTAAAACCTAAATAATTGTACATATATAGAAACAATGAATGTATTTTAAACAAGAGTAATATATTTATATACTTATATTGTAATATTAACCATATCATACAAAAGCAAGAAGAAAGAAGAAAAAAAAAAAATTAAAAAACAAAGATTGGAATATTTAAATACAGAAAACTCCCCATCATCAAAACTCCATTATAAGAATTATCAACTTACAAGAAAAAAGTATCACCAATGAGTCCTACAACAACCATCAAGAATCCCAAACCAGTAATTGAAGATCCTATGTTGTAACCGGATTTGACATGTCCCAAGTCATTGATGTATTCCTTCTTGTATAAGGCATTCTCCACTTCTTCTTCAATGGTTAATTCATGTTCCAAATCTTTAAGGGACTTGGATTCTTCACTAGAAGCAGGTTGTCTTGGAGAGTTTGGAACACTAGAATTTGGAGTCGAAGTATTGGAAGATGAATCTTCATCAGAAACATGGATATAGGATTTACCCAATTGTGAATCTTCATCGGATTCTCTCTTTTTCTCTAATTCTTGTTGAGAATCTTGCTTCTTAGCAAGATCTTTTTCAGTCGATTGATCTTGATTTGGAATAACTGGTAAAACTTGTTTGGATTTCTTCAATAACTTAGCTTCATACTTAAACGTCTTGTAGTAACTACTAATAATCCCAATTGGAACACTAAGAGCAGAGTATAAAATATAAGGATGCTTATCTCTAGGAGCTGAAGCAATGAATGCTAATCCCAAGAATCCGGTACTGATAGCCCCCAAGACAAGATTAGATATTCTGGTATTGATAATAACCAGGGAAACTTTCCCCAAAATCTCATTGGAATTGATCGAAACCTTGGCCTTCAATTGATTAATCAAAAGCGGGATCGACTCAACGGACTGGTAAGTCAAATTACCAGCCAATAACCCTAAAGATGTGGCTCCAAGAACCTTAATTGTCGTAACACAAGTACCTGCCATTATAAGATACGGAATTCGTCCTTTTACAAACGGTTTGCAATCTAAAAAACGAACGCTAAAAAAACCAATTAGCACCAATGATTAGCTTCTATCCCAAAAAGAAGTTTAACCAAAAACACAAAAGAATAACTAGCTGTACAAGTAGTTTGTTGCTTGTTGATAAGAAGGCAAAATCCCTAAAGACATATATAATCTTTTTTTTTTTTTTTTTTGATTTGTATGACAGGTCGTGTGCACACCGCAGGGGTTCCTCTTTTTGGGTTAATTCTCCGGTGCTGATGTACGGGCGTATTCCATAACCTACAATATAAAAGTTAACTTGATGTATATATAGTACAGAGGATGCTAGTTAATGATACCGAAGGAGCCTTTGCTTAGTTCGTTTTTGATTTCATTTATGATGCTTCGTTTGTCATCGTTTAGTTCACCGAGTTCGTCGTCACCCAAAGCATTAATTGCTTTTAGTAGTTGAACGTGATCATAGGTGAGTTCATTGAGATCTGGTTGTTTTCGATTAACACATAATCCAATCAAATCCTTATTGGTGAGGTTAACCAATAAACTGGTTTCCACTAGAGCATGGGCTAACTGAGGACATTGATCTAATAATTTTTTCATCAAGGTTGGATTTTCTATACTCATGGATTTTGCTTCTCTGATTAACTGGTTTGCAGATTGTTGGTCCATGGTAGACAACGATGCAGAGATTGCTTGCTGGGCGGTTTGGTTGGGGAAGATCTGGGTACCTAACGGTAATGGTGGAAGTTTGGAAGCGTTAGTCATTCCGTATACTCCAGTTATACTTGATTCCGGGAAGGATTGATTATCGTTTGAAAAAGCACATTTCAAAAATCGATTCCCGATATTCGAATTATGTAAGTTTCGTACTGCTGATGCTGCAGTTTCATGATCATTATACCTAACAAAAGCGTATCCTTTAGACTTCCCGGTCGTTGAGTCAAATAACAATTTAAGGTCCAGTACTGGTCCCACGGACTTGGCTATATCCAAGACTTGTTCTTCAGTATAATCAAAAGGGATACTCCCAATATAAACACTTCTACTCTGTGATTCCATCTTGGTAGTATAAAACAAGCACGAAGTATAAGTATGAAGTATGAAATATGAAAGAAGCAGAGGGCATTTTTCATTGATAAAACTGTAATTTTGTCTTGAAAAAACCAAACACCCGTAAACCACAAAGAAAAATAAACAAACCAAAAAAAAAAAAAAAAAAAAAAAAAAAGAGGTCTTAAGAGAAGTATTCCTACTGAAAGCTGAATACAACTGGTCATTAACAATGGATACAAAGGAAATTAAGTCGACGGTGTCTAATTTGGAGAAGTCCAGTGACGACACCACTATTTTAAAGTTGTTGAACATCTTGAACGATGGGGTAAAACCAAGTGAAAAATTATTGAGAGAAACCAAGGTTGGTATGGCAGTTAACAAATTAAGATCAAGTAATAACGGAGAGATTAGCAGTTTAGTTAAGAAGATGATTAAGACATGGAAAGAGGCTGTTCAGCTTGAAAAATCAAGCAAGAAGAAGCCATCACAACCCCAACAATCACCAAAAGGTTCACCAACATCATCGGGTTCTGCCACTCCTTCAAATAAACCAGCAGCACCAGTGGCAGCACCTAAACCTGGTTCTACTAATATTAAGTTCCACAGTGGACCAAGGAATCCAAAAACTGACGGAATTAATACCGCATTATACGATAATTCGACAAGAAATGCTTCAATCGGTGCATTATATACTGCATTAGCAATTGAAAGAGAAGAAACTGGTGAACATATATTATCAGTTGCTCGTGAAATTGAAAGCGAGGTTTATAAAGCAGAATATGCTAGTGTGAATGATAATTATAGAAATAAATTAAGAACCTTCACTATGAATTTAAGAAATAAGAAAAATCCAGAATTGAGAGCAAGATTATTAACTAATCAAATAACTCCATCTAATTTTATCAAAATGTCTCCGAACGAAATGGCACCCGAAGCTTTAAAGAAGGAAATTGAAAAATTACATAAACAAAATCTTTTTGAAGCTCAAGGTGCAACTGAAAAGAGAGCAGTTACTGATAGATTTACTTGTGGTAAATGTAAACATAAAAAAGTTAGTTATTATCAAATGCAAACTAGATCTGCTGATGAACCTTTAACTACTTTCTGTACTTGTGAAAACTGTGGTAATAGATGGAAATTTTCTTAAGAAAATCAAAAAAAAAAAAAAAAAAAAGCTAAAAAAAAGAGTATGTAAACTACAATTAGAAGTTTTTGTATGTAATATATTATTTATCTATTATATTCGTAATTTACATGATTAATTGAATGAAGCATTCTTGGTAATATAAGAGATTAAATCAACTTTTGTAACAATTTGAACTGGTTTATATTCAGCATCAGTAACAATTGCATTTGAATTGGTTTCGAAAAATTTATTCAATAAAGATAATGGAGTATCCAAAGTAATTGGTTGGTATCTTCTTTTAGCAAAACCAGATTGTTTTGAAATATCAAAAGATTTTTCAAAGTCTCCTAATTTTCTGAAATCTAAGAAAATTGATCTAATTGAATTAGTTAATTGAACTTTTTTAGTGCTTAATGATTTTAAAATTTTTGATAATGTTATTAAACCAACTAATTTCCCGTTAGAGCTTAACACTGGTAATTGATCAAATCCATTACTTTGTAATAATTCAAAAGTTTTACCAACAGTATCAGCCAAAGTAACAGTAACAACTGGAGATTTATTTGCAACCAAATCTTTGATTGAATTTTGATTTAAGAAATCATCAGTTTTCTTAGCTGCAGTATTATTTTCTTCAACTTCGAATCCATTGGTTTTCATCCATTCATCATCAGCAAATTTGGTTAAATAAGATCTAATTGAATCAGGGAAAATAACAACAATAGTATCGTCTTCGGTTAAATCTTTACCAATTTGTAAAGCTGCTTGTAAAGCACTACCAGAAGAACCACCAACTAAAATCCCTTCTTCTCTAATAATTCTTCTTGCTAATTTAAAAGATTCTGCATCATCAGTTTTAATCCATTCGTCGACATATTTTCTCTTTAATACTTCTGGAATAAAATCGTAACCAATACCTTCAACGAGATACCCGTCACTGGTATCATTTAATGATTCTGGTTGAGCTAAAATAGAACCTTTTGGATCAGCCCCAATCACTTTAACTTTTTCATTTTGATCTTTCAAATACTTGGAAGCACCAGTAATAGTACCACCAGTACCTGCACCAGCAACCAAATGAGTAACAGAACCGTTGGTTTGTTCCCAAATTTCATAACCAGTACCAAAATAATGAGCATCAGGATTAGCTTCATTAGAATATTGATCCAAAATAACTGAATTAGGAATCTCTTTTTCTAATTTTCTGGCTACTCCAATATGTGATTCTGGTGCATCCCATGCTGCTTCAGTAGGTGTTCTGATAATTTCAGCCCCTAATGCTTTTAAAACACTAACTTTTTCATTAGACATTTTCTCTGGTAAAGTAATGATGGTTCTGTATCCTTTAACTGCTGCAACCAATGCTAAACCGATACCGGTGTTACCAGAGGTTGGTTCGATCAAAGTGTAACCTGGCTTGATTCTTCCGGTCTTTTCTGCTTGTTCAATCATGTTCTTGGATATTCTATCCTTGATAGAACCACCAGCATTGAATAATTCAACTTTAGCATAAACTTTGGCTTTAATACCGTACGATTGCGGGATTCGGTTCAATTTAACCAAAGGGGTGTTCCCAACGAAGTCTAACACATCGTCTGCTAATGGTGGAATTGGTGCCATCTTGACTACTACTTATCTAATACAAAGATCAAAGAAAACTCTGGTACTTAGTCTGAAAAACTCGATGGGAAGAGAAGAAGGAGGAAAAAAAGAAAGAAAAAGTGTGGCTGCCTCGATGCGGCACCTGATTTTTTTTTTTTTTTTTTGTTTTGTTTGTTGTTCTGTGATTTGTCCGAGAGAATTTGCTTCATTAGTTGCAAAAAAACAGTATATAGTCTATAAATTGATGATTTTACATTTGACAACGTCAAGATCTTCGCCAGGAATACCCTTTGTGAAGTCAAACACGGAAAAGATCCCTTTGCGGTCGACGGTGAAGACCTTACCACCATCGCTTGAGAATTTTACTGATGCCGATTCGGTATAGTGCTCAGCATTGGAGACTTCACCCAAAAGAACCACGATCTTCTTACCCTGGGTTCCGGTGGCACTGGTGTTGAGACGGAAGTTTGGGGTGGAGACTAGGTATAACTTACCTGTTTTATCGAGGAATACTATGCCATCACCACGCGGAGACATGGAGAACCCATGAATCATTGAACCGATTTCTGGGAACCTCATGATGATTTCTGCGTCTTTGATGTTGGTGAGTTCGCTATTCTCGGAGTTCTTTCTCATTGGCGTGCCTGCTATGGTTGCTCGAATGGAGACTGGCGTCCGTGCCATCGTTGGTGTGTCTAGAATCAATGGAGGGACCATCCAAACGAATAACCACCGAGGGTTTGTTTTTCAACGAGCTAGGTAGTTAACACAACTGTATTGGAGAATGAAGAGCCAAATTGTAAGTCGGTGACTCCTTCGTTATCCATCATCAACTCCGGTATCGTAATAAACATCATTATCGTTTTCATCCAACCCCAAGTCGGATCTTTTCCTATCATCGATGCCAAAGTCTAGACTATTACCCAAGATATTCGATGGCTGATTTCTTGAGTATTTGGCATCAGCCCAAATCAATCTTGGCCGTCTATAATTGTCAGAATGGGCACTTCTTAATCTGATGATAAGATATCTTGATTCCCATGCGGTACAACATAATAAATGTGTTGACGATGCATTAAAATTGATCAATTTGATGGGATCTCTATATGGAATGGTTATAGTGATTGGTTCCACTGAATCCAAAATTTTTTTCGATGGGATGGTTGTGCAAGGAATCAATCTGTTTAAAACTATAAATGGTTGCTCTTTTCCTGAAAGCCTCTCTCTTGCAGTAATACCACATGCAATCAATGATCCATTGGGACTGATTGATATACATCTTATGGGGAAATTGGTTACATAGGTATAAAGTGGTTTACCTAATGGACCTAATCTTTCATTCACATTGAAAACTCTCATAATTCCTTTAGTACCAGCTATTATTAAATAGTTACTTGATATTTTACAATGTAAAAGCTCCCACAGATTTAATTTTTTCTTAATATCATCATTGGTGATATTAGTATTGTTATTAGTGGTATTTGAATCATTATTTGTGCCACTGAATTCATTTTTCAAAATCACTTCTTCATTTTCATTTAATGTAGATGGTATCAAATTATTAAAATTTGATCCATAATCTCCATTCAGTTTACCACAACATAATAAAACAGGTTTATAACTATCAATATTTCCGTCTCCAACAATGTACTCATACACCTCCCAGCGTTTTTCGGCCATTAGTACAAACCTGGTGACTTCCCGACCAGACTTATTATCAACATAAGTATGAATATGGCTCGAGATAAATTTTGAGTTTTTCTTAATCATCGACGACCCCAGCTTGAAAGGATTACTAGTAAAGTTGAATTTCATCTGTTGAGTTGGGAAGGTACTCATTTTACGATAAAATGGGAAGCATTTACTAAAGTTATATTCTTTAGTTTCATTCAAATTATCTAAAAGTTTGTTTTGAGTATCATCAAACTCTTCAGCCAAAATCGGGGCTTCGTCAATGGTACTGCCACGAGTAATGACTCCAGTGGATGGTTGAATAGTATCTTCACTGAATGGAACAAATGAATTAGAAGTATGAATAGATGGATCGGAGGGTAATCTATTTCTTTTCGATAAAGAGGATGTCGAAATGGCATTATTGTGGGGTGAAATCGATCCCGAATTAGTCCAGGGAGCCGAATTGATTGATTTGGTTCTGCTTAATGTCAGGCTTGACTGTTTAATTTCAATTGGTTGAGTACTTGATTTAACTTCTTTAACCTCGGGGTTATTTTCTTCTTTGGCAAATTTATAAAAAAGCCCCAATAAATCAATTGTTTCTCCAGTGGGAGAGCCGCCCCCACCTCCTTTCGTGCTAAAGCTGCTACGACGGGTATTACTATTGGCATCGTAACTACTTCTTTTCAGACTTGATCTTCTTCTTGTATTTTTAGCAGCTTGTGATTGTAATTGAAGAATGATTTCATACAAATCCCTCAAGGGTTTGATTTCACCCAAGATATTGACCCCTTCCCTATGGCAGTTAGGACACGTTGATGAATTATCAATCGAATTACTCGTCAAAGTAGAAAGAAAATATGATTCAGATACAAGACATCCACAGGTTAATACCGAAGCATCCAGAACCATGGTATTATAGCTTGAGCTGAGGACTTGGTCCCCCGGGAACCTTAACAACGATTCCAATTCAGCAAGTCGGTTCTGATCCATTGTCTTAGTACTTCCACACCAAACTAATGAAAGGATCCAAAAGATCAACTAGTTGGGAATGCTTATCTTTGTTAAAAACGTGAAAAAACCTTCCGGAAAAGATACTAATTTGTGTACAGGAAATACTCGATTTTGACATATTTTTAGATATTTCAATATAATAAATTATATAGTGATATTAAGCATACAAATTGATTATGAACTTATTACAAGCTGATTAAGTATAAATGCTTGTTATGAACTGGTAAGCATATATTGAAACGAATCTACTCAAACAAAAATAAATAGTGGTAAAACTGGTATTACTTATCCTTTTTATCTTCATCAGAATCATTTGTAGTTGGATCGTTGGGTTGATCTTGTTCTTCAGGACGGATGGTTTGAACCCGACTAATGGACGGAAGATTCCCCACTGGCTTAGGTGTAGACAGTCTACTTGTAAGATTTGAAACCGAGCCAGAATCATGGAGGGGTCTGTCTTCGGTGTCGTCATGGTCGTCACCTCCGATAACGTAGCTGGTGGAATGAAAAGACGGTTGGTGGAGAACTGAAATGGGTCTTGTAGTGGCGGTGTTACCAAAATTGATGAGCGAGGCAGAATGGGCACGCGAGGCAAGTTTACGTTCGGGATCAGAGGAGTCCTGTTGTGGTCCAGATGAATGGTTAGATTGAAAATAATCATCCATGCCAGCACCGATGTTAGAATTTTCAAGATTTAAGCGATTATAGCCAGAACTTCTCGAAGAATCATTAAATTCGTCATTGATTTCATTTGGAGATGGTTCATCTTCATTATTATTATGGGTAGGAATGTCGGTTTCATCAACTCCGTAATCGAAGAACAGGTAAAGAGCATTACCAAATTTACGAACAGATTGACCAAACGAACCAAGCATTCCGAAACTTGACCGGTTCCCATCGGGGTATAAACTGGAAAACTTATCATCATAAATGGGTTTCAATATAAGCGCCAGTCTTGGACACAAGTCTAAATCAACAAGTTTTTCAAATTCTTGAGAATCAGTATAAGTAACCCTTGGTATCCCGGGACGATGGAATAGGTAGTGAGTAGGTTGCGGATTCAGAGATTTAGCAAATGACGGCATCGACGAATTAGTATTCTTTATTATAGGAGGATTGGAACTATTATCCAACCAGATTCTTACATCGTTCAAAGTTTGGCTTGAACTGAAATCATTTTTAACTGAGTCCCCATCGAATAATCGAATCACCAAAGAGCAAACCACTGACTTGGAAGGCCTGACGTCGTTTCGTTTGGGTTGAATGCTCCCATTTCGTTCCCGCTTCATTGATTCTCGTTCTCTCTTGTCGGCTTCCAATAAAGCTTTGATTCTCTGGTGTTCCTGAGCCTGTTCTTTCTTATAGGCAGCCACATCCTGTTGATGTTTGCGCACCGACTCTTGATGGGATGATTGTTTTTCAGTTGCAGCATCGGTACCATCGGACATTTCAGTGCTCCCCCGTTCTTGATGATCTGGCGATAATGTAGTTAATCTGGTAATAAAACCTTTCTGGTCTAACTGAGATTCAAGAGTAATAATGTCTAGAAGCTTCCCTTTGCTAATCAAATAAAAACTAGGAAATTCAATGTTTGGGAAAAGTTGTTCAAAAAATGAATAATCAGTACTTCCCTGTATAAGCTTAAGACAAATAAACCGCTTCCTGAGAAAAGAAATATATTCATCCTTTATTCTATTATCCTTAACATCAATAAGATACTTTTTAATCAAGGGTGAAACCTCCTCTGTCGCCCTATCTTCCTCCATATATACAAATAGTGGCTTGCTTTCCGATAAACTTGCTTGCACAGCTACTTGAGCCGATTCTCCAAATAGATTACTTAGTAGCGTCATCATCCTATTCAATGCCCAAGAGATTCACAATCCTATCGGATAAGTTGTCTGACTTTTCAAATTCAGGCTTATATCTTTTCACTTTTTGCCTGACACTACACTAATATATAGAAAAATAATAGCAATAACTAAGGTGCACGGGTGCATCGCTCACATGACCCCAAAACCAATTGATAGTTTGACAGCTTCCCCGGTGTTCCCTTGTTCATAGCTATGTTTGATGGGCTACATGTCGATGCCGGGGGGACTGGGTCCGTGTCGGGGTGATCGAACCACAACCGTCTACTAGACACCATCTCGTAAACCGTATGCTCTAAAACCTTCGTATTCCCTTACTGGCCCAGTGGATCTACCTCCGTACCTTTCTGTTTGTTTACATTTTGATCTTTAACCGTTGACTTGATTGTCCTTTGATCATTAGCATTGATAACCATTGACTAACAACTAACCATGTCACGGCCAGGATCACCTACTAAGATGCGTGGAGGTACCACGTCACAAGCTCAGGGAACCAATATCAAGGTTCTTGTAAGAGTAAGACCGCTTTTAGCCTCGAGAAACCAAAGACGATCAAGTCAAGAGCTTGGTCAGCATGCCGGCGGAAGACCCCAAATCAACCATTCTTACCGTTCCACCCAACTCGTTGTATCATTCCCAACGAAACAAGGCTATCAGTAGTGCACAGAAAAAGACTTCTGAAGAACAGAAGTACTACTCATTTGATGAATCAGTATGGTCATTCGATAGTAACCAGTCGAATTATACCGATAATCGGAAATTCTATAACAAGACGGGGCCCGATATTATCGAGCATTTCTTCCAAGGTTTCAACGTGTGTCTTTTGGCCTACGGACAGACTAGTTCGGGTAAAACGTATACCATGATGGGTGATCGAGAAGAACCGGGGATCATACCTTTGACCATACGAGACATCTTGAACCAAAAGCAAAGGCTTGTTAATGAAAAGATCAATTGCCAATTGAAACTCCTGTACATTGAAATCTACAACGAACAGGTTAAAGATTTACTTACAAATAATCAACCAGACTTGAAAAAATGTCGAGTTAGAGAACATCCAACTTTAGGTCCATACGTTGAAAATGTAACCGAATGTAACATTGATCTGTATGCGGATTTCGTGAACTGTTTGAACAAGGGTAATTCGAATCGAGCCACGGCATCTACTTCAATGAATGATAATAGTTCAAGATCCCATGCCATAATAACGGTCAATTTGAAACAAACTAAATTTGTTTCTCAAAATGATAATAATACACTTGGGGAGGCCGAAGAAGAAATGGTCTCAAATATAAAATTGGTCGATTTAGCCGGGTCTGAACGATTATCTAAAACCAAAGTCTTTGGCCAACAAGATCGCGTTAAAGAAGGTACTCTTATCAATAAATCATTGACCGTTCTTGGAAGATGCTTCAATCTTTTGGCGACCAATTCAAATTCATCCTCTTGTCAAAACGCTTCGGTGATCCCATATCGTGATTCAACATTAACCTACATTCTAAAAGAAAATTTGGCCGGGAATTCAAAAAGTTTCATGATTTTTTGTATTTCTCCAATTGATTTTGAAGAAACTTATCAAACCTTGAATTACGCTAATCAAGTGAAGAAAATTAAAACCGCCGCTAAAGCAAATAAAACTAAATTGTCCCTGGCCCCCATTGATTGGGAAGAGCTTCGGGCAATGGATCAATCGGCAATCCAATCTTTAAAAGACGAAATTAATGATCTCACCAATAAATTAAATAATTTCGAATTGAATTCTTCTCCTACTTCAGTCCCTACAGAAGACAATAAATCTTTGAAATTAATTTCTTATCTTGATAATGAAACCTCAAAATTAAAATTCGAAAATACATTCTTAAAACAAAAACTCCTGGAACGTGATCGTCAATTACATGAATTACAAAGCCATGTCGATTACATGGATCAAGAATTATTTGGTTTCATCAAAAGAGCCACTCAAGATAAACTTTCTCTACAAACTGCCTCTCGCTTGGCTGAAATTTCTAATTTCAGCTCCTTATTAGAACAACACCAACGCGACTTAGAGCTTCAATTAGAAGACTACGACCCTGCAAAAGCGTTTTAATGAAAGGCTTTTATGATTGTTGCAAAATTTTTGTAGCCCTCGGCGTGTGCGAAACAATTGAAAAGACCGGTACCACCGACGAAAAGAAAAGAAAAAATTAAACTTCAAAACCTTTAGGTGACTTTTCAAAGGTTACATTTCCTTCAGCAAAAAGCATTCCAGAAGCATCACTCTTTTTATTCAATTGAAGATGGAATTCTTGAATTACAAGGTGGATCTTGTCTTGAAAGAAGGTACCAATATCTCGGGTACGATCACCCATGTGGACAATCAACTGATTAGTCTCAATGATGTGATTCAAAAATCGAATACCAGCTCCCAAAAATTTCCTAGCTTAAATGTTAATAGTGGTTCAATTAGCGATTTGAAAGTAACCCAATTGCCACCGGACTTATTGAAAAATAATAAAAATAAAAAGCATAATGCTGAACAATACGTTAATAAAACAAAAGATGTTTCTCTTTTGGATGATGCCATTGTTTTCGCTAGACCAGGTGTCAGATGATGATAATTCTCACCATCGTTCAAATCATTCTAAAACCTAACTCTACTCCAAGAGGGTCTAGTAGAACCAATACTCCAAAATTAGGATCAGCAAAACTTCTGAAAACCTATTCTAATACTGGGATCCGTTGAGCCTGATTGGGGGAATGGAAATGATGTAAAAGATATTAAGGAATCTAACGATTTTGATTTTGCTGCTAATCTAGCCATGTTTGATAAAAAATCAGTCTTTGCTGATTTCCATAAAAATGATAATGTTAGTTTACAAAATAGATTAGTTGGTCATAATAAACTTGATAATATCCAGCAACAAAATCCTAAAAAGAAGGAGAAGAAAGATAAATATGAAAATGATGAAATGGTATTGGATGTCAATAAAACTGATAATTGGGATCTTATTGGTAATTTGAATAAAAGAATGGGGGTTTCTAATGGTAGTAGTAGAAATAATAGTTCTGCCAATCTTCTTAAAGATGTCTCGTCAGGATCTTTAAAGAAAACTTATAAACTTGTTAATTCTGCAGACCACAAATCTGCTATTCCTTTAGCATCTCCAGTGCAATTGGTTGAAGTTGAAAGATTGGCTCATGACACTTATGGTGTAAATCCTTCGATAACGGCTGAAGTTTGTGCTTCTAATTTATCAGCATTAATTACTCATAATATCTTGGGTGGTTCAACTAGACTAAGTAACAAAAAGAATCATAATCTACCACCTTTAGTTTTAATTCTCATAGGAAGTGGTCGTTGTGGCAGTCGTGCTTTTGCAACCGGTCGTCATTTAACTAATCATGGTATTAGGGTTTTAGCATATGTTATTAATAATGATGATAGCGATAAAGAATTAACAAAACAATGGGACTTATTTGAAAATGTGGGTGGTAAAGTTATTACTTCAGATGTATCCACCTTAATCAACATCTTAACTCACGAATTAGATACCCCAGTTGAATTGATCATCGATGCATTACAAGGTTACGACGACCATTTGGAAGATATTTTTTACCAAGATCAAGACTTACAATCAGTCAAGGACCTTATTGTTTGGTGTAACGAACCAAAACAAAAAAATAAAATCATGTCTCTTGATATCCCATCGGGTATAGACGGTGGGTCAGGTACTGTTCTGGATCAGTGCTTGGTCTTACATTCTCGTTGGATCATTTCTATGGGATTACCTATCATTGGTTTAATTCACGCTTACAAAAATGGCCACTTGGGCGTCGATGACGAAGAGGTCGATCATTTCTTGGTGGATATTGGTATCCCAAATAAAGTCTACAGTACCAAGGGTAACTTAAGAAAATTCGATAAATTTTGGTTCAGTGCTGAGTTCAGCGTTAAACTAGACATTTTAACTGAATGAATAGCATCTTAAAATTCACGTCTTAATGAGCTCTTGTATATTATCTTCGAAATCTAATCTTAATTCCATGGAATTTCTAATCTTGTAGTCGTAAAGCCTAAAAGTATATGTGTAAATCCAGTACCCAATTAGAGCGACCAACGCGTAATTTTCAGTATTGATCTTCCAAAAAAAAAAACACCCAAAGAAAAAACATCTTAAAAAACAAACGCAGAGACTGAAAATTAACATTCATTTTAAGTTGGAATTACTCGACCAACAATATTAAATCCAACTAAAATACCTGTTGGGTCTCTGCATCAAGCTCCAAAGAGAATTCTTCAATATTGAAACTCGAAAGACCAAAGAATTTTGGAGACTAATTGAGTAATTCAAGATTGAAAAATAAATCATCGTTCTATCTTGCAGACCTGACTGATTTACCATGTTTGGTTCTGCGACAAATACTTCCAATAGCTGGGGAAACTCCAGTGGATTTGCCAAATCCAACTCTTTCGGAGGCCTGAGTAACAATGCCACTGGTGGTGGTTTGTTTGGCTCGAACAACAACACTAATTCGACCTCGTCGGGCTTATTTGGCAATTCAAATACAAATACATCATTTGGGAATAACAAAGGCCCGGCCACTTCTGGAGGGTTATTTGGAAATTCAGGACAAGCACCCGCTGCTGCTTCTGGGGGTGGGTTGTTTGGTAACTCCTCTTCAAATGCCAATGCTGCTCCTACTGGGGGGTTATTTGGTAATGCTTCCTCCAACACTAATTCTACACCTGCATCTGGAGGGTTGTTTGGAAACACCAGTGGTAATACTGCTAACCCTTCTACTACAGGTGGTGGCTTGTTTGGCAACTCACAAGCTCAATCCACAAATCCTAGTGGAGGGTTATTTGGTAATAACAACTCTACATCGAATAACACGGGTGGTCTTTTTGGTAACTCGGGTACATCTCAAAATAACAACGGTGGATCAGGCTTATTCGGGACTAATCCTAATTCCAACGCAAGTGGCGGCTTGTTTGGCTCGTCAAATCAGCCAGCGCAAGCAGGGGGTCTTTTCGGTAATTCCAATTCAAACCCTCAATCATCACTTGGAGCAAGCAATAACTCTTCGTCCATTAATAGCATAGGTAACAATCCTTATAATTACGATACAATTTTTAACAACATACAAAAAGATGTGCAGAATATGCCAAAATCCATTACTGAATCTGTTTTCAACAATAATTCCAAAGAAAATACAAACGTCAAAGGATACAACTCAAAACAAATAATAAAACCTCAAGAAAACAAATCGTCATTATTAAGTAAATTGGGTCAGACATTTAAACTCTTCAGAAATAAATACGGTCCAACGAATTCCACTTCTGGTTTAAGTGCCATCAAGGGATTATTTACCCAGCCAAACTATATTGATTCCAAGAATAAACAAAATCTTTTCCCAAAAGCTGGTGTTTTGCATAATAAAAGGTTTAATAAAAAAAGCTATCGATCCTCCGTCCATGATCGAGCTTTCAGTGACATCAAAAGACTTGTGATAAAGTCGAAACCATTGAAATTCCATCTCATCAATGCTGATAAAGTATTCAAAACGAAAAGGAGAAGAATTATTACGGATGATAGGGTTCCTTTGAGGAATTTCTTATCTAATAATGAACAATCTGATGATGATATCAGTGATTCCGAAGAATTGGAGCATAAAGTTCCCGCTAGTTATAAGAAAGAACAGCCTTTCGGTAAAAGTTATACAGATGATTCTGGAGAAAATGATCCAGATAATACTGAGATGAATAATGGGTACTGGTGTAAACCATCTATTAAGGAATTGAACAAGATGTCCATTGAACAATTAAGTAAAGTTGAAGATTTCACCATTGGGAAGCTCGAACATGGTATGATTTCCTATAGATTCCCTGTTGATTTGAGTTCTGTCCTCGCAAGCGCAGAAGAATCTGGCAAAACTCTTGGGGAAGAATTGTTCGATAATGTTGTTAAGTTTAGGAAGACTACTGTTCAAGTTTACGGGGGGTTTAAAAATAAGCCACCACTTGGAAAGGGTATGAACGTTCCAGCTGTTGTGACATTGGTCATGCCTCCAGAATCACGTTCGCTTGATGAACACATCAAAATGTTGAAAAATCTCACTGGTATGGAATATTTATCATATAATCCGTTTAACTGTCATTTTGTATTCAAAGTTAAGCATTTCAGTGTGTGGGGATTAGTTGACAGTAAATCACTCGATGAAGACGAAAGAAGAAAACTCGAGGCCCTTAAAAGGGAGCAGGATCAGAATGAAGCTGATGCTACCATGGAATATTATAGGCTTTATGAAAACGATAAATTCCAACAAGAATTGAAAAGACAGAAACTTAACGCCTATACTGGTCAATTACCAGGTGCCTGGGAAGATATCGCCGATGAGAAAGACAACCCATTAGTCGTCAAATCCAACATGGTTAACGACGAAATCAATAGACAGATACAATTACACAAAAATAGCCAAACTGCTGAATCTCTTAGCAGACAATGTTAGTGACATAACCATCGACTCTGAAGATGAATTAAGACCGGACTCCCCCGTCGGTGGGCTGTATTCTCAACCAGAAGAACCTGAAGTTGAGGCTAGAAAATATGATTATTTGAAACAACTTGTCTTTTCTTTACCCAAAGGGAACTGATATGAACGAATTAGTTGATGAAAAGGTTTTCGAACCTGAAATCACTGATGATTCAATTTTCAATAGAATTCAAATCAGACCCAACTTGGCAGTCTCTGATGATTGGTTAATACAGCTTGAATTTGCCAATGATATGAATTCATCTTTAACTTCATATATCACTTCGCAACGAGAATTACGAAATGTCGACATTGAAAAAGTGGATGATCTCTTATTTTCCAGTTTTAACAAGAAATCAACTCAAGAACAAAACACCAAGGATATCTATTCTAATACCAAGGCTATTGAGCATCTCGAGTTTGATGAAAAATTCCCACAAAATATTTCCAAAATCATTTATACTTTAGTTCAACGTGCTTCCATCGAAACAAGATTTAATAAATATCCATTAGTCAAGGAAGCTACTGATTTGACATTCCGTGATCTTTTGATCAATGACGTTGGCGATGAGGAAGAGCTTCTACTTCTTAAACTTGGATCGGTGCTTTTTGATGAAGTTGAAATATCCAGCATTGAAAAATATAAAGGTGTTGATGTTTCAAATACCAACTTAATTGATTATTTGAAGAAAGGCTTTCAAAGAGAGATTTTTGGAGAATGGCTCAAAGAATTCAATAAGAAAAGGATTGATGAATTATTGGAGATCAATGGTGAAGATGTTTTGGAAAGCATATTTTTAAATGTGTGCGCTAATAACTTGAAACAAGCAATTATTCTCGCCATCAATTCTAATAATTCACATTTATCAGCTTTACTCACCTTATTGGATTCTAATGATAAGGCTGTTCAAGCAATTTCTAAAGCGCAATTGGATCACTGGAATGACACAGCAGCTTCATCTTTAATCCCTCCTCAAATTATAAAAATTTACCAAATATTGGCTGGAGACATTAACGATGTCGTCGAAAACTTACCTTGGAGTGTTGTTCTTGCATTGAAATTGTTCTATGGAGACCAATCCATTGAATTACACGAACTTATTCAGGATATTTCCCCTTCATCTGGAAATAATGTTGTAATTGATATTTTGAAAATATACTATGCATGGAAGATTGATAACAAATCTAAAGCATTATCAGATATCAAGCATTCAAATGCTAATATCAAGGTCAAATGGATATTCCATCAAGTATTATCTAGAAGACATGATCAAGTTACAGAAAATGAGCTTACTATCGGGTTTGGTCAATTTTTGGAAAAAATTGGGTTATGGAAAGAAGCTGTGTTTGTTTACTCGCATCATACCAGTGATGTAGAAACTGAGAAATTGATCAGAAATGTTATCATTTCCAATGTCGATAAATTAAAGGACCATCTGAATGATGAAGAAAGCTACTTGAATGAAACGCTCAAGGTCCCTCATAGTTTAATTTACGAAGCCATTGCTATAAAACACCACCACGCCGGTGAATACTGGCTTGAAGGTGAAGCATTGGCCACTGCAAAATTGTGGGAAAAAGCCCATGAAAACATTATCAATGAATTGGGTCCTTCGGCTGTTATCGCAAATAATTCTGATTATAAGAACCATTTATTGAAACTCATTGAACAATTCCCGCGTTCAGGTGGAATCATTCCTAATTGGAAACAAGGTGCTGGAGTCTATTCTGACTTTTTCCAATTGAACGATCGTTTTGATAATGCTGAACCTGTCGATATCAACCAGTTAGACCTATTATTAAGTAACATCTCCCAAATCAGCAATGAGGCTCCGTTTAGAGTCAAGGTTGCATTAAGTTTAATCTCCAAACGTGTTGGGGATATTGCATTAGCTCACAAGGATGATATCAAAGACGTTAAAACCAAGATCTTTGCCTTGAAATTGGGCGAAAACGAACGTGAGTACTTCTCTAACCGTATCTAACCCTCTACTCTACTATGCATTGTATTAGACTCTTGTACTATAATGAAAAGTAATTTTTGTAATTATCAATTTTGTAGACTTTGCTATAAGATTTTTGCAGTTTCTTTCAAGTGATCAAAAGAAGTTTCCTGCATGTAATTTATTCGTTTTTCTTTTTCTTTTTATTAATCATCAAATATTGATGGATTAGATACTACTTGATTTTCTTCAGATTATATTATATTAATATTGGTTCTTGTCAAAGTGACCTACGGTGTTCTTTCCAGTGATTAGTGTTTAGCAAGAGACATAACAAGATAAAAAACAAGCTAGAGGAAAAGTAAGAACTAACGCAAATTCATAATTAAATGGCACCTTCGATAACAAAGACACAACTATCGGCTCCTGAGCCAGAGCATTGCCCGGGACCAGAATCAGAGAACGCTGGGAAGGGAGATGCTTGTCAGGGATGTCCAAATCAAAATGTTTGTGAGTCACAACTACCTCAAGGGCCAGATCCAGATATTGCTCTTATTAATAAACGACTTTCTCATATAGACCATAAATTACTTGTCTTATCGGGTAAAGGAGGTGTTGGGAAGTCTACATTCACTTCTATGTTGTCGTGGGCATTAGCTGCAGATGAAGAACTTGAAGTTGGGGCAATGGATCTTGATATCTGTGGTCCTTCCTTACCACGTATGTTAGGGGCTGAAGGTGAACTGATTCATCAATCAAATTCCGGATGGTCTCCTGTTTATGTTGCTGATAACTTGGGCCTTATGAGTATATCGTTTATGCTTCCTGACCCTGATTCTGCTATTATTTGGAGAGGTGCCAAAAAGAACGGTTTAATCAAGCAGTTCTTAAAGGATGTTAATTGGGGTGATCACTTGGACTACTTGGTGGTTGATACTCCTCCTGGTACCTCTGATGAACACTTATCAGTTACAACGTATATGAAAGAAGTTGGTATAGATGGTGCATTGATTGTCACTACTCCCCAAGAAGTTGCATTGTTAGACGTCAGAAAAGAAATCGATTTCTGCCGTAAAGCCAATATAAGGATCTTGGGTCTAGTTGAAAACATGTCAGGATTTGTTTGTCCAAATTGTAAAGGTGAATCACAAATTTTCAAACCAACCACTGGTGGTGGTAAACAATTATGTCAAGATTTAAACATTCCTTATTTAGGGGCCGTTCCTTTGGACCCTAGAATTGGTAGAGCTTGTGATAGTGGTGAGTCCTTCTTTGATAGCTATGCCGATTCTCCAGCTGCTACAGCCATCTTAGATGTAGTTGATGGTTTAAGGGACCAAGTCGAATTGAGCTTAAACAAATTGAACTTAGATAATTAATTTTATATATTGCATTTTAATACCTTCGTATAATCTTTACTATTACATTGTAGCCTTAACTACTGTAGTATAGTCCTTCTAAACATTTGAAGAAGCTTTTGTGAACTGATGATTTAAAAAAAAAAAATTTGGGAGGAAAAAAAAAAGATCAAAAGATCAATTTTGATATCAAAAGATAAGGATTAGGCTTCTCTACGGACATGAGTCATGAAACTATAGAGCAGTTCATAAGGTCTGATACCCATTTCACTAAGACACGTATAAGCTCTTTATATTCTGATTTTAACCGGCTTAAAATCTTGAATCCAGATGGTTATGAAGCTAATCTTAATGCTTGGTTACATCTACTTCTTTCTTTACTAGAAAGCAGGTCTTTAATGAAATATGAGGATTCAGTTCAAACATCCCTTTCAGTACCCACTCGAAATCCAAATTTAGATCAGCTTTTGGCGTTGCCGGTGTTGGGTAAGCCACGCAGTTTGGGACTAGTTCTTAAAGAACTTGTTGAAAGAAAACAGTTGATCCCAGTATCCGAGTATAAAGCTTACGATAAACCTTTTGAGCAGTACTTCGGCAGTCAAGGTTCATTGGTGGACTATGTTTCTCCTACTAAATGGTTGAGCTGGGGTTTGATGTCATTGGGACTACTGTACGAATTTACCCCCGTATTGAAAGATGGTACTTTGAAAGCAGATAATTACTTTTCCTGGGAGAAATTTGTTACCGTTGCTGATGGTTTATTGAAAAAATTGAAAGAATATGTGCATGATGGCAATTATAGCAGTCTAGTATATGATAAATCAGAACTACTAGAAGTTATTCAATCGAATATTGATTCTCAAATTACCCCATTTGATTTGGATCTTTTGCTTATATATTACTCCAGAGATAAAAATCACCTAGCAACCCTGAAAGTTGAAGACCGTATTTATATTAAGTTTAATTCCATACAGTTTGGTAATGCAGTTGAAATATCAGAGGCCGATATTGGAATATCGAACTTGAAATCAAATATTGCCCAGTTAGAAAAGAGAAATGATCAATTATCTCATGAACTAGATGATAAGATCCCCCAATCCATTCAATCATTAATATCCAAACCTGATTCTCTGGAAAGAATCAAGAGAATACTTGTTAATAAAAAAACCATATCCAAATCTTTATCCAAATCTCAAGATATTGTAAATCAACTTAATTCAATTTTACTCAAAATCGATGATGCTACTTTAAATTCTCAAATATTGCAAATTTATAAAACTAGTATAAAAACGTTATCTAGTTTAAATAAAGTTGATCTTGATGAAGTTGAAAATATTAAGAATGATTTGGATGATGAAATCCGAAATGTTGACGAAGTTTCTAATAGACTTAATGATAATGCTTATGATGATGAAATTGAAGAGGAATTCGAAAGACTATATAACGAGTCCAAGGACAAACCTTTGAGAAGTAAAGAAAACAGTCAAGAACTATTAGATAAGTTAGACGATTTGTCAATAGACAATACCCCAATTGAACAATCGGACACAAATAAAGAAAAGCTCGAGCCTTTAGCTAATTAAGTATTCTTATAGATAATATAATTTTAAGGAAATCATTTATTATAAATTTATTTATTAACTTTTTCAATTAGACAAAATTTTACGCCAGTGATTGTCAAATAAGATATCAAGAAAAGAACAGAACGAAAATTACAAAAAAAAAAATAGAAAAGAATAAATACATGGAGTAAATAAGAGTAATTAAAAAAGTAATAAACATCAAGAAAAAATTGTAGGGATATAGAATTAAACGGTGAAATGGAGTTGATCAATCAACTAATTGAATTATTGAAGTTAACCTAAAATTTGTAAAATTTGTTGAGTTAAATTAAATAATTCATTTTTTGGATCATCAAATTGATCACTTGAGTTAACATCTTTACCATAATTATAATTTGAATGTTGTTGAGATTCACTTAAAGTTTTAATACCGGATAAAATTGATTCATTTTTTTCAATTAATTGTTTAATTTCATCATTTGGACTTTCTAATAATTGTAAAATAGTCCATAATGCAATATGTTCAAAAGTAGCACTTTCACTTTTCAAAAATCTAACTAAAAACCCATAAATACCACTTTCTGGTTGAGACCAATTATTTAAAATATAATCTTTATGCTCATTTGAAACTCTTGAACATAAATTAGCTAAAGCAGCAGCAGAATTACCACAAACTTCACCATTTTCACTAAATGTTAGTGGGATTAAAACATCTATTATTTTAGATTCATATAATTTTGGTTTTAAATCATCAGCCAAAGCTAAAATTGCAAAACAAGCAGAAATCTCCAGTTGAACTGATAAAGGAACTCTCAAAACTAAATCTTTACATTTGTCAACTGCACCAGCTGATAAAATGGCTAATCTATTTCTTTCACTTGAAGCGGCCAAATTTCTTAAAGTTGAAACAGCATGACATTGAATTTCTTCCAGATCATTATAATCGAGTAAATTAACAAGAGGAGATAAGAATCCTGCATCAATTATAAGGGCTTCATTTTGAGGATGAATTGAAATATTTCTAATACAAGCAACAGCAGCTAAGACGAGAGGTTGATGATTACAAGTTAATAATTGAACTAAATGAGGTAAACCACCAGCTTTCACAATATCAACTTGATAACCTGAATCAGAAGCCAAATTTCTTAAAGCAAGGGTAGCTTGACATTGAACTCTTGGAGAAGGAGAATCCATTAAATTGACTAATTGACTAACTAATTTGGGTTCAGAAGTAGCCAATTTTTTACGATTTAATTCATCAACGGCGATATTAGATAAAGCAGTAGTACAATAATATTGAACATCGGCATCTTCATTTGATAATAAAGATACAAGAACTGGAACTGCCCCAGCATTAACTAATTCTTGTCTATTTTCACCAGAATGAGTCATATTTAATAAAGCACCAGTAGCATTTCTTTGAACTCTTATATCTTTCAGTTTAGCTAATTTAGTTAAAGGAATTAAAGCACCCAGTTTAGCAATTTTAGTTTTATTATCATCTTGAGTAGCTAAATTAGTTATACAACCAACAGCATTACATTGAACTTCTATATTTGTTGACATCATTTGTCTAATTAAAGGTTCTAATCCACCCATTTCAACAATTAAAATTTTATTTTCGTTATTTACAGCCAAGTTACCCAAAGCACCACAAGCTGCTCTTTGAACTTCCAGATCAGTTGATTGTAAAAGGATAAGAATTGGTTCTAAAACATCACGATTAACTTCCCGAACGTCCTTTTCCGTAATTTCAGCAAATGCTAAAGCAGCACTTCTTTGTAAATCAATATTTTCGGAATAAACTAAAGTACTTAAAGCTTTTAAAGGACCATTACTGAAAAAATCAACATCCGAACGATTTTCCAAGTATTGTAAAAGAGAGCTTATTGCGTCTCGTTCATTTTCTGCCAATAATAATGGTGGATTGCCATCATTATTACGTTTCAAACAACTGCAACAAATACCCATATTTTCTATAAACTCACAATTGAATAATGCAAAGATAGACGTGAACTGATAAGGGGGCTAATACAACACGAAAGACAACCAAGCGTTAACAATCTTCAAATACAACAAACAATTCCTAAACCTCACCAAAGACTATCGAAGACCGGTTAATGGATAATGTATTCTGTTTATCACGTAAGAATAAAGTTGATTCCTTTAAAAATTGAGTTTTTTAGTCGCCAGCCCTTTTCTCATTAGACTTTTCCAGCGATTTTTAATAGGCGTTTGTGTAAAGGGTAAAAACAGGAAAAACTCCTGGTGTCTGGGTGTGTGAGTAAATTGGTGCATGGGTGTTTTGTTCTGGTCACGTGATTGGATTTCATTTCTTGGTAAATGGACGACCTTGACTTATGCCGCCAAAAATTAACCGCCCACCTTTTCATCCACTTATTACTTCTTCTCTTTTACCTTCTACTAGTCATAATCTTTCATTACAATCTATAGAGCTCGATATTGTTGCTGTTTACTCGCTCAATAAATCCACCGGTACTATGTTGGTAGGTAAGTCGCCCATTTTCTACGCTTACAGTAATATTTATTACTTTTTGAGTCAACTAATTGAATCAACTAATTGATCATCTCCTTGAGTATACTGCTTGAGTATGCTGCTCGAATCTACTGTCTGACTCGACTATTTGAACTGATATTGACTGATAAGTAGACTTCAATTGGAGGTTTGTCAAAGTGTTAGTTTTGAATTACCGCCGCGAAAGTGATCTATCATTTTTCGCATCAAAAAAAGTTCCTCACATAAAAAAAAAATCTCTATAAAAAAAACAAAATCCTCAAAAAAGTTTTTTGCAACAATAAAAAAATCACCAATTTAAATTTCTAATTATCATGTCGTTCAAGGATTATACCGCAATTGACAGTAGTTATCCATATTATATCAGCAATACAATCGGGGATATATCTCTCATGGATGAAAGAGTTACTCTTTTCAATGAAAACGAAATTCCATCTGGTTATACTAGAGATATCCCTGAGCATGTGTTACCACCACAAAATGAAAACAAGCAGCTTTCAAAGTACCCAAACGAAGCTAGGGACCACATTTTGAAAGTACAGCAGTATCTTCATTCAAATCTTGTTCGCACAAGGTATTGGTCAACTATTTTATCAATTTCGATTGATGATTCTATTGTCAGTGATATTCCACACGATTTCCGTCATGATTATAATTACATTATAGCATTCCTCCTTCGGCGATTTAATTATGAATTGGCAATGAAAATGGAAGAAAAGAAAATACTTATGTATGCACAAGATTCCGAAAGTGTGCCTACTCATAATGCATCTAGTAGTGCAAATGAGCCTATAAACCTCGCTAAACCCACATCAAATAATAACCATCCAGAATTACCAAAGAAAAATGAAAGCAATCATAGCAAACTGAGTTACTGGTGTCGTAAATGTAATTGTCCTAGTTGCAAACATTCGAAAAAACTATATCATGATTATAAACATGAATATTATGTTATTTGGAAGAAATATAAGAAATTTATAAATATTTTATTAAGTCATCGTGAAGAATCCAAGTTAGACCATGACATTGTGGATCTCGATGAAAATCCAAATATAGATGAAAATGAATTAGCTTTTGAACTTGATCAGCTCTGTTTATCATTGGAATCGGAATCGGAATCAGATTCAGATTCAGATTCAGAGCATAAAATCAAAGATGAAATCACATCGAATATTGATAGCGATTCAGCTTCTATTCCACATATGAAACCAAAAAAGAGTGGCCCAAATGGGCCCAGTAAATATGATTTCTTATTTGGTTCAGCAGCCTCAGATAATTTTATTTACCGAGGTACTTTGAAGAATTTAGATGATAACTTAAAATTGTTATATTTTTCCACTTGCGAAGGATATGAAGTTTCTGTTGCTTCAGGTAAACCCATAGTGGCTAATAAAGTAGCTCACTTCGAACTTAGGTTAGTGCCACAAGCAGATCCTATTAATATTGCTTGTATAATTCTACCCGATATGAAAAGTAGGGTTATTATCGGAAGATCACAACTTGGAGAATTCGATTATCAAATGAGTAATAAAAATGGAGACTCCATCTGTTTGAATGGTAAAAGATACTTTGCAGATCAAATCCCAGCTCTCTATAATCCAAATATTACCCATGCCATTCAAATAGATGAACATTCATCAATTGAATGTTTTTATGATTACACAAGATATGGAGAGAATAAAAAAAAAAAAAATAGTCAATTGTTTCTAAAACTGATCCAAGTGAGTATGATATCTACCCAGTAAAAGTACGTGATAAGTAAAATCTTGTAAGACCCAAAATTACAATAAGGCTGCAGAAAATCAAAACTACTACAATATAATGCGATTGCTTATATCTTACAAACAAATATTCATTGCTGCCGTTCAAGTTCTTATTCGTCTGATATCCCAGAGTAGTTACCAGGCTAATCGTCAATTATGCCAGTTCAAAATGCGCATTTCATAAAACCCAAACATTTCATTTCTACGCGTACTTACCGATAATGTTTGTTGTGGTGTTTACCCCTACACCAGATTAGATTCAATTGCAACTCAAAACCTGTTCTGTTCGGTATTCCTCTTAATTGCACCACTTGCCTTCAAGTTATTGTTCTTCCGTATGCTCTCGTATTGGATACGTGTGTCTCTTATTCTTTCCCGTATTGCTACTTGTTATTCGGTACCTTGTTTATCTATATATAACCTCGTTCATACTTGACTGTAATCAACCGATAAGACTGAAACTAGACGGTTCCACATCACAAAAATGAAAAAATACGTCAAAGATGCGTTTGACAGGAGTATTGCAAACTTTCAGTGCCAGTTGGTTGTTTAAAGCGGTTGCAACCGGCTGATAGGATGTTTGTATGCTTAATTGTGTGGGTTCATGTGTAAATGGAGGGCAACGCCCTGCTTCAACGTTGATGATTTCATGTTGATCAACGTGAATGTTGATCAACTCTCACGTTGAAGTGCAGGCAGCAAAAGCTTCTCGAATCAATTATGAACCTTTTGACCCGAAAACTAACCAAAGAGCTGGCCCAGTGTTCTATTCTATTGTTGGGATTTTATTGTTAATTTCACCTTCTTTCTGATTATTTAGTTTCTTTCAAGGCCCTTTTCAGCAAACCATATAATTGAATGGCTTTTGGTTACTCCACATAACCTTTTACCCAAAACAACAATAGCCCAGACTTATTGGCTTAGTTCAATCCTCTATTGAGTAAGCAAAATTGATTAGCTGTAAAACAGATACCTTTATTTAGTTATGTTTTTCAGTTTCAGAACCGATATTCGAGCTTTACAAGCTACTGTTTGTATATATTCTTGTAAATATCCTTCTCTTTCCATAATTTTTTTGTAATTGATAATATTCAAATAATGAATTTTTCAACTATTCTTAAATTGGCTTACGTATTGGTTTTTGCTTCGGCTTTGCATCTTCCAAACATTGATAAAAGGTCAAACTCAACAACTAGTCCTTTTAGTGTTGGATTTTCTTTGAAAAGAGGGTCCAATCATCAACTGATTAGTACTGAGACTGGTGCTAAGGCTAAATTGGTTTTCAATCATGGTGTAACTAAAAAGGATGGAACTGCTTCAGTTACTATTGAAAATGAAAAAACTTTTTATTTGGTAGATGTTGAAGTTGGTTCGAATAAAGATAAAAATCAAGTTCTTATTGATACTGGTTCCTCTGATTTATGGGTGGTTGCTTCTGACGCTAATTGTCAAGGTGTTGACTGTAAAAATTATGGTACTTTTGATGAATCTTCTTCTTCTTCTTATAAAGATTTGAATGAAAATTTCAAAATTTCTTATGGTGATGGTAGTGGTGCTAGTGGTAATTGGGCTACTGATGATGTTACCGTTGGTGATGTTGAAGTTAGTGCTTTGCAATTTGCTGTTGCTACTCAATCAAGTTCTGATATTGGTGTTTTAGGTATTGCTACTAAAAATGTAGAATCTTCTGATTCTTCTTATAATAATCTTCCTTATGCTTTACAAAAGCAAGGTAAAATCGATAAAGTTGCTTATTCTTTATACTTAAATTCCAAATCTGCTGCTTCTGGTACTTTGTTATTTGGTGGTATTGATCATGCTAAATACTCTGGTTCTTTAGTCAAATTCCCTTATTCTGGTTATGGTTTCAACATTCAATTAAATTCAATTGACTATAATGGTGATTCAAACTCTTTCAATGATAAAGTTTTATTAGATTCTGGTACTACTTTGACCTATTTACCTCAAGATATCGTTGATTCCATTGGTAAAGCTTTAAATGGTTCTTGGGATAGTTCTGCCGGTATCTATACCATTGACTGTGATCAACCAGATGATAAATACATCGAATATAAATTCAATGGATTAACAATTAAAGTTCCTTTGAGTGATTTGGTCTTCGACTTTGATTCTTCTTCCTCTTGTGCTTTGGGTTATATCGCCACAAGTAACACCTACATCTTGGGGGATAACTTTTTGAGAAATGCTTATGTTTACTACGATCTCGATGATACCTCCATTTCTTTGGCCCAAGTTGTCTTCACCGATAGTACCGATATCGAAACCGTTTAATTTTCTTTCTTCTATTCCTTTACGTAGATCCCTTTTCCATTTTTCTAACTTATCGTTTCAGCTTAGATTCCCTATTTCCATACCCTTAGCTGGTCTTATTCACATTTCAAAAGTTTAGTCAAATTTGTAAGCCGTAGTGAGAGAATTTAGCTATACGTTTTGTGCCTGGTGATATTTTAGATAAAATTCTCAGTGAAAAAAAAAAAAATTACTTAAATAATTGAAATCCACAATTTTTTTCGATTACTAACTTCAAGTTTATTAGCAAAATGTCCCATCAATACCACTTCAACGTTCAAATGTCCTGTTCTGGATGCTCAGGTGCTGTCAACAGAGTCTTGACTAAGTTAGATGGAGTTTCAGACATCAAGATCTCTTTGGAAGAGCAAACTGTTGACGTTACCACTAGCGATTCTCTTGATTATGATACTGTTTATAATACCATTTCTAAAACTGGTAAGAAGGTAATTGATGGTAAGGTTGTTCAATAGACTCTTAAGAACTACATATATTGCCAAAAATGATTCATCTATTCATCTATACTACGGATTTCCACTATTTCTCTTATATAATTATCTCTTAAATCACTTTTAATGAATACACTTTCAATGACTTTAATTAATTCATCAGTTTTGTAATCAAATAATTCACCTTGGTAGAAAAACTCCATGATGTCTTTCAAATGGTTGTTTATCAAAATGTAAGTTTGCTGTAATTTATTCGAAGATTTAATAGACGTCAAAGGGTTCGCTAACCAAAGATAAATTATCTAAGGTTAGTTTTTGAAGGTAAATTATGAACTTGGATACCTTATCGGATTGAGACTCTGTTATCTCATCAAGGTTGATGATTGCGTTGATCAACCAATTGTTAATTACTTCAATGAATTGTATGATTGAATTTTTGAACTTATCAAAGTTAGTAAACGATAATTGTGATTTTTGCAATGTTTCAAACCAATTTTTCAAATCAATCGGCTCCTTGAATTCGTCATCGTTATCTTCAGTGATATGTTGCGAAAGTAAGATTTTAAATAATTCATTTGAATAAACTATAGTTTGTTGTGACCAGTTTGATTCGGCACTTGTACTTAATCGATTTTTTTGTAATATTTGACCTAAATGGTTCAAGATCATTATACAAGAGGAATGATTCACCCATAGACGGATATCCTAGTAAAGCTGAAGGATATAATACAGGATATTAATAACTCGTCATCGGTATTTGGTCCGGTCTCTTGGTGAAATTTCCCAATAATTTCACCAACTTTTTCCGGTACTCGGGATATCTTCAACTGGTTATCATTCTTTGGTGTCTTTGATTTGGCCTTGGGCTCCTCTCCCCAATCTTCATCCCATTCATTATCCCATGCATCCTCTTCTTCTTCTTCCTCTTCTTCACTGCCCCAAGAGTTATTCCAATCATCGTCGTCATTCTTTGCAACACTGAGTGATTGTAAGAGCTTATCAAACTCATTGCTGCTAAATAGTTTTCGCAATTCGTTTATATACTTATCGACGACCCAATCTAAATATAGATAATTCAATTGTTCGTTGATTTTTTCCGAAGAACTAAAGGATTTTGTAAATGATAATGCCCAATTGGTTCGATTGCTCAATTCAACAATATTTTTCAATTCTTCGATATTCTCTTTTGAATTATTTTCATGAAGTTTTGTTATATTTTCTGAAATTGTATTACTCAAATTGTTAGATATTTCATTGGCAAAATAATTTTTAAAATTTTGATTACCAAAAGCATTAATGAAAGTTATGAAATTTTTAATTGAACGGAAATAGTATTCATTGAAGAATTGATCACCTGGAATGCGTCGGTTATAGATAACTCAAATACTGACTCTTTTATATCGATATTTATATACTTTTTCCTTTGTAATTAATTGGCTTAATATTTTTTTATCCCAACTAAATTTCAATCCATTTAAAACTTGCTTTAGTTCAGGTTTATTTGAATATTCAGTAAAGTCTTCAGCTATTCTCTCGAATTCAATAAAGCTTATGTACTCTTCTCTTACTTTTAATTCCTGGTTGAATGTTATTGATTCGATATCTTCTATTATGAATTTTGAAACCAACTTCAATAACTCATCATTCAATCTTTGATTGAATGACAGAAGCTGTTCTTGCAATTGTTCTCGAATCAACCAATGGTCATCAATTTGTTCTAGTTTAGTCGATAAGCTCTTTAAATTCGTTAATATCCTTCTAAATCGTCCTTATCGTATTGACCTTCATTGATTGAGTTATCTAGAGATATTTCAATTTCTTGAATCAACCCCTTAATAATCCATAACCTGTTCAATTCACCCAAGTTCGATGTGATTTCATTTGTCTTCTCATTCAATTGAGATATAGTAAGCCTTGATAAATCATCCTTTTCCTCCTCTTCAGTTGATCTTGATTTCGCTTTGGCCGCGTTGGGACTTTGAAAATTAGGGATCCTTAATTATATCTATGGAACTCACCAAGGAACCAAACTCCGATACTCTTTCATCAGTGGCTCAAGCCTGGTCTGGGACTGGGTCAACAAAGCCGAGATAGACATATCCCTACCTGTTACTCTCGAAGTATGGGTGCTAGTTAGTTGTCTTTTCTCATTGGATTTTCCAATACATAAAAAAAAAAAGTTAGTAGTGTCTACGCCAATATCATAAGTATATATATATTATATTATATTAAATCTTCAGAGATATCATCATCAACGTATTCGTCATCTTTATTCATTCTGTAGATGGTCATTGCCATACTGGCCATGTTCAACGTATTCATGAACCAGCTTGGTAAAGCCCATTCGTAGAGTTCAATCAAATTAAATGATATATCCAAAAAGTTACCAATTAGTTCAATTATTAACATCACTTTATCAAACTTCAAATCTTTCAAGATTTTCTCGTATTTTCTGAGGATTCCGCTTCTCCCAACACCAGTGTTGGTGGGCTCCTCTTCCAATAATTTAGAGTTCTTATTTGATTTCAATATGTTTAACTCAACCTTGATCTTGTTTTCTTTCCTTATCACATTGAGTAATTGTGAAATGGTCTTTCTAATCAAGAATACAAGTATTACCACCCATAATTTGTTGGTTTGCTTCAACAAGCTGATTAATTTTTGTGGGAACATGGGCAATTTCGAAAATAAATGTAGATTATCAAGGATATTAGCTAAGCTCTCGAGTAAGGATATGACTATATGTTCAATTTTTTTAAAAGACAACGGCTTGGGGCTTGGTCTTTTATTCTGCAGCTGCTGGTGAGACTGGTTTGGACTGTGCTTGGAACTACTGCTTGCCTTCTGGTTGGCCAAGTTCTTAATATCAAGCTTATTGAAAATTGGAGGGTAAAGTGGTGCCGGTAACGCTGGCTTGGGTTTGTCCTGGCGGGGTGTTTGTTTCTGTTCTTCTTCTTTCTTCTGTTGTTTCTTGTATTCCAATAAAAACTCTATCTTGTCTTTACTAACACTCTGATTTCCCTTCTGATACTCTTTCTCGATAATCTTTATAAGGTTATTGATAACAAGTTGTTTATCCTTGTGGGAGGCGTACGTGGGGTTGTGGTTCGCAAACGGCGTCTTGGGTGGCAACTCAGGAAAACTAGAAAAGGCACCAGCACTTGGATTAACCATAATTGTAAAGAAGAGACCGTCAATAAATCAAAAAGATGTTGTTCATCTTAGAAACAACTCCATTTTCATGGGATTTTTTTTTTTTTTTTTTTGGTTCTTTAACGGTTGGGGTCGTGTCTCGGTATCATACCCTTATCAATTTACCGAGGAATCTCCAACTCTAAGTAGATATAGCCATAACTATAGCTATGTTATAGTATTCAGTGGCTACTAGCTGGTGGATGTTAAGATTGGGTATCATGAGCATCTCGTTGGCTACTCGTAATCATGGTGTATGGTATTTTTTGTGCTATTTTCTATAATTTTGCAACTGTTTCTGAGCATATTGCAAAAAAACAACTTTCTTTATATGCCAACTTTAGGATAAGCAGTATAAATCATGACACCAAGCTTGTATTTTACTAGTTCGTAGGCTTTATGTAATAACCACAATGGAATCCTGTCAGCTTTTGGACTCAAAAGTTGCAGTTGGCTGCAATTGCTCAGAATCAACTTTAGGCTCAGAAGGATATGCTTCTCCCAATTCTACATTTTCTTGTTTGACTTCAAAGCTCGCCAGATTCGGTAGTTTCAACCTGGAACTAGAGTCTTTGGCCGACTTACGACTTGATGCCGACTTGAGTACTACGTTTTCCAATTTTTGGGGAGTTATTCCCAATTTGAAGACCCCTCAAGAGATCCTTGACGAGTTGTGTCGCGGGTTCTTCGATACTCTTGACGGCTGCAAAATCTCCGGTGATCATTCTTCAAACGACAGCTCCAAAGCGGTTTTTATCGGGAAAGAAGAAAAGGCCAAGACAGTGCTGAGAGAGGCCACTAATGTCGTGAAAGAGTACAATTCAATTGAAGACAGTGATCTGTTGGTGAATATTTGTCTAAACTTAAACACCAGCCAATTACACAAATTGCAAAATTTATCCCAAGGATTTAATGAAACACAAAGACTCTGTAATATAAGAAGACCCCGTTATATCAGAAATAGTTTAAACCATTTGATTACCAAGTTGCAACTCTATGAAAAAAATCCCAAATTTTCAATTGAAAATCCGTTTCAATATGAATTCACCCGAGTAGAACGTTCCAAAAAAACTTTAAGTCCAATAAATTCTTCCAGAGAAGGACTATGTCCCTATTGTCCGGAGTTATGCTTTTTCAAACTTCGAGATCACCTCAATCATAATCATTACTCCGAACATCTCGCTAATGTACACGGAGTTTTCGCTGACAACTACTTGACTCCAAACCCTTATGGCCACGGTAAGTATAGGCAGTTCTTGAAACAGTCCAAGTACGATAGCATCGAAACAGACCCATACGTTGCGGTTTCATGTCCAGTCTGTTGCCAGTTGATTGAGATTACCGATGACAGCCTAGATCCTTATATGATGCATTTTAGAATAAAACATCGGGTATCTAAATTGAAAAATTTGGATTCGATTAGATTTTACAAAGGCATGCTTAAGCTTGATGAAGCTTCCGAAGATGATCGAAAGTTATTTCATTTTGATTAAATTATATATATATATATATACATTAAAATTTCTATAAAACTTGAATAAATAATGCTGCTAATTCTAATATAAGAATTTATCAGTTCTGTGAATAGACCCATTCGTTTTTAAAGTGTCCAAGTATTCTTTCCAAGTTGGATCACCTCTTCTTAAACATTCAACATCACCAACAAGAATTAAACCATATTTGGCTCTTGTTAATGCAACGTTCAATCTTCTTTTATCACTTAAGAAACCAATCTTGTTTTGAGAGTTTGATCTTACACATGACATGATAAGGAAATTCTTTTCACGACCTTGGAATGCATCGATTGAAGCAATCATGATACCGGAAACCGAGTTAATTTTAGCTGGTTTACTCTCGGATTCCATATCGTCTCTATCAACTTGTGAAATGATTTCTTCTTTATATGGATTGACTAATGGATTATCAACTAACACATCAGATATTAAATCTCTTTGCCCACTATATGGACTAATAACACCAATATCTTCGCGAGGAATTCTTTTTTCATAAACTAAAGTAATAATTACTTCGGCAATAAAATCAATTTCTCCTCGGTTAACATATGTATATCCTCTATCTTCTCTATAACTAGCTCTAAAGGTACTTTCTTTATTCTTACCACAAGTATCCCAGAAGAATACCGGATTTTCAGGAATACCTTCCATTTGACGGTCTTCAGCTGAAATACCATCTTTCAATTTATCATCATAGAATTTCAGTTTAGGGAATGAACTAATGGCAGGATGCATACGATATTGAGTATCAAGCATATGTTGATTACGATAAGTCCCATTCAAAAGTACTCTTTCAAATAACGATAATGATAAATTAGGAACTTGACTAAAACTACTCAATTGTTTTTGATCACCAACGAAAACAAATTTATCAACACCAGGCATTGATAATGGAATTAACGTGGTGGGTTCTGATGATTGAGTAGCTTCATCCATAATAACAACCGGTAATTTCTTCACTGAATTTAACTTGTTACCACCTGCAACAACAGTGGTGGTGAAAATTACTTTTGCTTGAGCGATAAGAGTATCTGAGATTTCAATTTGTTTAGCAAGTAGTTTTTTGTATTGATTTTGACTCGCTGGTGGAGAAAATGGTCTTTTCATATCATTAACTAATTCTTTCATATGGAAAGGTAATGAGTCATAAACTTTATGATGTAAACATATCCCGCCAAGTGGGTGTTCTCTATTATATTCATCTTCCTTTTCATTTGCAACAATTCTTAAAATTTCTCTAGAATGGTTACCCAATAATTTTTCTGCAATATTATCAATAGCAATATTAGATGCTGCAACAACCAATATAGGATAAGTATTTAAATTTTCAAGTAATTGTAAAATAATTTCATAAATGGTTGAAGTTTTACCAGTACCTGGAGGACCTTGTAATAAAGTGATTGAATTATTTAAAACCGATTGGATTGCCACTTTTTGGGATTCGTTTAATGATTCTCTCGAATATTTAATGAAATTTTTGAAAAGAATTTGTTTAATCGGTTCTTTACCTAATAACATACTAATAAACTTTGGATTTTCAATTCTTGACATTGCCATAAAGATTCTGCTCACTGGAACAGAAGCAGGTAATAATCTTAGGAATCTTACATTCATGGATAATGGTAATGGTTGGTCATTCCATTTATATAATTCCACAACCAATTCCATATTTTGGGTACCACCACCACGGCCACGACCAACTTTTTTAACATCTTGAGTCATAATTTGACCATACCAGACAACGTCTTCGTTAGCAATGAGGAATATTGATTGTTTTACATTAAATGGAACTCTATTCATTTGTTGCATTTTCTTTGATAAATAACGATTGAGAAATTGTTCTGTTAAAGCAATTGTGACTTTATATTGGCGATGTTTTTTATCCAAATCTGCATACCATTCTAAAGCCATTTCGCCAGCGGTGATGATTGGTGATTTATAACCAGTTGCATTCATTTTTTCTTCCAAAAAGATATTGTAAGACATTTCTCTGAAATAAGAATCGAGGTTGTCGTAGCTTAGTTTAGAAGTTGGTGAAGGGACATATTTTTTGATTGTTGGGGGCAATTGAAGATCATCAAGATAGGAAGCTTTTTGAGTAGCGGGCGGTGGACTTTGGGAAGGTGTTGGAGCTGGTGTTTGCCTAGGTGTATGTCTAGGCGTTTGTTTTAGAGTTTGTTTTGGAGTTTGTTTTGGATTTTGTTTTGGAGTTTGTTTTGGAGCTTGTTTTGAATCTCCCTTAGGAGCTTGTTTTGGAGTTTGTTTTGGAGCTTGTTTTGAAGCTTCCTTAGGAGCTTTTGGAGGTGTTTGTTTGGCGTGTTTAGTCTTACTTGAAGCCGGTGGATGACTTTGAAGCATCTGATTTGTTATTTGATCTATCTTTATGAGTAGGCTTCTTGTCTTTAGGGCCCAGATTCATTGAGCTTTTATTTGATCTGTCTTGACGAGCTCTATCTTGAACTGGCTTGTTATCTTGCACCGGATTTATGGGTTTGTTATTATGGAAACCATTGATTGGGCCAGAGGGAAACCCGTTCCCATTCACTTTAGGATTACGAGGTGGAGCTTTATCCAATCTAGCATTATCGGGTTTACGCAGAGGTTTATTAGATTTACCAGGTACAATACCTCTATTAATTTTAGAATTTGGATTATTTCTATTAGCATTTGAATTTGGATCACCTTTTAAATTTGGTTTTGGATTTGGATTACTGTTTACTGACCCCACTGCCATAACAGTTTTACCTTGTTTGATTGCTTTTGAATTTGCCTTTGTTGTTTTATAATGAGCTCTTCTTTCTTCTAAAGCAGGATCAACTGGTTTAGAAGGACCCTTTTTCTTACCCTTTGCCTGACGGCCACCTTTTCTACCAACTTTTCTCTTACGTCTATTCAAGCTTGCTTTCGAGGGTATAAATTCTTTAATACCTAATAATTCGTTTAAGAACAAATCATCATTTTCATTAGTGAATTTAACTCCTTTGTAAGCATCGTTCGAAGCCAAACAGTTATTACATACTATAACTTGTTTATTTTTAACTTTACCCACGTTCAAATTATCATCTTTATGACAAAATTGGCACTCAATATCTCTGAATTGATAATATTGAGGTAACTTTTTGAATAATGAGCCGTTTGATAAGGAATATTGGGTGGATGGTTTTTCTTCCTTGGTAAGACATTGTTGACAAAGTAAAGACATATCTGAAAGACCAAAACGTAATAGAGCTAATTGATGAATATTTGAATCTTGACATTCTTCACATTCGATTGTTTCTTCGAGTTTATCGTAATTAACCACCTTATGTCTCAGGAGCGATAAATGCTTCCCCATTTCGTTTTCATCATGAGTAACACCACATGTTTGACAAGTGAAATCGACCATAGTTAGGTTAGTTGAGTATACGGTACAAGTAATAGCATCGCTTTAATTAAAATTTTTGCTCATTTTTTTCAGTACCCTTTACCTACAAGAACTTCCTCAAACGCCAACTTAGCCATTTTTAATTACTTCCCTACTTACTCTTTAGCTATTAACATCATGTATTACTAAATGCTGGGAATAGTTGTTCCAAACTGATTTTGGAGAAAAAATTCTGGGTAACTGTAGGGTAACGGTAAGTATGCTACGGCTTGGGTAGATAGAGAGGAAAGTAACAGAGTCTTATCAGTGAGATCCCCGAATACAATGAAGCGGGTGGAATTGATAAGGTAATATTTGAACTCGTGATTGATAGCTAATAACGGTATATAACTGCAAGATATTCACTTTATTTTTTATTCGCCGACATCATTTACACGTGCCTGAAAAATAGATCTATATATATATATATATCAAAACAATTGGACGTTGAAAACATTGTAGTGAAATTTTGGGAATATTTCAGTAGAAGATGTATGAAAAGGATCCTGCTACCGTCCAGGCTACTGAAGAAGGCTCGACCATCAGTGTATCTAGAACCAGTGATTTAAAAGAGTTAGAAGGAAATGATGAAGTTCTTGCTGCTAAAATGAGATTAATCAATAATGCTATTGATGAAATTGGGTTTACGCCTTATCATTTAAAATTATTTTTTTTAAATGGTATGGGATACGCTACTGATTCACAAATCACTACTATTGAAAACAGTGTACGTACTTATATAAACTATCAGTTTGGGTATAAGTTTGCTGTTAGTAATGAAGTTAGTTATGGGGGGTTATTTGTTGGATGTATTTTTTGGGGTTTTAGTGCTGATTTAATTGGAAGAAAGTTGGCTTTCAACTTATCGCTTATATTGCTGGCTATTTTTTGTATTTTAACCGGGGCGATGAATAGTATGGCTACGTTTTGTATTTTCATTGGGTTATTAGGTTTTGCTGCCGGTGGTAATTTGGTTTTGGATACTTGTGTTTTTTTAGAATGGTTACCCCATAAGAATCAGTGGTTATTAACTTTTTTTGCATTTTTTTGGTCGATTGGCCAAACGGTGGCCGTATTACTTGCCTGGGCGTTTTTACCTAACAATTCTTGTGATTCGGAATCTTATTGTCCTTCTCATATAAACAAGGGTTGGAGATATACTTATTATGTGAATGGGGCCATTGTTTTAGTTATGGCTATTCTTCGGATTACAGTTATTAGATTAAAGGAAACCCCCAAATTTTTAGTATCTAATAATCGGGATTTAGAAGCAGTTGAAGTATTACAATGGGTTGCAAATAAGTATAATCGGAAATGTTCATTAACCGTTGAACAATTAACTGAATGTGGAGAAATTGAAATTAATGATGATGTAAGAAAGCATGTCTCGTTATCAGGAATACAAAAAATTGTGAAAGAGCATTTAAAATTGTTATTTGCAAATAGGAAAAGTAGTAGATCAATCATACTACTCTTTCTGAGTTGGTTTTTATTGGGGATAGTTTATCCATTATATTCATCGTTTTTACCGGTTTATTTAGCTACTCGAGGAGCTAATATCAGTGCGTCGACTACTTACGGGGTTTATCGAGATAATGTTATTAGTAACGTTGTTTCAGCAGGAGGCCCATGTATTGCAGGGTTACTCTTATACTGGTTTCCTCGTTTAGGCCGTAGGGGAGTATTGGCCATTGGAGGATTATCCACCATGGCCTTTTTATTAGGTTATACTGCAATCACCAATCGAGCCTCAAATATTGCCCTATCTTCACTTTCATTTGCCGCTTTATATATTTATTACGGGTGTTTATATGCTTATTCTCCAGAAGTGCTTCCTTCGGCAGCTAGAGGTACTGGTAATGCTCTTTGTTTCGCTTTCACTAGATTTGCTGGAATGATTACTCCAATCATTTCCTGGTTTGCTAATCCAGATACCGCCGTTCCCATTTACATTTGTGCAGTTGCCGTGGGTCTCATTGGTTTAATGGCTCTATTATTTCCTTTTGAACCAAGTAAACATAGAGTGGTATGAGTTTGCTGAACGTATCGTATAAACTAGACGTTTTGAATCATCAATTGACCCTTGTCAATTATAATGACAACTACCTTATCAACGAGTATTTTTTTTGGTACGCTCATTTCCAGAGTATCCTACTAGATAACTAGATAAGTAGACACTAGACAACTAAACAACTAAACAACTAACTAAACTATAACTAAATAACTAACTAAATACATAAATCTATATAAATCTATAACTAAATACATAAATCTATATAAATCTATAACTAAATACATAAATCTATATAAATCTATATAAATCTGAATAACTCAATAAATAAATCTTATAAATCTATATAACTAAATACATGAATCAAACATCTAAATAACTCAATAGAACAAATCAAACATCTAAATAACTCAATAGAACAAATCAAACATCTAATTAGTTTGGCAGTTTGACTGTTTAGATGAGGAATGTTACCAGATATTAAACATTGCCAATCATCCTGAGCCATTCAATTACACATCCGCATTCAATTAAACATCCGCATTCATCTAGATCCAACTACGCATCTAATTAAGCTCCTCGTAAATGCTCAGCTCATAAACTCATCAACTCCCCATCAACTCGCTCTTCTGCTTAGCCAGTGTTTTAAACGAATATGTGAAACTCAGTAGGTGGTGCACGGGCCTGCACTGGTTGGTCGCGTTGTCGAACGCGTTAAACAAGTTTTTTTTTTTTTTTTTTTTTTTTTTTGTCGCATTTTCAAATTTTTTATTAAAACCACAAATAGAAAAACAGCGGGCGTCTAATAATTGATTAAAACAAGGAATTGATCTCCTACTTCTCTACTTATACCATCTTGTATCTATATCTTCATCACCCGTACGCTTTACCCTTGTACAATTACACTCATACACTCATACACTCACTCATACATTGATACACTTACTCATAACTTACTCATAAGATACTCTCATTCATAAGATACTCACACTCGTTATAGCCGCTCACAATGTATCAAGTGCCCACTGCTCCCTTTGGTGATAAGGCAGGCACCCATTACAGCACCTCGTCCAGCGTCTACTCGCCGGTGGAATCAGAGTATGCGTTCAATAATCGCTCGAACCATCAAATCGTGGAAGAAGAAGAAGAATTGGATGGAAATGACCTAGCCCATTCTGACAGCTTCGAAACAAGCCAATCTATTCACCCTGATCTATCAAACCAAACGTTCCAGTCGTACATGACTGCCAACGGCAGCACTCCTAGCTTCTCGTCGATTCATAATTCCCTTTTGAAAAATGACAGTCATGATGATTTATCCATGAAGAAACGTAATTCAATTACTTATATCAATTCCAGTAGATCAAACAATCGAAATTCTTATGTGGTTAATCTCGATGACGATGATGCCACTCCTAAATTACCCACGTCCTCCACCTATCCTCATATCGATCGCATTGACGATTTCACTCCGGTTATTGATCAAAATAATCCGGGCGCCTTTTTAAATGATTCCTCAAATCATTTACCAAATTCGGATTTCTTAACCCCAATGGTAGTAACGATAATATCTCTTCGTCTTCTTCATTCAATCGTTTAAGTTCTAATTTGAAAAATAAATCTCCCCAATTACCTCAGCAAAGATTAAGTAATAAATTTCAACGATTATCAATTACTTTACAAAATAAAAATAAATCAGGAGACTCTTATAATTTCATGAACTCTTTCCAACAAAACGTTGATAAAGTTAATAGCTCAAATCATAACTCTTCCTTATCAGTTGCTGGTAGAACGTCAAATTATTATAATAAAATTGAAGAATCTCAACTGTTCACTAAGGATGTCGATGAAATTAATGATGATGAAAATAAATCACTTACAAGTACTATAAGTAGTAGATCAAGTGATAACGAAAATGATACTACTATCGAAATTAGTAAACCTTATAATAAAATTACTCCCTTAAAAGTTATTAAAAAATCAAGCATTTCCAATTTAAACTCATCAGATATACCAATAAGAAAAGATTTGGTTAATAAATTTAATAACTTATCAATTTCAGAACAAGAAAAAAATGATTTATTCATTGAAAATTCAAAAAATCCTTTATCTTCAAAATATCCAAATGGCTTAAATATAAATTTCACCGATTCAAAACTTGATCCTAAAAATGAAAATGATTTACAAAATGAATCTAATAACACATTCAATGACTCAAACACTTATCGTCAATCCATTGCAAGTGAAGCCGATAGTCTCGATGAAGAAGATTTATCTTCTCTTTTCATTCGTGCTTTACATCCTTTTGATTCAAGTACTTTACAATCAGAATCTGATGCTAGTATTTGTTTATCTTTTGATAAAGATGATTTAGCTTTTGTTCATACCATTGATGAATCTGGTTGGGGTGAAGTCACTTTAGTTGAATCTTTACAACGAGGTTGGATTCCAATGAATTATTTTAGTATTGCGGTATCTAATATCGATGATGAAGATGATGATGAAGATGATGATGATGAAGATGAAAGTAAAATTCCAAATTCGGTTTATCTAAAACCTCTTCTTCATTCTGTGGGAAATATTTAATAAACCCTTTATCTCGTCAAACTCCTCGTGGTAAATATACTTTTTCAATTAAAGTTATTAATTCTATTAGAGATGGGGTGAGATTATTATTACAAGAAACTGATTGTATTTCAAGAAATACTGAAATTGTCACTAAAAAAAATATTGTTCGTAAATCAAGAAAATCTTTATTACAAGATTGGTTTAAATTAACTCAAAATGCAATGGAATATAAAGGTACTTCAAATTTTAATAAAATTGAAATTTTAACTTTAATGGTTTATAGAGTTATTAGAAAAGCAATTTCTTTCTTACAAATATGGTCAATTGAAAGTAAAGAAATTATTAAACGTGAAAATGAAAGAAAATTCCAAAATGATATGACTTATCCAATCTTATCATCACCACCTTTAGCAAAACAAAGAGTTACCGAAATTAATTCAATTCTTTATTCTTATTTAGGTATGATTATTGGTCGTCTTGATTTAATTGAACATAATTCAAAAGGTTGTGAAATTTTAGAAACTTTAGCATCTCATATTCTTTCCTCTTTAAGAGAATTATTATTTATTTCAAGAACCGGGTCAGATTTTTCGCTGGAAAAAATTAATTCTTTAGATGATTCCTTAGATGTCTTATTTTCATTATCAAATGATTTAGTTTATGGAGTTAAATGTTTGAAAATTAAAACTGATAATGAAACTGCTGATGATAAAAAGCATCTGTTTAATATTAATGGTGGCCAACAAAGTTCGCCTTCAAAAGACTATTATTATACTCAAGAAGGGGGTGATTTAATTCAAGTTTCATCTAAAATGATTAAAGCAATTAGTGGTACTATTGGTTCAATTAGAAAATTATTAGAACTTACTGGTGATTTTAAATTAAGTGCAGCAAGAAGTTATATTGATTATTCTAAAATTAAAATTGAACCAGATGATTTAATTAAACAATGTTCTCTTGCAATTACTAAAAATGAATTTGTTAAAAATCGTGATTTAAAAGCTTTAAAACCAAAAGTCCCCAATCAAATTAATCGTTATTCTGCAGTTATTTCTGGTCAAACTGGTAAACTTTGTTTAACTCCAAGTGGTGCTAATTTATTACATGATGCTATTATTGGTGATGTTGATGGTTCTTCTCCAATGAATATATCAAATCCTGAATTTGAACCATATGTTAATAATAGTACTTCCCAAAGTAAATATAATACTAATGATGAATTAATTATTGATGCAAATGGTAACTTATTAGGGGCTTCTTTTAAAGGTTTAGTCTTTACCTTTAACCGATGAAGATTCACCACCAGAATACTTTTTCGTTTCAACATTTTTCATTTGTTTTAGAAGTTTTGCCAGTGGTATTGATTTAATTGAAGAATTAATTTCAAGATTTGATATTAAATATACAAATCAAAATAATGAAGATTTAACTTTTGAAATTAAATTGAAAAATAGAAGAAGATTGGTAATTAAAATGTTCCAATTATGGATGGAATCTTACTGGAATCATGAATTAGATTATTCTTTATTAACTACCTTAATTAATTTTTTCAATGAAGGGGTGGCAGTTCATTTACCATTAGACGCAATTAGATTAATCGATATTGCAGCAAAATTATCGAGTAAACCATTAATTGAAAGTCGTTCAGGATTCTTAATAAACCAGTTAAAACAACTCAACAATTGAAAAATCGAAATATTACCATGACGAAAATTACTAGAAAAAATTCAGTTAGCAGTTTCAATGGTTCACTATCTGAATACTCATTAAATTCTCGTAATTCAATTATAAATGGATTAGAACTACTGAGATTTGACACTAATAAATCAACAGTTAATTCACTAAAATCAATGGGATTACCAATGATTGGTAATCAAAATAATAATCCCTTAAATGAAACATCAATTAATAAAAGTCAATTATATAAAATTGAAAGATCAGTACTTACATTTAGATCAATATTAGGAGAACTTTGGTGTGATGCAAAATATGCTCAAAAAAATTTCATTAATTTTAATTTAGAAACAATGTTAATGAAATGGTATAATATTTGTGATCAAAGTATACAAATGCCAAATAATCGTCCTTATTTATTTGATTATGCACCTTTAGAAATCGCAAGACAATTAACTATTATTGAATCGCATATTTTCTGTTCAATAAAACATGATGAGTTATTAAATGAAAATTTTACTGCTAAAAGAGCTCATTTAAAATTAGCTCCTCATATTAGACAATCATTATTATTTACTAATTGTTTATCATCATATGTTTTAGAATCAATTTTACAACCAGAAATTAATATGAAAACAAGAATTAATGCAATTAGAACTTGGTTAAAAGTTGCGTATTCGTGTTTAAAATTAAGAAATTTTAATTCATTAGCAGCAATCATAACATCTTTACAATCACATTTAATTACAAGATTAACTAAAGTCTGGCAAGGATTACCTGATAAATATCAAGAACTCAATGAATATTTAAAAGGTATCATTCATCCAGAAAAAAATTACAGTGTTTATCGTACTGAATTAAAAATATATTTGGTTTCAAATGAATGTACTGTTCCAGTGGTTCCTTATTTTTCATTATTTTTACAAGATTTAACTTTTGTCACTGATGGTAATCCAAATTATAGAAAAGCAAATACTTTCTTAAATCAAAAATTAATCAATATTGATAAATACTTGAAAATTACTAGAATTATTGCTGACATTGAATCATTGCAAATTCCTTATACCAGCTCTTCCATTGATAATAGTAAAGATCAAAAAAGAAGTAGTATTTTCTTTGGAATGAGTGGTGGTCCTGCTGCTGCTAAACATGGTGGTCTTGACGATTGGCAAATCACTTCTTTCCCAGCATTACAAGAATTAATCCTATTGGATTTATGGAAAGTCTGTCAATTGAATCGTCAAGAAGATGATCGTGCTTGGAAACTTAGTTGTCTGGTTCAACCAAGAGAAGCTTATCATTAATACTGTACCATAGAGAGGTGTTCCCTCTTCCTACTTTCTTTTCTTTTCTTCCTGTTTCCTTTTACCCTTTTGTTCTTCCTTCTGTTCTTATTCTTCCCCATTGCTTTTGTTTCCCTTTGATTTCCCTGGACTCTTTATATAGACGTGTTGTACTTCCCCAATGTATTATTAATTAACGTAATTTCTATTTCTTTTTGCAACTAGTACACGGCCCGTACACCACCCACGGCAAATTTGCAACTCTGACTCATTTTTCGATAATGCGCAGGGTAAAAAGATTAACTAATTTAAGGCAGTAATCAGAACTTGATGATTAACTATTGGAGCGTTGAAAAATTTCAGAGATTTGCACACTACAATAGTGATTTTTCAGTTGGTGTTTTCTATTTTTTTTTTTTTTTTATGAATTAGTTTACTCTTCTTCTTTTTGTATTGAAGATCCAGTGGAAAGAGAAGTTAATCATGTTGAGTGCTAGACAGTCTATCAGGTCAAGTCGTGCTGCAATAACGTTACGTTTACAAGGAGCCAGCAGATCATTGGCTACTCAAGCAGCAGATTTATCAAGTGCCTTTAATGTTCCACCCGAATATGTTCGTAGAACTCCACCGTATGCTAAGTTGATTGGTAATTTACAAACAGTTAATCAAATCACTAATAATACTCCATTGACATTGGCTGAAAAAATCTTATACTCCCATTTATGTAATCCCGAAGAAAGTTTAGCTAAATTTAATGGTAGTTTATCTAATATCAGAGGACAAGAGTATTTGAAGTTGAATCCAGATAGAGTAGCTATGCAAGATGCATCTGCACAAACTGCTTTATTACAATTTATGACTTGTGGTATGGCTAGTACTGCCGTACCAGGATCGATTCATTGTGATCATTTGATTGTTGGTAAAGAAGGTGCCGATTCTGATTTAACCAGTTCGATTGCAACTAATAAAGAAGTTTTTGATTTTTTGCAAAGTTGTGGTGAAAAATATGGTATTCAATTTTGGGGGCCAGGTTCTGGTATTATTCATCAAATTGTTTTGGAAAATTTTTCGGTTCCTGGATTAATGATGTTGGGTACTGATTCCCATACTCCTAACGCTGGGGGATTGGGTGCTATTGCAATTGGTGTTGGTGGTGCCGATGCCGTTGATGGTTTAACTGGTACTCCTTGGGAATTAAAAGCTCCTAAAATCTTGGGGGTTAAATTAACTGGTAAATTATCTGGCTGGTCTTCTCCAAAAGATGTTATTACTTATTTGGCTGGTATTTTAACCGTTCGTGGTGGTACTGGTTATATTGTGGAATATTTTGGTGAAGGGGTCTCTTCTTTATCATGTACTGGTATGGCTACCATTTGTAATATGGGTGCTGAAATCGGTGCTACAACTTCAACTTTCCCTTACCAAGATGCTCATCGTCGTTATTTGATTCAAACTAATAGAGCTCCAATTGCTGAAGCTGCCACTATCGCAAATGATCAATTTGATTTCTTAAAAGCTGATAAAGGTGCAGAATATGATAAAGTCATTGAAATTAATTTAAATGATTTAGAGCCTCATGTAAATGGTCCTTTCACTCCCGATTTATCAACTCCAATTTCTAAATTTGGTGAAACTGCTAAAAATGAAGGTTGGCCTGAAAATGTTAGTGCTGGTTTAATTGGTTCTTGTACTAACTCTTCTTATCAAGATATGTCTCGTGCAGTTTCGATCATTAGACAAGCTGAAAAAGCTGGTTTAAAACCAAAAATTCCATTTTATGTCACTCCTGGTTCTGAACAAATTAGAGCTACTATTGAAAGAGATGGTTTAATTAAAACTTTCGAAAACAACGGTGCTATTGTTTTAGCTAATGCTTGTGGTCCTTGTATTGGTCAATGGGATAGATCTGATGTTCCAAAAACTTCAACTGATTTTAATGCAATTTTCACCTCTTTCAATAGAAATTTCAGAGCTAGAAATGATGGTAATAGAAATACTATGAATTTCTTAACTTCTCCTGATATGGTTACTGCAATGATTTATTCTGGTGATATGAATTATAATCCAATTACTGATTCAATTAAATTACCAAATGGTGAATCTTTTAAATTCGAACCTCCTCAAGGTGAAGAATTACCAGATGATGGGTTTATTCAAGGTCGTGCTGAATTTTATCCAGAAGCTGATCCAAAACCAAAACCTGATGTTAAAATTAATGTTTCTCCAGATTCTGATAGATTACAAATTTTAGAACCTTTTGCTCCTTGGTCTGGTGAAGAATTATCAACTAATATCTTACTTAAAGTTGAAGGTAAATGTACTACTGATCATATTTCTGCTGCTGGTGCTTGGTTAAAATATAAAGGTCATTTAGAAAATATTTCTTATAATACTTTAATCGGTGCTGTCAATAAAGAAACTGGTGAAGTTAATACTGCTTATGATTTTGATGGTAAATCTTATGGTATTCCAGAATTAATGACTAAATGGAAAACTGAAGGTCGCCCTTGGAATGTTGTTGCTGAACATAATTATGGTGAAGGTTCTGCTAGAGAACATGCAGCTTTATCTCCAAGATTTTTGGGTGGTTCTATCATTTTAGTTAAATCTTTTGCTAGAATTCATGAAACTAATTTGAAAAAACAAGGTATGTTACCTTTAACTTTTGCCAACGAAGAAGATTACGATAAACTTGCTTCTGGTGATTTATTGACTACTGTTGATTTAAGAGATATGGTTGCAAAAGATGGTAATAATGGCGGTACCTTAAGAATGAAAGTTACTCCTAAAGACGGTTCTGCAGAATTCGAAATCTTATGTAAACATACCATGTCTAAAGATCAAATTGACTTCTTTAAAGCTGGTTCTGCAATCAATTATATTGGTAATGTTAAAAGAGAACAAGATGCAGCTGCTGGTTCTGCTTAATCTACCAATATTGATCGAATCTCCCATATTGTAACTTTAGCATTGCGTCTGTTGATCTTTCAGACTTTTATTTAATTACTTTCGTCATGAGACTCTAATTTACTTCTTAGGATTGCGTCTTTCTTATTTATTGCACTCATTGTTCATATTTTTATTAGTTTGATTTAGTTTCTTTCCGTTCTATTCTATGTTAATATAGATTATTTATTTATAAATTGAAATACATGTAATATTAATAACTAATAAATGTATATTTTTTATGAGGAGGGAGATCTGAAAAGAACTAGAGGCAAAAAAATGGGTGCCTAAATAAGAATAAGAAAGTAAAATGAAAACTTATACAATTGTCTAAACAATCAATAGCAAGAAATAAAAAGTTGTTTGAGTCGTATTAATGGTCGATGGAGGGGGGTTTTATAAAAAGAAAAAAACAAGCAAATTTGTAAATGGACTGTTCAAAGTAATGCTTTTTATCAGAAGAACTAGAATGAGAAATATTTGTAAGAAATTGAATTTTTTAAGCATCAATTAAGTTATCATGAGATTTATCAGCATCTTCTTCCTCTTCATCATCATCTTCTTGTTCTCTTGATCTTTCATAAAATTCGTTAATGATTTTAGGGCTAATTCTATTTAATAATTCTTTTGGATAAATTCTTAATAAAGACCAGGCTTGATCTAAAGATTCGAAAATACTTCTATTTTCATATGCACCTTGAGAAATGAAATTCTTTTCGAATTTTTCTAAGAATTCTAAAGATAATTTATCTTCAGTTGACAAGGCTTCTTCACCAACAACGGCCTTCATAGCAGCAGCATCTCTACCAATGGCATATTTAGCATATAATTGATTAGAAACATCACCATGATCTTTTCTAGTCATACCTTCACCAATAGCCGATTTCATTAAACGGGATAATGAAGGTAAGACATTGATTGGTGGATAAATACCTCTGTTATATAATTGACGATCAACTGAAATTTGACCTTCAGTAATATAACCAGTTAAATCAGGAATTGGATGGGTAATATCATCATTAGGCATAGTCAAGATAGGAATTTGAGTAATGGAACCATTTCTACCTTCAACTCTACCGGCTCTTTCATAGATGGTAGACAAATCGGTATACATATAACCAGGATAACCTCTTCTACCTGGGACTTCTTCTCTAGCGGCAGAAACTTCTCTTAAAGCATCGGCATAAGAAGACATATCAGTTAAAATGGTTAAAACGTGTCTTTCAGTTTGGTAAGCTAAGTATTCAGCAGTAGTTAAAGCTAAACGAGGTGTAATAATTCTTTCAATTGTAGGATCATTAGCCAAATTTAAGAATAAAGAGGTTCTTTCTAAAGAACCATTTTCTTCGAAATCTTGTTTGAAAAATCTTGAAGTTTCTAAATTAACCCCCATAGCAGCGAAGACAATGGAGAAATTTTCTTCATGACCATCATGAACATCTTTAGTTGGTCTAACTAAACCAGCTTGTCTACAAATTTGAGCAGCAATTTCATTATGAGGTAAACCAGAGGCAGAGAAAATAGGGATTTTTTGACCTCTAGCAATAGAGTTCATAGTATCAATAGCAGAAATACCAGTAGAAATCATTTCTTCAGGATAAATACGAGCATACGGATTAATTGGAGAACCATTAATATCCAAATAATCTTCAGCAAAAATTTTTGGACCTTTATCAATTGGTCTACCGGAACCATCAAAAATACGACCCAACATATCTTCAGAAACTGGGATTTTCAAGTTTTGACCAGTGAATTCAACTCTAGTCTTTTTAACATCAATACCCGAAGTACCTTCAAAAACTTGAACAATAGCTTTGGATCCTCTAACTTCTAAAACTTGACCTGCTCTAACAGTACCATCTGGTAAAGTTAAGTTAACAATTTCATTATAACGAGGGAACTTAACATTATCCAAAATAACTAATGGTCCATTGACACCACCAACGGTATTATAATTGATTCTTGGTTTAATTTTAAACCCTTCGGTAACCGCCTTTTTATTTAATTCAAACAATTCTTTATCAGATAATGACATGATGTGACTTGTGTTTTTTCTCAATATATCTTCAATTGGCTGTCCTATTGAAGTTTACGATTGATTGATCTGCTTAATGTTCTATTAAACTAGTTGATTAAATGTAATTCAAGATGGAATTTCTGATAAGATTCCTTGGGGGTGTTGAAAAAATGAGAGAAAATTGGTTTCTGAGCGAGAATTAAAATTAGGGACACAATTTACACGTGCAGAGGTCTCAAATTTACACAGAGTTGGATAGGATTCTTTAGATTAAAGGACTATTTACAGGCTTAATACATTTTACTTATGACGTCCCAGTCGTCCAATTGGACCTTGGATTGGGCCATCATCTTTAAAGTGTCAATTCCAATGTTGTTACCAGAGGTCTGTTGATTTTTGGTGTTATTTTGTGCTGAGGTTGTACGAGGATTAATGGCTGCGGATTTGGTTTTTGCAATCTGATTTGGGGTTGGGCCAGTGCCGTTGGCCATTAATTGGTAGACTTTTTGCATTATGACCTTCAAGTCTGGGTTGCGGTCCCACTCAGGCGATTCTGGAATGTTGATGTTGGAAAATGGATCGAGATTGGCACTGCTGGATCGGGCATTTCCATGGGTCTCACTGATGTTGCCGTATACGTCATTTGAAAGACCATCGGGCTCGTCGTGCTGTGGGTCCCGGTAGTCTTGCAGGTGAGCCTTTGATTTTTGGAATATATTTGTATATAAGGACTTAAGGGGGGATTGTCTCGAGTGGTTTTGTCTGTCTCGGTCGAGTTTTTCGATATCTGATTTGATAATCGAGTTCATGGCCGAAGAAGAGCTGGATGTAGGAGTTGATATTAGCGATCCGTTTACAGAGACATTACTGGCCTCCTTGGGGACTCTCGTTAAGACTGCTGGATGTAGGTACTGTTGGTATTATAGTGACTGGGTAATGATGAGTATGATCCAGGATACGTTTTCTTTAATTCGTTTGCTCTATTCTTTTGTTGTTCCAATATTCCCAACTTGATATTGAAGAAAGATTCCATATTTGCAATTTTTTCAAGAATTTGTTCGAAATCGTACATGCTAGTTGTCGTTGAGTGGATTCCCATCTTCACTCGGTTTCTCGTTGGTATTATGGTGGTTGAGATTGAAACGAAATTGATTAATGGTACTGGAAAGAGGTAGACGAAGAGGTTTTCTTTCTGATACCATGTTCTTGCGCCTGATGTTGTTGTTGTTGGAATTGTTGTGAATGGCTTGTTGGTAATGAGTCTATTGTTAATGCAAAAAACGTTTTGAAATTGACAATTATCTTAACAATCACCAGAAGAAACTTCAAGTATTCCTTGGTGGTCAACTTGGTGAAAGGTTTGGTCAAAATCTTGTGGGGGATAATCACCATTCGCTTACCCTTGAGGTAATTTTTATCTTTGTTCTTCTTTTCCTGGTCGCCTAGTTTATCTTCACTATGGTTGATATTTCTCTCTGGTTCAGGGGCCGATGGCAGGGGCGATTTAGCCTTTGCATCATTCTTGTTACTCCCATTAACTGATGCTCTTCTGAGTTGATAGTTGATTGTTTTGGAAGATAATGGGAGTTTAATCTCATCGCCCAATTTTATGATTCTTTCGTTATCCACGTTGATTTCTTTTATTTCTGTAGGTGATACCGGTGATTTTTCCTCGTTGCTTGAGTCATCTGGAGATATATTCCCCCCACTAGGTCATGAAGTTTTCCTTTTCCTGAACCAAATCATGGAAAGAGCTATCTGGGAGATAATTCTTCAACTCCACGAGGTATGGAAGATGCATGAAGTTATTACCTATTTTAAATATATCAAGTAATTGAATTTGAAGACGGATCAAGTTCTCAAAGAATTCATTTATGCTGATCACCTTATTATTATACTTCAATAAGTCTTGAATTGAAAGTATTGGCTGATCAAAAAACAAAAGCCTTGAAGCTTTGAAAGGCTGTTTATATATCTTGGTTGTTATTATACTTGTATATTTATTAGAGGATAATTTATGGGAAAACACAATACCTTTCAAGACTTTAAAATGGCTTGCTTGTAATTGACATGCCTGTTTTTCAATTTGATAAGTTTTTTCATGTTTATACTCCGATATTTGGGATGTTATTTTATAGTTAGTTTTGTTAAAATTATCGATTATTTGGTGTTCTTTCTCATTTATTTTAGTACGTTCAGAATCTATAGTATTTGCTTGTTTCTCTATATCAGTCCTTAAATAACTTATTTTCGAGCTAGTAGCCTGTTTACTCCGTTCAATATTCTTCAATTTCAATTTTTCATTTATAATCTCCAATTTTAGTAGTTGTAAAGATAAAAATTTAATCGACTTAACCGATGCATAAGGAATATTTGAATTCTCGTCGCTATTCTTGGATCTCGTTAACTGACGATCTAAATTACTCATTGCTACCACCTCATTCAAGTTCCCTTGTTTAATTTGAAAGTATATTCTAAAAATATCATCAATTTCCGATCTTGATAGTTCGTTTAATCGATCATTTTCAATCACTGAGTTACGAATGATTTCTAGACTTTCGTGGTTACACGGTCACAAAGTAGGTTATGGGAATTGATTCCCTGTAATCTGAAACAAAACGGACATTGAACTGAGTTTCTTGTATCTGCTTTTATCTTCTGTTTCGAGCTGTCCGTTTATCAGCTCAGAGGGTTCAGGGATGTCTTCCTTGACAGTTCGTGGACGAGAATGAGCTTGATCTTCTTGATAATCGGAATCTGTAACTAGAGGCATATTTCCCAATGCAATAAGATCACGCCAAGTTCTCGATCTTCTAGTAAAATGTTACTTGTAGGTCAATTGGACTGGCTTGGAGGTGCTTTGATCCTTTTTTGTCCTTTGATAAGATCTGCTTATTATCAATACATTTAGACCCGTGCACCACAGGATTACAGCTTATTAGTTTATCTAATTATATATGTATATATATTTACAACTATAAATACAATTAAGTCTTCTTCTTCTTCTTGAACTGGGCCTGGAGTTTCTTGCGCTCCAAGATTTCTCGAATAATCAAAGCAAGGGATTCGTCGATGTTTTCATCGGTAACATCGATAGCTATAAACCCACATTTCCAAAATTTACTTAGTTTAATACCGTCATTTATCAATTTAGGAGAAGCTAGTTTATTATTTTTATGAGTGCAGATGACCCAAATAGGAGGAGGACAGCTTGGGTCTGCTGGGTCCATTGAATTATCGAGTAATTTCAATTTAGTCAGATCAGCTTTCATTTCATTTTTTGAAGTTTCAATCAAGTTATTTTCACGCCACAAATTCTTCAAAGCAGATTTGAAAGAGAAAACGTCGCTTTCTTTGCCTTCTTCCCATCTTGTTTTGTAAGTGTAGTATTCTTTCCAGGCTTCACTAAGGGCGATTTTCATGATGGAGAGAAGATTGAAGGTAGTATCGCCGGCAGTATTTGTAATGGTTAAAGTTTTGTTTGAGCCATCTAAGGATTGGTAGGAAGTGGTTGAAGTGACCTGGCTGGAGATCCCCGTCGTCGTCATTCAAAGAAGACTCTGGAGTCATATCGTAGTTTTTACCGGTAGATTCTAATACTTCGTTATAGGAAGGAGGATTGTAGGAAGGAACTGCACTATATACAAAGAAATACCCATCGACTGAGCCATTCAATTCACTGGCACCACTAGCAACCAACAACGGATTAGTACTGACTGGTCTTCTTGGTTCATTAGCCAAATTTTTCAAAATTTCTCGATCGAGTTTGATGTACAAAGAAGCTTCAAGAAAAGGCACCACTTGGTCAGGGTTAAATGCAGCGGTATCGATGAGCTCAACAAGAATTGGGGTGATTTGGGGTGGGATGTACGCATGGGCATCTAATTCATTCTTATGGTTATAACTTGTATAAAACTGGTTGGTGGAAGTGATGATTTTATCCTCGTGGTTGGAGATTATCGTTGACGGACGGTTTTGATTTGTAATTGAAGAATTGTTTGAAGGAGCAAGTTTGGAATACGCTTGGTATATTACCGGACTGAGCACCAAGTGGTTGTTCTGTCCGATTAACTGTAATGTGCTGGACATATCAAACTCATCCAATATACATCTTGATAAAATTGAAACTGGAGAAAACGTAAATAGAATCGGTTGGGTTTGGTGTGTTGGATAATAAGTATCCCGGAAACTTCCTAGACTTAATTTCGAGATGATCGATGTTTTACCTGATCTAGGTCCACCTAGGAGGGCTATCCTTATAGGACTATTATCATTAGTTGGATTTTCTAGGTTAATTGATTGTTGTTGCAGAGATGATTTTTTAAGAAGAGACGCCATTAGACGAGATGAATGCTGGTACTAATTGCCACGATACATGCAGACGTGATTGGAGAAAGAGACACAGTCAACCGACTTGAAGCTTAAGATGGGTAAGAAGCGAAGATATAGGTATTGAAGGATATGAGATGGATTCACGGGCTATTTTTTCACGTTTTCAGTGGTGCACTACAAATTTCCTATACTAATCTTTTACTTTATACTTATTCTTATACAATACTTTTATATAGATGATTTTGTTAGGCATCGGCAGTAGCGACGCCTAGTTCAGAGTCACCCTGGCCGTAATACAAAAACCATTTACCTTTGAATTGAACGAGGCCCTCGGTGAAGACAACTTTATTGACCTGGCCCTCGATTTCGTTTTTGGAATCAGGAACCATGAACGGCGTTTCCTGTCTGGCAATAGGGCCTTTGGATAAGTCGTTATAGTCAATTAGCATTTGGGAAAGAGAGTAAGTATCCTTTGGGTAGTCACCACCGCCGCAAGTGGAAGAATTATAGAATAAAACCCAATAGTTTTTATTGGGGTCACCGGTGTCTAATTTAATTGGGGCCGGGCCCGGTTCAATCAAACGGTCTTGCCAGTTGAACTTACCAGTGGTGAAAAGATTAGAATGATAGTCATGGGAGGGCAAAGTCCAATGAACCAAATCTTTCAGTTCAGCAAGATGGAAAGCACAGTCACCCCAAATCATGTAATACTTATTCAGGTTAGGTTGGACTTCATTGAATATAGCCCCCGACTTCAGCCAAGCATGTCTAATGATTTGTTCTCCGTTGGAAAGAACCGCAATGTCGTACCAATTATCGTTTTTAATGATTGGGGGTTGTTTAACCCAATCAAATAGATTTTCAGAAGTAGCAACACATAATCTGGCAGTAGAACCATCGTAAGCAGTGTAAGTCAAGATGAATTTCTTCAGTTTTGGATCTCTGACAATCCTAGGATCTTCAATTCCTCCTTTCAATTCGTAAGACTCACTGGCACTAACAATTGATTTATCGTACCGAGTGAAATGGTATCCGTCATCACTCCATGCAAGCCCGACGCTCGACACCTTGGCCTCGTTCTGCGCCCGATACAAAAGATAGATTCTATCATCCACCACAATGGCACTGGCATTGTATAAATATGCCGATTCCCATTCGTTTTTGGGATTGGGCTTCAAAATAGGATTCTTTTCGTACCGGGTGAACTTGGGTCCGATTGGAAAGTGTTTTGGCGCCTTGTAGCTTGAATTGTCAATCGAATTGACACTGACAGTAGGAAGCATCATCTTAATAAAGAACAACTGGTTAAAAATAATCAATTCTTCAACCAACGAACGGTTTTTATATTGAAAAATCCGGGGTAAAAACCATTCCTTGCGAAGATTTCAGCGCCCTTTTTATACCCACAACTACATAAACTTTAGGCTCGTGGCGATCATCCAGTCTCTGGTGTTCTCCCATTGTCGTTGCCGGTCATCAATGGTAGTCTCCTGCTGCTCTGCTGGGGTCCTACCTGGTTGTAAGGGTCGAGTTGAGCTCATGGGCCCCAAATAATGGCGGATTTTGGGGGGATTTCGGGTCGTGTGTGGCGGGCCAAAATTTCTAGGCCAATTTTTTGAGTCCGTTTGTTTTCAAATGAAAAGATTTGTTTTAAAGGAAAAGGCAGTGATTAGTGAAGTGTGTTCTTTAATCAATTGTTTGGGGAGAGTAGTTCATTCCAACGGTGCAAGTATTTTTAGTTTGCAAAGAGCTAGTCGAAAGGCGCAGGAGAAACTGTTATTTCGTACTAAACTGATCGAATACCAAGTCATAAATAGAAGAATTCAGGTTTCCAATACGACAAAGCCTTTCTGTAATCTTCCGATTCCATCCAGCCCACCAGTTCGTCATTGCACCGGGCGTATCCTGATTTCACTTACCTTGTTCACTGTTCACTGTTCACTGTTATCTGTTCTCTGTTCACTGTTCACCGTTCATTTTGTTCACTTTGTTCATTTTGTTCACTTTGTTCATTTTGTTCACTTTGTTCATTTTTGTTCACTTTGTTTATCGTCTACTGATCCACCGCCTGTTCCCTTAATTTTAACTGCTTAACAACTATCGCACTACTCTAAGCAGTGTTTTTTCGAGATCTATTGAAAAAATTGATAAGCTATATATACAAGATACTGATAGCTTTTTTTGTTATTTTGTTATTTTGTTATTTTGTTATTTTGTTATTTTGTTATTTTGTTATTTTGTTATTTTGTTATTTTTTGACTTGCTTTTTTCGTTATTTCATCATGGGACAGTTGTTATCACATCCAATAGAAGATAAAACCCTTGATTACAAGGCTTTCCAATCGCTTGCCTATTGTGTGGGGTCCATGCAAGGGTATCGAATGACCATGGAAGACGCTCACAATGTTAAAATTAATGAAGACGAATCTTTAGCAGTGTTTGGTGTTTTCGATGGCCATGGGGGCAAAGCATGTGCGGACTATATTAGCGATGTCTTACCTTCAAAGATCTTTAAGAATTTAAACTCTTATTTGAAGAAATCCCATTATAATAACACAAGTGCTTTAAATAAAGATTATGTTAATCAAGTTTCAAATGGAACTTCGGATTTGTCTACTTATATGAAAATCATTAAAGATTCTTTCTTTGAAGTCGATCATGATTTACCGGTACAAAATAGTTTAAATTGTGGTTCTACCGCCATTATAACCACCATTGTTGCTAATAAATATATCATTGTGGCTAATACTGGAGACTCCCGCTCAATAATGTCTTTAAACGGTGGTGCTGCTAAAACATTGAGTTTCGACCATAAACCTTCGACCATGAGTGAACGAGTAAGAATCGAAAATAGTGGGGGTTACGTGGTTAGTGGTCGAGTTAATGAAATCTTAGCACTTTCAAGAGCTTTTGGTGATTTCAAATTTAAATTCCCCTTTATCGAATTATCTAATTCAATCAATAATTCAAATAACAAATACCTCGAAGCAAATAAAAAATATTTCAAAGATGATTTGGTTCATTTACCCCCAGAATTATTTCAAGTTTCAGTGGAACCAGATTTATTGGTTTATGATTTATCCTATTTAAAACAACCAGAATTCATTGTTTTGGCCTGTGATGGTATTTGGGATTGCTACACAAATAATCAATTGATTTCTCTTATAAGAAAGAAAATCTCCGAAGATTGGAAATTAAACCATATCACGGAATTCATCTTAAATGACTGTATTGGTATGGCTTCAAGCATAACCGGAATCGGGTTTGATAATATGACTTTAATCATCGTAGCAATTCACACCAACGGTAATATCGATGAATGGTATCAAATAATTAAAAATCGGGTGAAAAATGAAGAAAAATTAAACTTAAATAATGAAATTTCAACTACTAATGATAATCGAATTTAATTCAATTCATTATTCTGCATTTTTTTTTTAAACAAGTACTTTTTATGATTGTCATGTGTTCTGGTTCTTAACATCCTTCCCAATGTATTACATTCTATCTACATCTTATTTTAAATACACTAAGAAGTTGTCTTTATTCTTCCTTTATGTTTTATAAAAATTTATTAACGTGATTTCCAAGTCTAATTCTTAATTCTTTCTCTTATTTATTGTCTTCACAAATTATTCATTCTATCTCCTCTACGTTATTGATACTAATTTCTTTCAATATCATTCAATATAACGTCGTTTACTGCTTTTCATCTGTAAGCTATTGATCCAATCAATGTTCCCCAATAATCTGACATCCGTACCGCAGAAAATCACAAAAGATGAAAAATCAGCCCAAAACATCAACTGATTTTAACCTTTTGTTGATTTACAACGCTACTATCTATTTTTTTTTATTATCTTACTCCACAACAAAGTTTCTAAGATTGCCCCAGTAGATTGGGTTCCCTTCACTACACTACATTCTTGCATTTCCTAACTACAGCTTCGGTCCCTTGCGTTGGAACTCTGGCAATTACTGTTCATCAACTATTCTTTTACATAATCGTTTGCTAATATATAAACGATTGACGCCAAAAGTCCCGGTAACGTTTGTTTTTGTTTTCAGAAAGAAAATAATCTGAAAGCTTTGACTTTTACCTGATTCTCGTAACAGGAGAGTGACATTGGCTCATTAAACTTACATTTTTTTTAAGTTATCTTATCATTCATTGATTCCTTGGTCGTTGGATGATTGGTTTTGGGTGGTCTTTGCTATAACTGACTCAGTTGGTTCTTGTTTCCTGTTTGTCTTTTGTCTTTTACCTTTTGCCTTTTGCTTTTCGCTTTTTGTCTTTCATTTCTTTTCTGTCTTACGATTTGCTTTTGCTTTTTTTAATTTTTTTTTTTTTTTAATTCATCGGTTCCCTTTCATTTGTCATTCTTTTAAGCGTTATCCAAAAAATAGTCATATTTTAAGCAATGTCGTATGTTGATGTTGATTTCTATGAAGATCCAATACTTAAACTTGCTAAAGATCCTAATCTAAACAAGGAAAAAGAAAAAACTTCAAAAATTATTCATATCATACATAATTTTTCTCTTACTGAAAGAAAAGTTTCAAAGCTATGTCTGTTGTCTCTAACCCTACTTCAAAGTTTAGAGAAAATCGAACTTAACTTGAAAAATTGGGCTTTTTTATCCCTTGATATTAATTCTACTGATCATTTCAATAATGCTAATCCTAATGAAATCAAAAGTTTTAATACTAATGTCAGTCATAAAGTTCTTGGTGATTGTAAAGAATTGAATAAAAAATTAAATAAAATCTCTTTTGATATAGATTATGTCACCAAATCCCTGAAAACTTTAACTCCAATGGAATATATTAGTGATAGTGGAACATTGTTAACTTCTCTCACTTTAAGAAACATTAAATTAAAAGATGAACTTAGTGATAAAATAACAGTTGCTTATCTGAAAGCAAAATTAATTACTATAGGTACTGATTTAGAACAAATGTTAGAAGAAGATGGTATTACAAGTTCAAATAATGATAATACTGGATCTACGGTTATAACTTATAAACAATTCGTTGTTAGCTTATTAAAACAATTAAACAATGCTATTGATTCTGAAGATGCAGCTGGTAAATATGAATGTTTGGCGGTTATAAGTGATATGGAACAAATGTTTGAAGTTTTCAAACTAGAAAGAATTCAACGTCAAGCCGTTATCTATAGCGATCATAGTGGTGGATTTGATTCAGAATTAGATACCGATTACGAATACGCTGATGATGATTTTGTTAATATCGATGATACTCATTTAAAACCTTCCAAGCATTCTTCTCGTGAATTCCATCATTCTCATAATAGACGTCATCATCATGGACACCAACCTCATAGTGCAAACACTAGTGCAAATGCTACTCCTAGATTACGTGCACCTCATCCTTTGAAGAATGAAGCAATCTCGGATGATGAAGTCGATGGTGATTTTGATGATTATGAATCCGATTATGGCTCAGCTTCAATGTATTCCTCTATGTCAGTATATAACCCACCTATGGTTCGTTCAATTACAAGATCTCAACAACTTCAACCTCCTCATTCTGGCTCTCCAAATCAAGGTGACTCCCCAAGTTCTCAAATATCTCCAAGTATCATGAAATCTCCTAGGCATAGAAGAGATTCAATGTCTTCTTTATCCACTACAAACATTCTTCAAAAATCTACTATTTCCGAAGAATTACCATATTTGATGACTGCATTCGATCTGGCTAGAAATTTCGAAGAAGATGTTCATCATTATAAAGAAGAAGACGATCGAGAAAATTCTAATTCAAAATCATCTAAAAATAAGAATCCACCTAAAAATCCTCCTCCACCTCCAAATACATCAACCTACGACACCCAATGCACCAAAGAAAAATATAGGTCCTAAATTCCATTATCCTGAATCATCAATTTATTCTGAAAGTAACATTATTCAACCATTACCATCTGCATCATCATATCTTTATTCTAATAATTCATTACTTTCTAAATTAGGTATCAGAGCACAAATCATTAATACTGAACTTCCGAAAGAACTAAGTAATAACACCTCCTCAAATATTAAAAATGGACCAATTCCTGATAGAAGAAGCACTGTTATGGGTTCAATTGGACCTACAGCAGCTAAAAAATTCATTACTTCTTATGACAATGACGATGATAACAAAAATATAAATAAAGAAGATAAAGAAAATAGAAGGATTATAACACCATTAACAAGAGCTAATTTAGAAAGCCATACTATTTCAGGTTTGGCTGCTGAAGATAATTTTTCTGACGATTACGTTGAATAATAACTATGCATTATTACAAAATTTAACTTATAATATATTCAAAGTATTCACTTCGCATATTAATAAAAAAAACTTGACGACTATTCAATTTTATAAATTTACATAATTTCAAATATTTCATCTTTTGTTTGATTTCAACTGCTGTATCGCATCGTTATATAAAGAGCGTAAAATTTGTAAGAAATAAGTAGGCGTATAAACTTATAAGAAGAAGTGAACGGAGAAAAGAGTTATAGAGTTTATGATTTATCAGCATTACACTTGAAGAGTTCTTTAACGAAGCTTTCACCCCAATAACCAGAAGTATATTTTGAGATGTAGTCAAACATTTTTTGGAAATTGAGTTTTTTCTTTTCCGACGGTAAAGTCAAACTTTCTTTTATAGCATCACTTAATTCTTCAATATTCCAAGGATTTACAATGATAGCACCATTTAATGATTGGGCGGCCCCCGCAAACTCTGAAAGAATAAGAGAACCATTTTTTTCTTCTTGACAAGCGATATATTCATAACTAACCAAGTTCATACCATCACGAGTAGAACTAACAAGACAAACATCTGAGATATGATATAAACTAATAAGTTCATCAAAAGGAATTGATTTATGCATAAAATGGATTGGAACAAATTCAACAGTACCAAATTTACCATTGATTCTACCAACCAATTCATTTACAGTAGCTCGTAAACTTTGATATTCTTCAACGTCACCACGAGAAGGAACCGCAACTTGAACCAAAACAACTTTACCTATCCATTCAGGGTTTTCAGTTAAGAAAACTTCAAAAGCATGAAGTTTCTGAGGAACCCCTTTAATGTAATCTAATCTATCAACACCAACGATGATTTTGGTATCTTGAAATTTACTTTTCAATTGATTAATTCGTTCAACAACAGAATCTTTAGTAACACCTTCAGTGAATTTATCAACGTCGATACCAATGGGGAAAGCACCGATACTAATTGATCTACCTTCAAATTCAATACCATTTGGTAAAGTTTTAACTTTAGGAACAATATGAGAAACTGAACTTAAGAAATGTCTTGCATAATCATAAGTATGGAAACCAATTAAGTCACAACTTAAAACCCCGGTCAATATTTCTTGTCTAACTGGTAAAATTCTATAAATTTCTGAAGAAGGGAAAGGAGTATGGAGGAAAAATCCAATTCTTACATTTTTTTTGGAATTTCCTAATTCTTGTCTTAACATTTGAGGAAGCAACATTAAATGATAATCATGAACCCAAACTAAGTCATTATCATCAACTTGAGAAGCAATTTTACTTGCAAATTGACGATTTGCTTCAATATAAGCTGCCCAGGCATTTTCATCAAAATTCATTTCACCAGGATGATAATGAAATAACGGCCATAAAATACTATTTGAAAACCCATTATAATGAAGATCTGCAATCATATCACTTAAAAAAATCGCAGTACATTTGAATTTATCCATTAAATCTTTATTAACTCGTGCTTGTTCATCAATTGGCAATTCAAGTCCTGGCCATCCTAACCATTGAAATTCAGTCGACTTCTTCAATCCTTGTAATGCAGTCACCAATCCTCCAGAGGACATACTATAATCGTACAGACCATCTGGAGATCTCTTAATAGTAACCGGTAAACGATTTGAAACAACCAAGACTTTCCCTTTATTTTCAGATGCCATTATATAACTCTTTCAATCAAAATTTTTCAATAGCAATCAGTTAATGTCTCTAATTGCAATTATAAATATGCTGTAACTTCTCAAAATTAAATTTTTCCAATTTCCAAAATTTTCAATTGACCCGTCTATATTTATACTCTAATAATAGTAAATTCTACAATTCGATATTAAATCATTAATTGGTGGTTTGATTTTCCAGCTTTTTCTGTCACTTTGCTCTCACGGGTTTTTCGATCGCTTTCTTTTGGGCGCAAGTTCCGTGGCAGCGCCAAATTCATAACGCAATGTCCGTGGCCCTTGCACAAGACTGCCTATTTAGGAAGTCGACAAAACTATAATGATCATAATAGACACTCACTCTCGCATAAGGAAGTCAACAAACATATAAAGGCAAAAATGTGTGTAGACTTCCTGATTGGGAAGTCTACGTTTTTTTCCGATATTCGCACTACCCGTGATTTTTGAATCATTAAAAAAAAACAACTATCAAAAACTACTTCAACTCAACTTGACTTCATCTTCAATTGAACCATTGCAACCCGTTCATCGATCAGAGATGTACTCGCCATACGGGAACATTGCGCAGAACTTGCAGCACCCACAACCACAACATGCCAGCTCGTTTCTGAGCCAATCCCAGTACGGGAACAGTGTGCCTCAGCCAGCGCCGGGCCAACAGCAGCAGCAATACTTCCCTCAAGTCGATGGACAAGGGTTTGTACCGGGAGCACAGGGAGTGCCGGCGCAGGGAGCACAGGGAGCAGCACCAGGACAGGCTGGTGGGGCCCCGTACAGTGCATTTCTAAACGACCCGGCCACGTCGATGGCGGCACAATTTGCCAAAAGTAGTTTTGGTAGTTCGAATCAGTATATTCAACAAAATTTTGGATCTTTTATACCGGGGACTCTGGACTTGAATTATTATTTCAAAGTCAGCAACTCTTATGTTATGAAGAAGATTGGTTTGATTCTCTTCCCTTATAGAAATAAAAACTGGAATCGTTTGACTGCTTCTGATCCTGCAATTAGTCTGGGTTCTACTGGGATTGCTTCCCCAGTTGGCGTGGCCACTCCTGGTAACATTTCTTTTGCTCCTCCTGCTTACGATGTCAATGCTCCTGACTTATATATTCCTTTGATGGCTTTTATTACTTATATCTTATTATGGTCATTATTCCAAGGTATCAATGGGGAATTCCATCCCCAATTATTTGGTTATTTGGCTTCCCAAACTTTGGCTTGTTCAGTCCTTGATATCTTCATCTTCAAAATCGGTCTCTATTTATTGAACTGTTCCACCCAAAGTTCAATGTGGGATTTGATCGCTTTCAGTGGTTACAAATATGTCTCCATCATTGTTCTCTTATGTTGGAAACACTTGATTGGTGGTGGCTGGTTTATTTATTACGCCGTGGTTCTCGCCGTCACTGCAAACTTGTCTTTATTCCTTATGAGATCCTTGAAGTTTCTTGTTTTACCAAGCTCCGATTCCGTTACTAGCACTGCTAGTAATTCCATTTCTTCAAGACAACGTAAATTGAGAATTCAATTCTTATTCATCTACGCCGTTGTCGTTCAATTTTTCATCATTCTCTTCATGAGTAGATAACCTTTGTACTATAGATTCAACTAATAACTTTATCTAACCTATAAACATTGTAGATTAACTTGTAAAGTCGCTTATGGTTCGTCTGAGTGTTAAAAAAACAAAAAAAAAAAAAAAAACGCGTCGTTTTCACGCGTTTGAGAATTTTTTTGGTGACTTTTGTCTTAGTTGAAGATGATCTAAAGACTTATCTTCCTACTTCCTTTTATTGCTTGACTATCTTACTTTCCCGTATTAGTTGTTACTTATAACTTTTAATTTTGATATAAAAAAAAAAAAGAGTTTGTTGTTTTCATTTCGTTTTAATTTATTTTTGTTTAATACCGTTGCATTCATTTCTATTCATTAATCTATTTATTCCTAGCATTCCATAAATAACACCCCCCAGCATCTATCATAATGTCTTCTAAACCACAATTCAAGGGCTCGACGTCTGCCCGTTTCGTGAAAAACGGTGGTGGTGCTAATAACTATAGTAAAAAGAACTCCAATACCATACGATCTGAATTTAAAGGAGATCGTAATGAAAGTATCGACCCTTCAAAACTTAATCCAATGTTGAATGACTCCATCCAAAAGAAAGAACTAGTCACTAGAATCGATCAGCTTGACTCGGTGATGGGGTTTGATCGTATTGAAAATGGTGAATTGGATGGCTTAAAACCTAGAAAAGGTTGGTTAATTAATATGCATTCTACTACCATACCAACTGAAGATTATCTTGCAGGTTACTCCGGAGTCGATTATTACTTTCTTGATGAAGAAGGTGGCTCTTTCAAGGCTACCATCAAATTTGACCCTTATTTTTATCTCGCTGTGATTCCTGGCCACGAAGCTGAAGTAGAAGAAATGTTGAAAAAATTCTTAGAACCTTGTCATTTGAAGAATATTGCAAGACTCGATAAAGAAGATTTGGCCTTACCTAACCATTTGGTAGGTTTAAAGAAAACTCTAATCAAATTATCTTTCCATAATGTTTCCGACTTATTAAGTGCCAGAAGATTACTAACGCCAATAATCAAAGATAATCAAATGAATCGTGAATCAAGAGATGTCTTTCAAGTAATGAATAACTTCAATAATCAACATTCAGAATCTTCTAACGCTGATCCAACTACTTTCATTGATGATATAAGAGAATATGACGTTCCTTATCATGCAAGAGTTTCCATCGATATGAATATCAGAGTTGGTAAATGGTATGATGTCTACGTCAAGCATGGTGATGTATCTTTGGTTGAAGATAAAGAAAAGATTGCCTTTGCTGATCCAGTAGTTTTGGCTTTTGATATTGAAACTACTAAAGCCCCTTTGAAATTCCCAGATGCTAAAATTGATCAAATTATGATGATTTCTTATATGATTGATGGTGAAGGTTATCTTATAACAAATCGTGAAATCATTTCGGAAGACATAGACGATTTTGAATACACTCCAAAACCTGAATATCCTGGTTTATTCACGATCTTTAATGAACCTGACGAAAAACATGTTTTATTAAGGTTTTTTGAACATATAAGAGACGTTAGGCCAACCGTTATTGCAACCTTTAATGGTGATTTTTTCGATTGGCCCTTTGTCGAAAACAGAACAAATTTTCATGATTTAGATATGTTTGATGAAATTGGTTTTGCTAAAGATAACGAGGGTGAATATAAATCAAAGTATTGTGTTCATATGGATTGTTTTAGATGGGTTAAGAGAGATTCTTATCTTCCTCAAGGTTCTCAAGGTTTAAAAGCTGTTACTACCGCCAAGTTAGGTTATAACCCAACTGAACTTGATCCAGAATTAATGACCCCTTACGCTTATGAAAAACCTCAATTACTTTCCGAATATTCGGTTTCCGATGCGGTTGCAACCTATTATTTATACTATAAATATGTTCATCCGTTCATTTTTTCCTTATGTACTATTCTTCCCTTAAATCCTGATGAAGTTTTACGTAAAGGTACTGGTACTTTATGTGAAATGTTGTTAATGGTCCAAGCTTATGAAAACAATATTATTTTACCAAATAAATATACTGATCCAATAGAACGATTCTATGACGGTCATTTATTAGAATCAGAAACATATGTTGGTGGTCACGTCGAATCTTTAGAAGCGGGTGTTTTCAGAAGCGATATACCCAATAAATTTAAAATAGATCCAACAGCTATCGATGAACTTTTGAATGATTTGAAGTCTGCTATTAAGTTTTGTGTGGAAGTTGAAAATGGTAAGAAACTAGAAGACGTTGAAAATTTTGATGAAGTTTATAATCAGATCAAAAGTGAATTGATTGAATTAAGAGATAACCCTGTTAGAAATGAAACTCCTTTAATTTACCATGTTGATGTCGCTTCAATGTATCCAAATATTATGACTTCTAACAGATTGCAACCCGATTCAATTAAATCAGAAGAAGATTGTGCAGCCTGTGATTTTAATAGACCTGGAAAAAATTGTGATAGAAGATTACCATGGGCTTGGAGAGGAGAATACTATCCTGCTGAAATGAATGAATATGGTATGATCAAACGTACTTTGCAAAATGAAAGTTTTCCTGGTGTAAAACCTTGGTTACCACAAAGATCTTTTGATGAACTCCCCTACGCCGAACAAGCACTGCTAATCAAAAAAAGACTTAGTGATTACTCTAGAAAAGTGTATCATAGAATAAAACAATCAAAAATTGTAACAAGAGAAGCAATTGTTTGTCAAAGAGAAAACCCCTTCTATGTTAACACTGTCAGAAACTTTAGAGATCGTCGTTATGAATTCAAAACTTTAGCCAAAGTGTGGAAAGGAAAGACTTCAAAAATCGCCTCTTCTGACCAAATTGCCAAAGATGAAGCTAAGAAAATGGTTGTCTTATATGATTCACTTCAGTTGGCTCACAAGGTTATTTTGAACTCTTTCTATGGTTATGTAATGAGAAAAGGTTCCCGTTGGTATTCAATGGAAATGGCTGGGATCACTTGTCTCACGGGGGCAACAATCATTCAAATGGCCAGATCATTGGTGGAAAGACTAGGAAGACCTTTAGAATTAGATACTGATGGTATTTGGTGTATCTTACCAAAATCCTTTCCTGAAAATTTCAATTTAAAATGCAAAGATGGTAAAAAAATATTTGTTGAATATCCTTGTTCTATGTTGAATTATATTGTTCATGAAAAGTTTACCAATCATCAGTATCAAGACTTGGTTGATAGTGAAAGCTTAAAGTATAAAACAAGATCCGAAAATTCCATTCTTTTCGAAGTTGATGGCCCTTATAAAGCAATGATCTTACCTACATCCAAAGAAGAAGGGAAAGGTTTGAAAAAGAGATATGCTGTTTTTAATGACGATGGTTCTTTGGCTGAATTGAAAGGGTTTGAATTAAAAAGAAGGGGTGAGTTGCAGTTGATTAAAAATTTCCAATCGGATATTTTCAAGCTATTCTTGGACGGTGATTCTTTAGAAGGGTGTTATCAAGCTGTTGCCAGTGTAGCAAACAACTGGTTAGATGTCTTAGATACCAAAGGTGGTATGTTAGAAGACGAAGATTTAATTGAACTTATTTGTGAAAATAGAAGTATGTCTAAAGCCTTAGTCGAATATGAAGGGCAAAAGTCAACTTCGATTACAACTGCCAAAAGACTAGGTGAGTTTTTGGGTGAAGGGATGGTCAAGGATGCCGGTTTAGCTTGTAAGTATATTATTAGCTCCAAGCCCATTGGAAGTCCTGTTACTGAAAGAGCTATTCCTGTGTCCATTTTTTCCTCGGAGAAGAAAGAATTCTTTTTGAAAAAATGGTTGAAGGATCCTTCTTTATCTGACTTCGATCCTAGATCTGTTATTGACTGGGACTATTACTACGAGCGTTTGGCTTCTGTCGTCCAAAAAATTATTACTATACCTGCTGCTTTGCAAGATGTCAAAAATCCCGTCCCTAGAGTGCCTCACCCTGACTGGTTGCAAAAAAGAATCAAAATCAAGGATGACACCAAACAACAATCTTCAATTTCTAAATTCTTTGGCAAGTCCACCAAGTCTGAGGCATTGCAAAATCAAGTCAAACACATTCAAGATATCGAAGACTTTGGGGAACTCGATTCTGGAATTTCCAAAACCAAAGTTGGTAAGGTCACATCTAGAAAGAGACGTAATGGAAAAGTCAATAATGCTTCTGATACAGAAGAAGAAGAAAGAAACAATGCTGTCTTAAATGGACCTTGTCCACTGATGACAGAAGACTATGTCGGTTATCTACAATATCAAAAAGCCAAATGGAAGGTTCAAGCAAAAAATAGAGAAAGAAGAAGAAAACTTTTTGGGAATAACACTGAATCGTCACATAGATCATCCGTCGGTGGCTTGTTCCGCAAGCAGGCTGAAAGTGTTGCCGGAAGCGATTGGGAAATCTTGGAGTACAAGCCAGACCCTACAACTCCTGGTGATGTTAAAGTCTACATTCTGTCGGGTAATAAAGTTCATTCCTTCATTTTTCATATACCAAAGCAAATTTATGCTACATTTAAAACTGACATTTCCCAAAGAAAATATATTCAAAATTGTGAAATTGAAAAATCTAATGCTATCTTGCCTAATGGGCATGACGGTTCACATCTATATAAGTTTGTTATGCCGGAACCGGTTTATAATGAGCAAATCAGTAAAATCGACAGTATATTGCAAGATTCGAAAATATTAGGACTTTATGAAAGCAATATAAACTCGGTTGATAGAGCAATCATCAACTTGGGTAATACAGTCAAATTTGATGATACGAAAGTTGGTGCTTTAGGTAAAGGTTTGAAGAATGGTTTTAACATGAAAGATTTATCAAAAATTGAAAAGGATTCATATTTGAAAAGATTTAATATGGATATTGTTTACTTACTTCACATTGTCACAAACAGTTATGAATTCTTTACCGTTTTCAAAACATGGGATAATTCTGCAAATATGTTTGTCTTGAAACCTTCATCAAATGCTCAGGAGTTACCTACGAATATTCATAAGATTTACCAAGAAGTTTACGAAAATAAGAAGGATAAACTTGGTAAACTTTACAACATCATTGATTACCCAAGCGAAATGAGCTTTGATACCAACTACTACAACAGCAGAAGCTCTTTGTATAAAAAGCTTAATACTTTTGTCTCGAAGATTCATGAAAGCAGAAGTAATAAAGCCCTTTTCACGATTCAATCACCATATGTCTCTAAGGTCCTCGTGCATCTTCCTGCCATCTCTAACTTTCCAACAATCCGGATGAACGTTACTGAGCTTTCATTACCTGCTATTGGATGGCAATCATTAATTACAAAAAGGGTTATCAATCACTTCTTTGTTTTGGCTTCTTGGATCAAAAATTTGATTTCACTTTCCAATTATGGTAAAATCCCACTATGCAATCTTCAAACTGAAAATATGGGATATTTGATTGATATAGAATATGCAAGAAGATTGAGTTACAATAATATTGTTTTATGGTGGTCCGCTAATCCATTACCTGATCATGGTGGTTTCGAGGCTGATAAAACTCAAGATTTAGAAAGCTTCGACTTCCCGACAATCAATAGCCCCGAAATCTACGAAACTGCTTGTTTAGAAGTGGAAATTGGTACTCTCACCATTAATACTATTTTGACCAGTTCTCTTATTAATGAAGCAGAAGGTGCAGATTTAGCAGAAGATAGCATGGTGTTTGATCAAAATAATGGTACCTCAACTATGGCAGAAGATTCATTTTCGACACCGTCCTTGAGTATATTAAGATCTATGGTTAAAGATTGGTGGGATGATGCAATGAAAAACAATATTAATGCTGATTCTATGATGAATCATTTGGTATCGTGGGTTCAACGGAAAGACTCGTTTTTATATGATAATGCTTTACATTATCATGTTCATAATTTAACATCAAAAGCTTTGTTACAATTGATAGGTGAATTTAGAAGAATGAATGCACAAGTAGTTTTTGCTAATAGAAACAGAATAATACTTCAAACCACACGAGTATCAGTTGAAAATTCATATGCTTATGGTCAATACATTGTTAAGGCTGCCAGATCAAAACCACTATTTAACTTCTTGGATCTTAGAATCGTTAAATATTGGGATATTTTGATTTGGATGGATGAGTATAACTTTGGTGGAAGATGTTGCACTGAAATCACTAATGATGAGACTCAAAATTTGGTCCCTGTCAATAATTGGCATATCAAGAAGTTTTTGCCATTAATATTTCAAAATGAGTTCGAAGATTGGTTGGTTATATTCTTAGATTCATTAACTAAATACAAAAATGAAACACTACTAGGAAATACTCAATCTGGTACTCCCAGAGTAACTCAAATTAACCATATCTTAAAGGGTCAAAAGAAAATAGATTCTGCTGAAGTTGAGGATGAAGATATTAACAATGGTGTCATGGAATTGTTTAGAAAGCCTTTACAGAAGAGAATCCAAAGACTTCATCGCCAACAAAATGAATCCATTATCAATCCTGATTTAAAAATTGAATACGAATTCCCAAAACTCACTGGATCATTCTTGAAGATGAGAAATCCAATTTTGGAACTAGTCAAGTTCCTTTGTTCGGTTTTCAGTTTATCCAAAAAACGCTCTATAGAAGTTAGTTTGTTAAGAAAAGAATTGTTAGCAAGTTTGGACGTTAGAGAGTTTAGTCGTGAAGCTACTTTCCATAATCCTAGTACCTCCTTGAAAATCCCTCATATAATATGTGACTACTGCAACTATATTAGAGACGTGGACTTTTGCAGAGATGAGGAAAGAGATATATTTACATGTACCAATTGTTCAAAGGAATACAATAAGATAACTATTGAGGAGGAGCTTATAAGCTTGTTTAACAAGATGATGGTTCAATTCTTTACCCAAGATCTCAAATGTGTTAAGTGCCAAGTTGTCAAGGTAGATAGTATGAGTGAACATTGCAAGTGCTCTGGTGATTGGGCAGAAACCATTAAGCATGAAGAGGTCGAAGACAAGATGAAAGTCTTTGCGAATGTTTCTCATTATTATGGATTGAAATTACTTGAAGGGTTGTTAGACGAATACCAATAGACTCAAGTTGCATTCTAAATTATATTCACTTTATCATCTGTATATATATTTAATAACTTAGATATACTTAATAACTTATTATATTAAGTTCTTTTTAAATACTGCAAAATTTATTACTTGTAAGAACTTGGTGCACGGGTGTATATTACGCGTATGAAGCTATTGGAGCATCGATGGTTATTCAATCATTACCAAGTCTTCTTCTGCTTCTTTAAAGTTTTATGAACACGCAATGGAGCAGGGAAGATTGGGTCTCGAAGAATTGAAGAATCGGGTGAAGGCTCGAGATGTTGAATTAGATCTTTTGAATTCTTTCATTACCAAGGATCCAGCGTCTCTGATTCCCTCTTTGGTGGTGAGTGGTTATAAGGCAGTTGGTAAAACATACACCGTTCAGAGCTATTTAGAGGCCATGGGGATCAACAATACCATTGTCAGGTGTGATGAATGTATCACTCAAAAGCTTTTACTTCAAAGATGCCTTAAAAAAATCAAGAAAGATAGTGGAGTTGACTTGACCAAGTACCAACAACAATTCAATTATAAGGGTCAAGAGGTATCAAATATTGATTTGTTATGTGAAAACTTTGCAAGTTTCGTTGTGGCATTGGAGCAATTCGTTGAGGAGTCAAACTATAAGGAGAATCATGTTTTGGTGTTGGATAGATTTGATCAATGCATCGACTCCGCTAGTAATCTATTTCCTGCTTTTCTTCGGCTACATGAATATTCCAAGATTAATAACATTAGTATTGTATTCATAGTGTCACACGACGATCCAAAAGAAGTGGTGACGTTTTCTATACCCCATATTTTCTTCGATGCATATTCAGAAGAACAGGTTGTTGAGATATTACAATCGAATCAGTTTTGCTTTTTTGGAGATGAAAGGTTCGACGACAAAGTCGAACATGATTTTTGGATAAAATACACCAAGCTTATTGTTGATATCTTTTTCTCTTATACCGGTTCCGACATGAACTTTTTGATTGATATATGTGATAAGCTTTGGAACAGTTTTATAAATCCAGTAATACTGGGTAAGTATAAACCGAATGAGTTCATAAAAATATACCAAGAGGACAAAGGTTTGTTCAACAATGATAATATAATTAACAACTCTTCCATTCAAGAATTCTCATCAGCCAAAGAGGAGGAAGAAAATAATTCTATCATTGTTAAAGATTTACCTTATCATTCCAAGTTTATTCTCATCGCTTCTTACTTGGCTTCTTTTGTTGAGCCAAAGAATGATCTACATTTCTTCTCCAAAATGAATTCATTGAAAGTGAAGACTCGTAAGAATAGCAAAAAAAATTTGTTATCCAAAAGTGATATTGATAATAGATTACTTTCACCTAATTATTTCGATTTAGAGAGATTGAGAGCTATTCTATCCGTCATATACAGAAATGAAGCGGATTCTTTGAGTAGGTCAAACCTGAACTTTTATCACTTATACCAAGATTTGTCTGAAAGAGAGCAGGCTAGAAAAGATCATGAATTCTCTACTTTCAGTTTGAATACGACTATTGACTTGAACAGTCAAATTGCTACATTGGCTTCCCTTGGGCTTATCACTCGAACTTACGCACTTGATATCTTGAGTTCCAAAATTAGATGGAAATGTAATATAAGTTGGTCTACAGTAGAGGCAATCTCCAAAGATATTAACTTTCCCTTGCTGAATTATCTTGCAGAATAAGCGTCTTCAAAAACAAGTATAGATATGTATACTAGTGTATTATAATACAGATTATAGAAATAAATAGAAGCATGGAAAACCATAGAAAGATATACTATTCCTTTATTCAAATTGTAACGTTTTAATCTTTTTAAATTCTTCTTCTCCAATCTTTCGGGCTATAACACTGTCATCAAAATAAGTGTCAACCCAATAGTTCATTTCGTAGCTCGAAAACACACCATGGATCTCTTCTTCATCAGCCCACTTGTATTCCCAAACCTTATCGTTATAGTAAGAGTCATCTTTAGCAGAAGGCTCTTTTTTGTCGCTTTCATCACTCATTTTTCTTTTTAATCCTCTAGTCTGTTGCTGGTAATCTATTCCGCTTTCAGATTTGTATTGACGCATGAGTTCCTCTCTGGTGAGATCAAAGGCATTAGTTAAGCCCTTCTCATTGATCAAGGAATCACAGTATCCAGTAATTTCGAAGACTGATTTCCCTATGTCTTCATTGCTATTGCTTTTGTTTTTTCTCTGGCTTTTTCGTATGGATTGAAACCTAGATAATGCTTCGAGGGGATTTTCGGCTGGCTCTAAAAGACTTATCAACTTGAACAAGATGTCTTCTATGGAGGAAAACTCAAGAGCCTTCAACTTTTCTTTTTCCTTTTCCTCCCTCTTTTCTTGAGCTTTTTTGGCTTTTAAAATATCTGCATTATTGGATTCATCTATCCAATGGTCCTGATTGTCATTTTCACTGTCAGATGAGTCATTTCTTATATAGTTTCCTTCTTCATCGAACATACCGTCCTTTTCTTCTTGCTCAAGGTCAAAAGACTCAATCTTAAGGCCGATTTTTGTTTTATCTAGCTTTTGTGAACGGCCCTCATCGAAATCTTCAACATTATTGAAGTACTTATGCAGCGCTTCTGTTTGACTTTCTTCAATGTCATTATAAGAGATATGGCGGTCTTCACCATTGAAGGTATCTTCCTCGAAATAGTTGCTGCTGGAGTTCTTGGTCTCATTAGCTTCGTTTGTTTCTCCATCTTGTTTATTTGTCTCAGGAGCATCATCGTCACTGAACATATCACTATCACTGTCTTCTGATTCTTTTGTATTGGAGCGTCCGTTGGTTCCCTCAATGGCATCCTTTTCATTACTCGCTCCGCCATTCTGATCCTCCGTGGGGACTTGGGGTCCCTTTTCATCAGTGGGTTCTTCATAATCTTCAATTGAGGAATCGGAGTCATAGTTTGACTTCGATATATGTGACTTCCGTTGTTTTCTCGATGCCCTTTGGGGTATATCTTCTATTATGTCGTATTCATTGTCGGAATTGGACATCTTAATGGCTAATGACCATGTTCTGGAGTAGTAAAATCACTTTGAATTGAGTCTGATATTCGTTTAGATTTTGCGAATTTTGAAAAAGTTTTTGGGAAAAATTGAAAAAAATCAAACTATATACTCGATGGACTTTATCGAACTAATGAGTGATATAAAACGAAGGAAGATGGAAGATATAGACTTGACAGATATAGACATTGAAACAGATGAGGTCCTAAATTTAGAGGAAGTCTATTATCAAGAGGGTTTTCAAGAAGGTCAAGAACATGGGGCTAAACAACAGCTCATGGAAGGTAAAGAGTTTGGATACCAAACCGGTTTTCAAAGATTTTTGATCATAGGTTACATAACTGGCCTTCTAGAAGATTGGAGAACTAATATAGAGAAATACGGAGGACTGGGAAACAAATCTTTTGAGAATCATTTGTCACAATTAGAAGATTTGATGAAGCAAATCCAGCTAACAAATGGAGATGAAGAGGTTGCAACATTTGAAAAAGTTATTGGAAAAGCTCGAAATAAATTAAGATTGTTAGCTACTTTAACAAAGGAAAACTGGAAGATTAGTCAGGTTGATTCTCTTGTGAAGGAGATTGGAGGTCAGTTACAAGTTAGTGAAAATGTTGATGATTTATGGTAAGAATATTTTTGAATCTAGTACTGCTAGCTGGAGTCTATATATCTAAAAACAAAAATCAAAGTCAAATGGTTTTGCTCTACTATCCAATTTATAATTAAGAATACCGCCCAATGGACAATCATTTATACCAACAATTAAATTTTCACCATGACCAGAGTCAGATGGGACAAAGTTTAGCCCAATACACTTACCTATAAATTCAACTGATTGTACTCTCAGTTTCAACTTAGGTGTATCAGTTTTGATAAGATCATCGACTTGCAATATTCCAATATGATCTAAACTTTCTGCCCAACATATAAATTCACCGGTATGGCTGAATTTAGTATTTCTTACCGGGCCTCCAGCATTGTTTAGAGTATTTGATACAGAAGAACCAAGTGTTCCATTCCAAGAATATAGACTAGACTCACAGAAACGTTTATCCCATAGTCTTACACAGCCATCCTGATTTCCTGTTAATAATAAATTATCATTTCCTCTCGACCAATCACAACTGAAACCAAAATCTTTATGCCCTCTGAATTCATCAACATTTTTCGAAGATTTATTTCCTAATTTTTCACGAGTGTCCATGATAAAAGAGTTTATATTATCTCCAGTTACGAATATTTCATTTTTGTTATTAGGGTTCAATGCAACACAATTTACAGCAAAAGGTAACATTGTAGAATCAGTAGAAAATTTTTTAAGATCAACTAATCTCAAGTATTGATCATTTGAAGAGATTATCAACTGTTCGTTATCATTGATCACAATATGATTTGTTATTCCATCAGCATTATTGGTCAAACAAAACTCTCCTATAAATTTAGAATCATTAGGATCACTTATATCCTGTAGTAAGTAACCCCCTTCAAAAGTCCCACTCGCTAGTAAAGACTCGGAACATGTCATTGTAGAAATCCTACTATTGGAATTTCGTAGTAAGTTTCTGGAATCAATAAGACAATCTAACTTCATTGAAGGATGATTAATACATTGCTCATCTTGCATTAGTCTATTAATCTTGAAAAAGTTATGATACGAATCTTGGGAATCCATTTCACTATAATCAACAGTCTGGAGATTATGATCATGCAAATAACTCAGAGGATAAAATATCCCATTAGATAAATTGGGTCCACAGCAAATCAAATTTCTTAGTTGGAAGTGAGTAATGTGAATTTTCAATTTACTGAAAAATCTGTAAAATTGAAAGAAATCTGTTTTATACTGGAAGCTTTTTATATTAACATTCTATAGTTAATGAATTATTGTTAGTAAATCAAACTTTGCCTAAAATAAAGAAAATAAACATACTTTAAATGCTTCTTCTCGAGATCCGGGCACATTATGGAACCACTTTTTATTTCCAACTCGAGCTCGTTCTCTTGAAAACTTGTCCCGAAGGTACAGTGGCCATTTGATCCCTTGGATGTCAAGTCCCCGGGCATTGATAAAGGAGAAAGGTAATGAGCGTTCTCTTTTCTTCAAGGACTCTAAGATGCTTAGAATATCAGACTTTGACAAGTCGGACTCTTCGTCATATAGTAAGTCATACAAGAACCTAAGGGACTCTGACTGGTTTAATTCATACTCGTGGCTGGGTGCAGATGCTTCTGAAAGTGATGTTTCCCCATCATGAACAGATGGTTGATCGAGTTCACTAGACGTTAAGTCATCAATATTGTTAGTGAGCATGTCCAGACGTGATAGAGCACCCGTATTCAACGTGCTTGTGGAAAATACCAGACCTTCCTGGCTGACTTGAACCTCCATCCTATAATTCACCAGCTGTCTGACAAGTAGTTATAAAGCTTAACTCCAGATTTATTGATAATGAAAAAAGAATGCATTTTATCACCCAAAAATACGGACCCGTACATTTTTTTATTATTGAAACAACTTTAGCAGACACTGTTTTAGGTACTATTAATGGCTTATTTGGCACCAGATTGCTGTTTTCTGGTGGCTTAATACGGTGCCATTATGAGGTTGGAAGCCTAGTATCTATTTAAACTATTGCCGGCATACCCTGAATTGAGATGCAATGTTGAAGTTGAGAAATCGACTGTTGTAAGAAGCATTTTTGTTGAAGGGATAAATTAAGTCATTGGGTAGAGAACAAAATCCCGATAAGTATTTTGATAAGATATGCTTCAAAAAGATAGTGACTTTCTTTAATGGATCGCAGCCCTGCCTTTCATCTCAAATCACTTCAGAACTACTTTGGCTTTTGTTATAATGAAAATATTCATCGTACCATTCTACTTCCTGGAAGAAAGAGCTGCATCCGAATGAGCTTATTAGTCATCGCCATTCACTAATTATTTTTGGCTGTCATGTCACAGCTTTTAATGGCGACAGGTGACTCAATCTGCTTCACTCAATAAAATACATATTTTGCTATTATCTTTATAGCTACAAAACTTGTTCTTCGAGCACAAGCACAAGTTCACAGCTGCCCAATCCATTTGATATAAGTATTTGGCATTGAAATTTAACTTAACGCTATTTTTCATTCTTCGTAAGGTTACAATTCAAATTTGCCGCAAAAAAAAATATTAAAAAAGTACTCTCGAATTGTTGCGAAAACATTTTCTGAAGTAACTATGGTATTTAATCTATATACAACCGGAAGTTACTATGTTGAATGTTATGTTTTGCAGGGAGCAATACGAAAGCTGTTTTAGTGAAGCTTTGAGATGTATTTAGTCCAATGTTCAAGATTATGAGTTTTTCCTAATTAATGATGATTTTTTGATAAAAATTGAATTAATCCATACAACATTAATTCTCAGTACATGAAAATCGATAATGATTTCAAGTTTCAATGACTATACGCTTCATTTTTACTTTTTAGATGCCTTGGGGAAGTAGGGAATATTGGTACTACCAAACGATAAAGCAATAGATATTTATCAAATTGCGTGTTTAGCTGGCGTAAGTGTTTTACAGAGATTGTTCAAAGCGATTTCACCGAAAGACCTCTTTTTGACCAAAGATCTATAATTTATCCATCGAAGGAGTCACTGAAAGCCCCACAGCCAAAAGAAAGGGAATTTTGGCGCAGGAATAACTATCTATTTTTACATGCGTAACATAGAATAACTTCAATAAGAGAATTGATAAAGAATTGTCACAAATACGCCTGAACTTCATATACAATACATGGCTCGTGTAATCTGACTGGAACAGATAGCAAACATGATATTTCTTTTGACACACCTCTCTATGCAGCAAAGGAACAAAAGACTACCGATTGGTACTATAGGATACCGACACAATATTATGACATACCCATTAACTGATAATTATGTGGGTAGATCATACCCATAATCAACCACCAGTATCCATTAGTATTAGCTACATGGTTCTAGTACGGTTGGCCAAAACACACGCATAAATGGTATTAGTCAGATACATACTAATACTTGATAGCACAGTGGATTAATTCGATACTGTCAGATTAATCTTTTCACGTTATTCAAAGGGACGAAATAACTTATTACGATTAAGCTTAAGTATCCAAAGCCAAATCATGAATATAGAAATATTTATTACCGAATATAAAGAACTCTCCATAGGTCGACGACCATGCTTCAACCAATTAGAAGCATCACTTTGGTCCACGGCCCCCGTCGAGTAGAAGATTTTTCCATTTAATATGGAAATGCCTATTTATTTATATATGCACATTATCATAATGTCTCATTAATGGATTAACACATACTTTAAATATAATTTGTGTCTTCATTTGATGATGTATTGTACCTATCAATGTAGATAGGCCAGTAAATCATCTGCAGACCTTCAAGGTCTGACACGAATTATGGAGTGGATTAGATTAATCTTCTAGCTGTTGTTAAAAAGGAGGAAATAACTTATTACAATGAATACACATACAACAAAAGCCAAATATTAAGTTTATAAAAAATCTATATTACCGAATGAAAAACTCTTCATGGGCATCGCCCATACTTCTATCCATAAACCAATGGGAACAGTCACGGAGGTCCACGCTCCACGAAGAGACATAAAAAGAATCCGTTAACATGGAATTACTTACTTCTTTAAATGTGCATGTCTTATAATATCAGTCCGGATATCATTTCACAAAGGATGCTTTAACATCTCTCTGTTAGGCTTCGGCTTGATGATGTATGGGATCGATTCTGACATGAATCAGGCCCGCACATCATGGTCTGACAGAAAATGATTTTGCAATCATTTATTTGTCTGCGAAGCTCATCTATACACACAAAAAAAAATCAACATCATGATGATCTTTAAAACATAAAAAACTATTGCAAAAAAGAAGAGTCTACAGCACGATGGTTTCCATTATGGTCTCCCACTAACGTACTCAGCATCGCTCTCAGCAGCTTAATAATTATTGATCGGACGGGTAATCATGCTTTATGCTGGATATGGCCGTAGACGTCGATTTTTTTCTTTCAATAACTAAACTAGTCCAATCAAAACTTAGAACAATTTGTAAAACAGCTTACAAAGCCCTCAAAAAAAAAAAAAAAAGCCCTCAACTGTGAACTCAACTCAACCAGCCAACCATTTCTATCACATCACTTAATTCAACATGGGTTTTCTTGACTAAACATAGTCTTTCCCATTCTAGGTATATATTAGTAAATAGCTATTAAATATATATTCTTATATGTCAAAAAAAAAAAAACAAAAAGCCCTTGGTATATATTAGTAAATAGTTATTTAATATATATTCTTATACGCCAAAAAAAAAAAAGCTCTTAGAAACACAATAAAACAGGGGTTTTTTTTTCCATAACTGGGTGTGTATTAGTTTATAATTATTAAATACATATGTAAAAGCGAAAAAAAAAGGAACGCTGTGTATATGGGTAGCTCCTCCTTCATCAACTCAGGAACAGAATCATTCATTTATTTCTGTTCCTACTTTTCTTGATGAGTCGCGAATCTGGGGGCCTGGTATCAACAAACATTTTATTGTCAACTAACTCAAGTGCCTCCAATCTACAAAAGAGAGTGCAGTAGCCATCTTCCAGAGCATAAAGCATGAATGAATATAATCAACTACTTCAGCAAATTCGCGAAGAATGAAAATTCCCAAGCTAAGGTAAGTGCTGTAAAAATTAAGTCTTAGATGAGTTCGCGTAGACTTATGAAAATATAAAGCGTCTCATGATAATTTACCTGATTCTAGATATCCCATTGATGATACTCATAGAACCAAACTTTTGGTTCAAATTCCTTCCATATAAATATCTAAAAAGCATATCTGCAAGTATTTGCGTACACTTCCAAACTATAATCCTCGGGGTGCCACCATATCCTCTTAACAAGTACTAAACAAATAATTTGGCTTTTCATTAAAAATTCATCAATCTCGGCGAACTGAAAAAATCTCCCTAGATTTCAAGCATTATTGACGCATTCTCGAATGTTTCTCTAAAACAATTTTTGGATGATTCACACATACGAGTTTTTTCATCCTTCTCCTATACTTTATAGTCTCGATACATAATCGTAAACAAAACAAGATCATTATTGTGAATAAAGAAAATTCAACACAATAATTGTTAGACAATATTCGATAGACATTGTCATTCAATAAAAGCACCCTTTGATTGAGACTTTTTGAAAAAAGCCAGCTTTTCCTTAGAGATGAAACCTTTTTCCATAATACAATTTTCCGCTAAAGACTAGTTATGTAGAATCTTAAAAAACGAAAAGTGTATAGCAGAATTGAGGAAAATGGTTCATGAGTCAAATAAACTAACCGAAGAATTCTTTGAATATACAAAATCTATAGCTGCTAGAATGTTATATACTATCAGCCAAGAGTGCAAAAACGACCAGGAATAAAACATCCTTATATTTATCAAAGCTCGGTGTCAGTCGCTTGCTGTTGTGGGAACTCCATAACAAGCAGAAATTTTCCTCAATGAAAACTTTCTTATTTCAAAGTCAAAAAAAAAAAAATGATCCATCCGCTTGATTATATCTAACAAAACGTTTGGACAAGTAGAATGCAAATATAGATGCATCGAGATCCAAGTGGCTTTGTATTTTCCTTGTAGTTAAACTTTGGCCTTCTCTTCGCTTTAGTAAAGACCTCTACCTCATGATTCCCAAATGGTTCGAGAAAACATTTTTAAGTTCCATCTAGACGGCACTACAATTTAGCCAAAGTTACTGATAATTCAAAGACTAGATTATTATTAAACTGTATGGACAATCGAAGTATACAAATAACGCCGATTCCTTTTTTTCCATTTGCCCAAGGAAAAGCCTTTTGAAAAAAGTACATCAACCAATCAAGCCCAGGATATTCTTATACAATCTTTGAACTATTTAACTTGGGTGTGCAACTAAACGCAACCGAATCCTATTAAGGAATTCACTTTAACAATGCGTCCGAATGGTAACCCCATGAAGCCTTAGCATGCTCTCAGCGGGGTTTTTTTTTACAACGTTTGAAGGTACTACAACTGCTAAAACGAAGTCGCTCGAGTGATATAATTTTGCTTAAATTGCAAATCGAAATTCACACTTTTCCTTCTGCAGCAATAAGGCTATGGATGGAAGTCAATCAAAGTCAATCACATACACCTCTTGTTCTAAATAGCCTGTGTTCCTATTATTTTCGTTCTTTCATTTGATGTTAAGCGTAAGCTTCAAAAAATAGGCAAGTCTAGGTAAGTAAATTGGCATAGTCATTTGAATGTAGTACTACATTTTTTGATCAAAATATTCTGTAAAACTGTATACGAGATTTTTAACTACATAAAGGTTTTACTCAGCTTTACCGTTAAGCTGAGGTATATGAAACGACCCATTTAATCATCTTGAGATAGTAGTTGTGATTCACCTAGCCTTAGTTCGTTCGATAGCCTCTGTAACTTGATCCTTTTAATACCGAATCAAAACCGTTAATATGAAGCCTCAGCTTCTGCTCGATGAATGGAATTGTTCATTACTTACATAAGAAGATGTCCCCCAAACTAAAGAAAATACATTTGAAAAAGTTAAAGGTTGAAGTAGGTTAGTAGAACTAATGAACCCAGAAAAGAGTTCTCTTGTTTTTTTAAGTTTTGACCCATAAGGACGGAGTCGTTGAACATGAAGGATACATTTTGGTTGAAACAAGAATTTCAACTTATGGTTTTTCATCCTTCATTAAGTTCATGAAAATGACAATACCCTCTGGCGAGATTCTTAGAATTTGCTATGACTTAAATTTGATGGTTTGCCGTGAAAACAAGAATGATTAGTTCAATTGTTTTCAACCACCTAGTTATCCGCCGCAAAGGAATGAATCCTCTCATACCTCTCCGTCTATGGCTTTAAACCAAGTGATCTCTGACGCTCACTGTTTAACTTCTTCGATCACTTGCATAGATTGACTGGGTTTCCCTTTTATAAATCCATCGGCAGTATAATACTAAATATATATAAATTGAATTATGCCCAGTTCTGCCAAAGTCTCATGTTCGCAATCAGATTAACTTCAAAGAATAGTCTCATTTTCGCTGTACATGTTTGTTCAATTGTAGATCGTAATCGATTCTGTATACAATCAAAGCATGCCTTTTGAAATGACCGTTTGTTGAGTTATATATTTCTTGTAGATTAGAAATGTTTTAGAATCGAGGAAGTAAAAGTCCCTGTTTGATGATTATCTTTTGAGCGGTTCGAATGGCAGTAATTTTCAATAGTTTTGAAATTCATCGGTATGGTGTTGCTTGAGTATTTGTTTAAGTTCGTCTTATCATTTACGCCTCTGATATGCCTTACATATGATGTTTTCTTTAACTTGCACTAGGATACGCTCAAAAAATATCAGGATTTGATCTCGGTAATAATACTTTACTCAAGTTGGAAGCTTGTTATCCAAAACTTTATGACTATTTCAGGTTTATAACAAAACTTCAAGATTGATATAGGCATTTCTTCTATTTCATTCATATTTTGTTGAATGTTACCTTTCTTCAAGTCAAAAATACCAACCTAGTTGTTTGAGCTTTTTTAGTACTAATGATCTTACAAAGTCCTTGTTTAAATGGACTTGATTTAATTCTTTTGAATTAGACATGACTGAAATAGTCAAAATTGCGAAAGTAAGACCAGTAGTTTTTCCGCCATACTCTACAAATAAAGTTATAATACAACCGTCTGATGATAAATTGGATGTTATAAAACTAAATGAACAAATCAAAATACAGAAACGCAAACAGAACGTGGATTCAACTCAAGCCACGCGAACTAGTAAAACACATAAGCTAGATACCAGATCAAAGAACATTAAAGATACCAAAAAACAAAACAGGCTGGATTTAAAATAAGAAAGAAGCAAATTGATTGATCTGGATACAAATTAATATTTATGGTAATGGTTTTAATGTAAGAGAAGGAGTTACCCCAAGAACGGTTGAAAATCCACTGTAACCACTGCTTTCAACACCACCATGAGGTTTATAAGCTTCAACATTCTTCTCGTTTCAAAGATGCTGATTATAATGATTCTTTGACTTCTAAAAGAACTAGATCAGCTACAAATAATAAATTAAAACAATCTAACAATACATCTAAAAAATTACTTAATATAGCTCCTGCTCCAAGTAAGAAACCGAAAGCCAAAACCAAATCAAAATCAAGAAAAGTTTTAGATTCGGATGGCTCTCCTTGGAATAAGCGATTTAAAACTTCAAAATCTCCAATTGATTAAAAGAGCTGTTTATATGGACACACCTGAAACCATTCTTTTAGCAAGAGATGCCATGCAAACTTTTGAAGAATAAATAATAGAAACTTTCAAGCCATAGAAACTTAACCATATTCTTCAGCATTAGCTCTTTCTATTAATTTATTTTCATCTTTAAATTTATGAAGACTCAAAACTGGTCCCAGTAACGAGAGACATTTAGGGTAATATCTGCTAAAATGGTCCTTTGTTTGGTTTAGACAACATCAGGATTTGACTGCTTGTTGGTCCCAAAGAATAGAGCCGAAATACAAGCATTTTTAGGAAATGTGTAGGATTTTGTATTACAAAGTACAATATACCGAATATCTGAAGAATGAATAAAAAGTTGACAAAAAACTGAAAGAATTGAAGAATGGTCGCAAATTCATCAATTGGACAAGCAGACTACAGTCAATCCAAATTTTCTTAAAACAGGTTAACTACTGCAGAATAATACTGCCTTGAAAATTGACAAATAAATACTGCCTTGAAAATTGACAAAAATATTAAATTTTCAACGAAGAGCTAAAGTTACTTTGTAGTCAATAAATCCCCATGACGTGGAGAAGATAGTCTAAACACTTACAAGTCACATTGACACTTACAAAAGTATGAGTCAAATCGAGCAGCCTAACTTGACAATTTAAAAACTTGATTGTGAATAAATGCTTGAATATTTGAAATTTGGATGGGGAGGTCTTTCTTCTTTGTCTAAGACACATTGTAACACCATGTAAGCTATAAGTTAAAATGTAAAAATAATAGAGGAATTCAAGGTTGTTCAATCACCTTCCTTCTACTTTTTTTGAATTTGCTGCAAATTAAGCAAGAAATACTCAAAAATGTTAAAAACACCCATCTTGCATACATAGTCTAGCCTCTACAAAACCTTCAAATGTCTTCTCCGTACAATTATATAGAAACTATGCGCTCATATTCCAATTGCATGGCTCAACTCCCAGGTCAAGTTAAAATTGACTTCGTTGCAAAAAAGGCCTTCATTGCAAAAAACTATATATAAAAATCGTGCACAACCCAAATATCTCCGAAAGAGACAAAAGAAAAGATTGTTATAAAAACCCTAGCAAGCACCAGCAAAGACCAGAGCATAGAGTGAACCATATTTAGATAATGAACTCTTATTACACCAAGAGCATAACCAATTTGGCAAGAAGGGGTGGTGCTTCAGCCTTGAAGGGTTGCAAGAAAGAATTGCGTCCCCAATTCAGAGAATACGGGACCAGATCAGACTTAGATTCTCCCTTTGATCATTTACCTAAGCGTAATAAGTCCTGGTTCAATTGGAAAGTCTCTTCAGTTTTTTTAGCCTTTGGTGCTTTTATGGCATACAATGAAACGCTTTTTGATTATTATGAAAAATTCACTGATTCCGGAATTCTGGATGAGTTATTGCCAGTGAAATTGGAATATGAAATGAAAAATTTACCTATATATCAAAAGTTGGCCTTTTCGAAAAGTGGAGATAAATGGGTTAAACTAAATTCATGGGAAAATCTTGACCGAAACGTTTTGGATAGCACGAATGAAGCTCTTAAAACCAAGACCCAAGAAGAATATAAAGCACCTTCATTACATACTCATACTTTGGCCAAACCCGGGGGGATCTTGGTAAAGCCAGCTATTTTCCATAACATAGAAACCGATGAAGGGGTTTCCATAATCCACGTTGGCCATAGATTATGTGGTTATCCATTCATTGTTCATGGGGGGATCATTGCCACAATTTTGAATGAAACTTTTAAAAGAAATGCTTCTTTGTCGAGCAAAATGAGTTCCAACTTAAAAGATGATTATAAAGTTGAAAACCTCACAATCTCCTATAAATTCCCTTCTTTCGCTAATCAGTTTTTAATTGTGAAGACAAGAAGAAAAGAAGGTGCTAACGATGATGATAAATTCATCACTTTGGAAAGTGTAGTTGAATCGCAAAAGGGTCAAGTCCTTGTTAAAAGTGAAGCTTTACTTCATGATACCGGAAGAGCTACCAAAAGGGCTAAGAAGTCCAGTTGGTTACCATTTTGATCTCCGAAATCTTATAAAAAAATGGAAAAATAGTAAGCTTTGCTCAACAAACGTTATATAAATAATGTAGAGATGAATATAATGATCTGTTATTACCGATTCCCCATTAGATGTAGGCGATTAGAGTGGTGTAGCTCCTGGAAGCAAATGGAAATCAAGTCTAGTCTGCAAAACGGGACCAATTACCCAGTTTGTGTAGAAAAAAAAAGTCTATGGAAAAATTGAAAAATGACATCAATTTTTTTTTTTTTTTTCAGATTTTTCACTTTCCTTTGGAAAATCATTTTACACCCTTCAAACATATCATTAGAAATGACATCCGGAAACGAGACCAAGGATTTGGATCAGAAGTTTGAAGTGATCAGTATAAACGACTCTAATGAAGAAGATAACTCTCTGGAACCAGTTGTTCCTCATGAAAGACAAATTGTGGACGATGTTATAGCGATTTGGAAAACTGATCCTGAAACCGAAGAATTGAGTGCTGGTAAGCTTCACGGGATTGTTAAAAAAAGACATCCTAACTGGTCTGTATCGGAAAAACGGGTTAAGACCTTATTAAAGAAGTTTGGTTTGTTGAATACTGACCAACAAATTACTTATGCTAATGATATTACATCAGAAGAGACACCAGATATTGACTTGCCAGCAAATCTCAGAATCATCATGTCAGCTAAAAGAGGGAAAGGGTTATACGCTAAGAAGCCTATAAAAAAGGGAGAGCTTTTATGGGAAGAGCCTCAATTATTCTTTGTACCGCCATTAGAGAATGCAGAGTTGATCAAACTGGGGAAAGCATGTTCTTACTGTGGTAAGCTTTTAGCACAATCAAACAAAGTTGCAGGAGCGTCAGTCTTGAGAGGATTAGATTGTAACGTTTGTCCTGAAATTTGGTGTTCACAAAAATGTAAAAAAATTGATAATCAATTACATGGTTTACTTAAACATAACGTCTACAATCCCCATGCTAGTAGAAAAAATAAAGCAATCAACTCTGAAGCGTATTTGGATTTACAGAATTATTGCATCAAGGAGCAATGGAATGCTTTATTTGCCTTAGCTATTATTTATGCTAACATAGTTACTGATAAAACTGGGGTCAAGGGAAAACAATTTAGAGCTATGGCTAGAGTTTCCCAAGCAGTTAGATATAAGGCTTTGAACTCTTCTGCTGGTGCTTTTGATAGTCTTCAAGGTGGGGCTTTATTTGTTCAAGAACAACAAGAGTCTTTATGGCAAGAAGGTTATAAAAAATTTCTTGCAGTTTTCCCACAAGCTTATGAAGAAGGTAAAATTACTTATGATGAATTTTTACATTTAATGGGTACTTACAATATCAATAACTTAGATTATTCTATTTACTTGATCCAATCTCATTTAAATCATAACTGTTCTCCTAACACTAGTGTCGAAACTTCAACCATTTCTAGAGCTGACACCTTGGCTGTATATGCTGCTAGAGACATAAGAGCAGGTGAAGAGTTGTCCACTACTTACGTAAACCCTGCCCACACTGTTCAACAAAGACAAAGAGAATTAAGGGTTAATTGGGGTTTCGTTTGTGGATGCCAAAAATGTAAAGATGATAAAAAAGATCAAAATAAAAGAAAATCAAGCTCTGCAAGTAACAAAGATAAGAATGACATCAGAAAGATGTTGGCAGAAACTAAGGACTCTCTTGACGGTGACTCAATCGAACTTGATGTTCCTGAAGAACATCATGGTGAAAGACGTAAATCTGTTCGTTTCGATGAAAAAGTTCAAGTCAGTACTTCAAATTAATTATTTTCAAATCGCTTATGACCTTCACGAGTAACATCAATGACTCTACGCTTACCTCGAACAAGACGCAACGATCCCCTTCATTTGAAATAGAATATAGTTTTTTTGTAAATATATAAAGAATTGAAATTTGATTTGTAGCCAAATCTGAAAAATAGAAAGAAAAATTACGAGCAAAAAAAAAAAAAAGTTCTACTTACTGGGACCTTATTCCTTCAGAATATGTCTAAAACAAGTCCAATTAAAGATGCTAAAAGGCAATTGAGAGTGCTAGTAAAGAAGAAGCTATCTCTCCTAAGCAATGAGATCATTGAAGCACAATCCAGGAATGTAACGAACACCGTCTTGAGACTTCCTCAAATTAGCAACGCCAAAAAGATTGCCCTTTATATGAATATGCCCAATCTGGAGATACAAACATTGAAACTAATAGAAGAGTGTTTTAAACAGGGTAAGCAAGTCTACCTTCCAAAGTGTAATGTTGCTCCTCTTGAAGGACGGAAAAAGAATTACTTGTCAATGTTAAGAATGCAGACTTTTGAGGACGTGCTTCAGTTGCAGCCACAAGGGAAATATCAACTATTAGAGCCACTAGAAGGGGAAGATGTTATGGAGACTGGAGGTCTTGATTTGATAATTATTCCAGGAGTCGCTTTCACTAGAGCTAAGAAGAGATTAGGACATGGTGCTGGTTTCTACGATGAATTTTTGAATGTTTATTACAAAAAACATGGAATAAAACCTCACCTATTGGGCGTAGGCTTACACGAACAGTTGGTTGATGATATTCCCAAAGAAGATCATGATTGGGACTTGAATTCGTTAGTTATAGAAGGACATGCCCCCTTTTAGCAAAGCTATGTAAATAAATATAACAATCTTATAAATAAATAAGTTAATAAATAGTCGCTTACCCTGTAATGCACTGATAGTGAGAGATTCTAGGTTCAAGTAGAGCCTAATTATTTAGTCCTTTGATAAAACACCAACAAGACAATTTTCTAGCATTCGGTCTGCGTTCACCCAACTATGATACTTATTGAATAGAGCAGTTCCATCTCTGCCGGCACACTTCATTATTTCTCCAACACCCCCTGGATGGAAGTCCACATAAGGTGTTATGTTGAACACTTTTCCGTTGATGCTTGTCCAACAATCTTCTTTAGTTTTATGTGACTTTAATTCCTCTTTACTTATCCTTATATAATGAGGAGGAGGAGTTTGAGGTGGAACACCTCTCATGACATGCTTGGGTGTGCTTCTATTCAATGCTGCCCAGTCTAAAGGTGAATGACCAGGTTTTAGGGCAACCTTCTGTCTAGGCTGTCTCTGAGGGACTGCCAATCCACCTCCCAAGCTAGGTGCCGCTCGCTGAGCTGAGTTGGGTGCCGGAAACAAACTATTGGATCCTCCTTTTGGGTCTAGTCCTCGAGGATTGGTTGTCATATTGTTAAAAATGGAAAACCGAAGAGCTCATGAACATATGTCTTTTTAAAAGACTGTGTTTTTTTTTTCTTTTTTTTTGTTGTTTGGTTTGTTGCGACTAGCTTAAGAGTTTACAGACTACAATATCATTGAATATATACATAAAATACCAGTTTATTTCATAATGTATGTGCTGTATCTATAATTCGGCATAAGTCGAGTGGAAATGTAGGTATTTGGTGAAGGAAAATCTGTTTTTTTTTAATTTTCTCTTACTTGTTTTCTATCAACTCTTTCATAATATAACATATATACGCTTTCAGTTTCACACAAGACAGAAGCACGAGATACTTCGGTTATATGAGAATCACTTATTCTCCAGTAAGGACATTTGATTAAACTTTGAATTTTCTTCATTTTAATCTTGTTTTTTGAATTATTTGACTGTTCAAATCTTTGCGAAGCCTTTTTCTGAGCTTCTTCATCAATCTTCATTTGACTGAATGAGTTTTCAAGATTGTTATTTGAAAAATAACCCCCTTCAGGATCATCAACCAATAATTCTGCTGGAGTAGTCAAGCCAGAATGAATGATTTCTTGTATATTAGCATGTTCTGGATCAGCTTGAACGACAGACGGACGACGGCCCATCATGTTTGTAAATTTACGACGGAAATTACCATGACCCGGGAATTCTTCAGTTTGAGGAAGGAGAGAAGGAGCTGGGGCATTAGTATTTGAATTGTTTACGCTGGTCAGACTATTACTGGTATCGGGATTATTTTGAGTGGTATCAACAGAATTATTGGAAGAGCCTGTTAAGGACAAAGGTCAATTTTCTTCTTCTGCTAGGTGCACGTTGAGGGACATTAGCAGGTTTCTCATCTTGTTTAGATTCAGTTTTATTTGAATCAACTGAATCATTTGAATTTGAATCTCTTTTACCTTCATTAGTTGAGTCAGAATTTATTTCTAATGGTTTTTCATCTTGAGGAACATTGGATTCATGAACTTGAGAAACAGCAAATGTAACATCATGTAGACTTTCCTCCGAAATTTCTGGAGATAATTTGAAAATAGTACCATCTTTATCTTTTACGTATAAAGGTTTACGTCTATAACATTCATAGTGGCCTTGAGTATGAGAACCTTGATGTATGATAACTGCTTTTAGTCTATACTTGTAAATGTCATTTTCATTAAACTTAAAGTTTTTAAAATGGCGTTTCAAATGAACCGTTTGATCTTCTGTGATTGGGGCATTATTTAAAGTTTCTGGAGCTTTGAGGGTGGTTGAATTTGAAGATAATTCGGATAAATTTTTGGAATTGTTGTGAGACGATTTTGTTGTGTTTGGCTGATTCGTGCTATCGTTCAAAGTTCCGACAGTATTTACAGAAGGCTGTACTGATTCCTTTGATGTTAAGGAAGCGTCATCGTCATCATCCTCGTCGTCGTCATCGTCGTCCACATCATCAGTACTAGTACCTTCAGTAGTATTATCGTCGGTAGGATCATCATCATCATCGTCATCGTCATCATCATCGTCTTCATCTTCATTACCCTTTTCATCGAAATCTTCTCTTTGAATACTTTCATCCTCCATATCATTTTCGTCATTGGTCAAGATGTTTGAATGGATATTATGTTCACTCAAGTCATCATCTTGAGTGGCGGCAGCTTGGAATTGTTTTAATTCATCATGGAATTCTTTACCAATGGATAAGGTTAAATGATCTTTAAAAGAAACACGACAAGAGTTTCTAGTGATATCAATACCGTTAAAGCTTGATCTTGAGAGGTGTAAACCGAAAACCTTTGGAGGTTTTAAAACTTGAGTTTTCCTGAAAACTGTTGAGGTAACATTCGACATATCCAAACCCTTTTTATTATAAGATTTGATATAATCTTCTAAAGCAGAATCCAAATCTTCATTAATGCATAATTTATCATCATTATTATAATCGATTAATTGGTTGATGATTTTCAATTGCTCTTGATCATCATCGTAATTCAATTTCAAATTTGATTCGTGGATTACAATACTATTAATACGACATTTCATACATTGATAACCTTCGATTGACTCCGACTCATTATCGTTGATGATAGTTTCTAAATCGGTTGATATTTTTTCCGGAGCATGTAAAGTCATCATTAAGAAAGGAGAAAAATTTGGTTTTGAAACGTGGGAGCATTTAAGACATTTCATTTGGGATAATAGTAATCCACTGAACGGGAATTCTGGAATGTCGATCAAATCTAATTGATGAATTTGATTTGGTGAAGGGTTTTGGAAAACTCTTAATTTTTTAAAAATCTTATTAACATTGATATTTTCATTTTCTAAAGTTTCATTTATCAATTGAGTCAATTCTTGAGCATCATGTTGGGATTTTGAAATCTTAGCATTAAAAATTTTTTCTAAAGAATGTAAAAAAGTCCATACTGAAATAGTTCTTGAAGTCATTTGGGTATCCTGAAGTTTCTTCACGATATTAGCGAGAGCAACATGAAGCGGGATATCAAATTTATAATCCATCTTATTACTTTTAAATTTTGAATTAGCAATATTATGAATTCCTTTAGTTGATGCAGTCAATTCTTCAAGATTAATCTCATTCTGTTGGATATACTTAACCAATTCATGAAAGGATCCAATAAATTTATTCAAATAATCGGTTAACCCCGGTAATGCTGAATATGCTTGTATTGATGAGTTAGCAAAACAGTCATTTCTCATATTAATAAGCCCAGTAGTATGCTTATCTGGTCTTCTGGAAAACATTTTATCCTGGTTTGACGATGCTAAAAACGGAATAGAAGGTGCCAATATATAATAAGCAATTGATAACGTTAAACTGATTGATAAAATCAATTTGTGCTTTTCTGATCTTGGTAATGAAGTTATTTTATTCCAGAGTGCTTGAAATACTGAAATTTCAATCCTAGATTCGGCTCTACTACCAGCAAACCCACTCGACAAGTCTTGATTAAGTATTAACAGTCGTAGTTGTTGCACTAAGGACATGTAAAAAGAAGACTAGTCAACCTAATCCTCCAAATCGATTCTGTTTCCCGAGATAATCAAAAAAAGAAAAAGAAAAGACTAGCCTTAAATCGCTCAACGAAGGCTTTCTATGCAGAAAACAGCCAAAAAGGAGTAACAGTCGGAACTTTCGTTTGGCCCGAAAATTTATTTTTGGCTCCGGGGAAATCCCGCGCTCACCTGGTGCACGGGCGTGTTTGGTGCACGGGGTGTTTTTTACTCGAAATTAGTCTTGGTAGCTTATATTGCAGGACACTGCCCGATTGGGAAGTCAAGGTCCATCACGTGATGTCAAGGGTACTTTGATTACCTAATCACTCACTCAGCACCAAACTACACCGGCTTCATTTAATTATATCAATTTGAAGAGATACCATGAATTGGAACGGCACCAAAGTGTTCTTAGAGGCTGTTTGCAATACTGGTATCACCGAACTAGGGCGAAGAGACCGCGGATCATTTTGATAGGTTGTTGCTACTGAAGGAAATAAAGTGTTTGCGTTGTTTGATTGGTATACGGCGGTTAATTAAAGATGAAGTTTTCCCATTCTTTACAATTCAATGCTGTACCGGAATGGTCTTCTAAATATATTGCATATACGACTTTAAAGAAGCTTATTTACTCCTTGCAAAGAGATTCTTTGAAGAAGAAATCGTTTGATTTGGAAGAAGAATCCCAATTGATATCAAATGAGATAACCGGGGCTAATGAAACGGATTCATCAAGTGTATTTTTGGCTGCGTTGGATGCTGAGTTGGCTAAGATAGACGACTTCTATAGAATCCAAGAAGACTTGTGTTTTAAGAAAGTCGATGAATTAATTCTTGATATTGAAAATTTCGAAAGTGATTTGCATAGCAATGGTTCTATTTCAAGCAGTCGCAGAAATTCTTCTCTTAACCAATTTTCATTAGGTCAAAATGGGAATCGAAGTAGAAATAATTCAAATCCTTCTGTTGATCAATTCCATACTACTACCGATCCCGATACTGAATTCACTCAGGATGACGATGAAGATGATGACGATGATAATAGTGCTAGAAATTATAATGGTCCAGACCATAGACGTAATAATCAAAGAGATGGTATGGGTGGCTCAACAACTTTAGACCAAAGCAAATCCCTTGATGATTATTTGAAGTCCCCGAAAACTCCTGCTATTTGGAGTAGCATCAATAATTCAAATTTCGATGCGTTACCTCCTCAATTAGTTATTCTTTCCGAAACTAGAGTCATTTTAAGAAAAAGAGTCATTGCCCTTTTCACTACCTTATCAGAATTGAAATCTTATATTGAACTAAATCAAACCGGGTTTAAAAAAGCTTTGAAAAAATTCGATAAATCTTTGAAACACTTCTTTGAAAGACCAATACTTGACTAATTTACCTCTCAAGTCTTATGTCTTCAAACAAACCACCAGTTGAAAAAGTTAGCGATCATATTGAATCCTTGGTTAAATTATATGCTTTGATTTGTAATCATGGTGCTGATTTAGAAACTGCAAGACAAGAATTATCAATCCATTTAAGAGAACATGTTGTTTGGGAAAGAAATACCGTTTGGAGAGATATGATCGGCTTAGAACGTAAAACTTATGCTGCAAATCAAAGATTGAAATCAAACAATAATAATATTAATGAAAAACTGGGTAAAAATGGATCTCCTCTCACTTTCAACATGTCCTGGAAAAATCCTACTTTTTTAAAATTATTTTCAATCATTGCAATAACTTTAATTTTATTGAATTCTTCTCCTTTCAAAGATGAACAACAGAAAAATTGCTTTGCCCTTTTAATTTGTGCATCTCTTTTATGGGCTACAGAAACTATTCCTCTTTTCGTCACTTCTCTTTTAATTCCGCTTTTAATTGTTATCTTGGATGTTTTGAAAAATCAAGATGGTTCAGTAATGAGTACCGTTGATTCATCTAAGTTCATTTTAGGATCAATGTGGAATTCAGTCATTTTATTATTATTAGGTGGTTTTACATTGGCGGCTTCTTTATCGAAATATCATATCGCTAAATTAATTTCTACTTGGATTCTTTCTAAAGCTGGTACCAATCCTTCAGTAGTCTTATTAACAATTATGGGGGTAGCATTATTTGCTTCGATGTGGGTATCAAATGTCGCTGCTCCAGTTTTATGTTTTTCAATCATTCAACCTTTATTAAGAACTTTACCAAAAGGTTCTCAATTTACCAATGCTTTAATTTTAGGTATTGCTTTAGCTTCTAATATCGGTGGTATGGCTTCTCCAATTGCTTCACCTCAAAATATGATTGCCATTGGATCTATGGAACCTCAACCATCTTGGGGTCAATGGTTTGTTATTGCCATCCCTGTATGTGTTTTATCACTTTTATTTATTTGGGCATTTCTATTACTTACTTTTAAATGTAACTCTAAAAACACTCAATTAGTTGCCATCAGAACCATCGATGATAAATTCACTGGTGTTCAATGGTATATTATTGCTGTTTCTATTGGAACAATCTTCTTGTGGTGTATTGCATCTAAATTAGAAGGAATTTTTGGTGAAATGGGTATTATTGCTCTTATTCCAATTATCTTATTTTTCGGTCCTGGTTTACTTACCACTGAAGATTTTAATAATTATCCTTGGAATATTGTTGTTTTAGCAATGGGTGGTACTGCTTTAGGTAAAGCGGTTGCATCATCTGGTTTATTGGCCACCATTGCCGTTAGTATTCAAAGAGAAGTTGAAGGATTTTCCTTATTTGCAGTTACTTTAACTTTTGGATTATTAATTTTAACCATGGCTACTTTTGTTAGTCATACAGTAGCTGCTTTAATTATAATACCATTAGTCTCTGAAATTGGTAATGCAATGCCAGACCCTCACCCAAGATTGCTTATTATGGCTAGTGCATTATTATGTTCAGCAGCCATGGGTTTACCAACATCAGGTTTCCCTAATGTTACTGCCATTTGTATGACTGATGAATTTGGTAAGCCTTATTTGACAGTCGGTACGTTCATTACTAGAGGTGTTCCAAGTTCAATAATTGCATACATTATAATTGTCACAATTGGATTTGGAACCATGAAACTTATTAACTTTTAACTTTTAATGTATATCAATTTTTATAGTAACAGTCTATCAAACGATGTCAAAGATGATTTCTTTCAGTCAAAAACAAACTTATCAATACGCTACAAATGTAAGATTTATGTAAGGAAACATTTATTAATCACTATTTAATCATTTATTCGTATAACGTTAAGCTCTCGTAAGACATAAGCAGTTTTTTTTTTTTTATTTATTATTTTGTAAGATATAGAAGAATCTAATCTAACATAAGAAAAGACTCAGAAGGGTCTATTAAAACAAGGACTTGAAGAGGGTATTAATACCTTGAGTTTAAAAGACAAGAGAGAAAACGAAATATCTAGTTTTTCTCATAATCAGCTATTAGACTGATTCAGTTTGTTGATTAGTTGAAGCGGTAGCTTCAGGTTCAGCAACAGGTTCATCGGTAGCAGCTGGAGCAGGAGAGAAAGCGGTGTCACCCGAAACTCTTGGACTTCCACCAATATGTTTTTCAGAAAGGGAGCCTGATCTAAACCAGTTATGGAAGAAACCTTCATCAACATCTTTGACATTCAACCAAGTTAAAATGGTTGGAACAAAAGCGAAAGTGATTAAATCCAAGATACCATAGAAGACCGCTTCAGAATCTGGTTGAATCTTATTACCACCTTCACTTAAACCCCAGGCAATTGGATATAAGATCCAAACGATGATTTGGAAAACAATTAACAAGTTTGCAAGTTTATTGGCAGACAAGGCACGATAAGATCTTGAAAGATTGAAAGAAATCAAGGTGATTGCAAATAATTGAGCAGTGACAGCAAAAGTGAAATAACCCCATTTATAAGTAGAATGAATTAATCCACCAATAAGTAAACCAAGAACAAAAATTTCTGTAGCCAAAAGTTTAGTAGCCAAGTTTGAAATCAAAGAAAGTAAACGGGTGAAATTTTCACCAGTGGAAGAGTTAATTGAACTATCTCTCAAAGTGCTTGTAGCCACTGTGATTGCAAATAAGTTAAAGGGCCAAGCCAAAAAGTAACCAATATATTTAACGTAGAATATTTGTCTACGGTAAAGATCTCTATCGGTTGAGACATGTTTGAATTCAGTTCTGGTAGAAGTATAACCTAAATTAGAAGCATAAGTAAAGTAAGTATAAGCCAAAACTGCATTTGTAAATAAGGGTACCACCAACAAGGATTTTTTCAAAGCACTTGATTTAGAGCTTACGAATCCATAAATGACGGCATGAGCGATTGCAAATAATGCAAACACAGAAAATGCAGCCCATAACCAATCGGACCCATGATTAGTTAAGTGAATATCAATTGAAGGGTTGGGAGGATTCACCTCAAGTGCTTCATTACCAGCACGTTTAAAAATATCGATAGCAGCCATGTTTAAATTAGAATGATTGCAAAAAAAAAAAAAATTAATTTATCAACAATTTTTTTGAAACAAACACAAAGTTATTTTGGAATGATGATAGGGATAATCAGAATTGAAATAGGGGTAGGCTGCCAGGGTTTATATAGCCCCGTATTAAGCAGAAATATATTTATTCGGGACTCAAGGAAAGTCTTAGAAGAAAGGGTATCCGGGACTACTTTTGACGGGACATTACTAAGGAAGACAAGTGGGCTGCCAAATTAACGCATTGAAAGGAAACCCATTCTCGGAGGTTCCAACCGGATACGGCAGAACTAGCAATCTGAGTAATTTAACCCAGTAAGGACGAATTGTATGATTAGCTTATACGAACATCCGATCTAGCAGGGGAGAGGTCATGTTTTACTTTACTGTACATTGTTGATCTCACGAACATAACACAACCATAGTTCTCCAAACAAGTATAAACGAACTCGGGTCAAGGAATTGGTTTGTCAGCCAATTTTGCAGTCTGCAAAATCAGTCAATTTTTAGAACGGCTGAATCGGAAAATGTTATTTTTTGCACTCATTTTTCATTTTTTGCAATCTTAGTTTGTGACTATGAGTAGACAATAAGTAGACAAAGTAGACGAAGTAGACAAAGTAGACAAAGTAGATAATAGGTAGACGACGAAGAGATAGTAAGGATCAGCAGAAGAGTAAATATTTGTTAAGTAAGAGTGGAGGGTGAAAGTAGACGGTTGAGACAGTTATAAGGGTATACCTGGACAGTGTAGAAGTGGAGCAGAGTGATCAAAGTCTGTACAGAGGTGCAGAGCAGCCAGGGTATAGTGACAACAGTGGATGGGATGATTCGGAGAGAAGAACGGGATGAACGGCTAAGGTTTAAGCTTTTGGCTACATCAACAACCATCCTACCAGTTTACAATGGATATTCAAAGAACAATCATGTATTCTATATACTTTTAGCCAATTGCAACGGGCTGACCCTCATTTAATCTACTTAGAGCCTCCTTGTTGAGATCTCCCGAAGCATTGCAAATGGAGCACTTCAATCTTTTAGAAAAATAAAAGGGTAACACCGGAATGAAAAACAAAGTTATACAGTTAATGGTTCTAATAGCATGCGCCGACTGGTTATGACAATTACCGCAATAACAAGTTATATTACCAATATTGTCTAATGGTTTATTAAACTCTTTAACTAAAGAATGGTTAGTCTTGTATCCAACGCCATTGATGGACTTCATACATACACCCAATTAAAAAAAAACAAAAATCCATTTCCCTCCCTGATTCTCTAGTGATTCCTAAACTCAATCAACTACTGAAACTCCTTGTACTTGATGAAAGAGTAACTGCTTCGTGTTGAAACGATTTCACTTTGAAATGATCGTTTTTTTATCGGGGTTGCGCCGGTGCACGGGTGCATTCGTGGCACGGAGCTTATCAATTAACGATGGGAAAATCATCTCCTTTACAAGTGGCATCACTAGCTTTATCCTCTTCGTTAATAGAAACCCGGCAAGATGGCCAATACTCAATCACGTCCCAAGTCGTTTGTACAGACGGTCATGCCATTGGCCAAGACCCTTCAATTCTACTGGTTTATCGGCCATGTTTCCAGTTTAGTGTTTTTCACTTTTGACTTTTTGTTTTCCTTCATTAATAAATCAAAAGCCTTGAAATTCTACCAATTAACCTTGGTTTCGGTCATTATAACCTATTCAATAGTTATCAAGCAGATTCATTTGAAGAATTCTTGGAACGTGGCCAAATTGCTCCAGTTGCAGAGCTTTAAAGATGAAAATATCCAATACTTGAGTCTTTCATTAGTTTTCTTGTTAGCAAGCTTCAAAATTGGCCCAGTTAACGGATACTACTCCTTAATTGTATTCTCTATATTCCACGTTTTACATTACTTTCAGAAAAACTTATTACCGTCCTTACCAATTTCAATTGCAGGCCAACAATCAATCAATTCAAAAATTATTCACTTCACTTCCAACTACAGTCAACAAGCCTTACTTGTTGCTGCTAATATGGAAGTCTTCTTGCCTTTGGCTTTACTCATGAAGTCTTTCCTTTTGGTCTTTATGATTTTTAAAGATCCTTCCTACGTGTTGGTGTACTTATTCACGCTTGCATCCATTGTTGTTTTCATTAAATTAAGATATAATGATAACAAATACACCCAGGATGTCATTCATCAATGGGACTACAAAATCTCTACCGTATTGAACCATCCCCAATTACAAGCTTATCCTTTCTCTAATCTCTATCATCAAAATTTTAAGGCTTTGGTTGCAAAGTATATTGGTCCAATAAGAATTGCTCCAAAAACTTCTAAAAAGACTCAATAATTCATCACCTCAACCTCTTTTATCTAGACATACCATCTCTTATTCTTGTAAGAAGTACCTTGTAAATTTGGCTATAGTGTCAAAAAAAAATTATGAGGCCACACGATCTCTTTGAATAAAGCAAAAAAAAAAAAAATGAATACCTTTTCATTTACAATATTTTTATTTACAATAGTTTAAATCATTCATTGGCAATGGCTTCACAAAGTAGTAAGAAAACAGCATCCTCCAATGCCAACACTTTGAAAGAACTCCATTTGATTTCAATTACAGTAAACTTATTAGCATTATTGGTTTTGCTTGTGTTCAAAAGACCTTCTTCAAAATGGGCTTATTTGATTTTTTCACTCCCAGCATTCTTCTGTCAATATACTTTAGAGAAAAGTGGTAGACCAATTTACGGATTGGAAAATGGTTATTCAAAGCTTATCAAACCGGGCCAAGATTTGAAAGGTGAAGGTTTATTCGAGTATATGTTTGATTGTATCTACATTACTTGGTTAATCGACTTGCTAATGATTATATTTGGTTCCAATAAGGTTTGGTGGTTATACCTGGTAATTCCAGGTTATGCTGCTTATAAAGCTGCTTCCATTGCCAAATCCTTCTTCGGGGGTGGTGCTGAAGGTGCTGAAGACTCTAATAATACGAAAGAAGAAAAAACTAGCAGTACTAAGTCTTCTAATACTAAAAGTAAAAGACAAACAAAATTAGAAGCAAGAAGAGAAAAGGGCCAAGTCCAAGTTAAAAGACGATAACTTGCTTATATTAAAAACATTCTTCATAGTTTCATCCTCTTGAATATATTTGTTAATTAATATCTTTTTGTAGATTACTCGTTCAAAAAAATGCTGAAAAAAAAAAGAGTACTATGAAAAACCAACTAAACTCGACTCAACTCTTCAAAAACCATCAAATGTTTACAAGACCTTTGTTGGGTGGCTTAAGAATCATAGGAAGACCTTCAGCTAGCAGGAGCATCTCTCAAATCATGTCGAACTCCACTACCACACAACCAACCATTATCCAATCAAAGATATCGGGTCCAATTGAATCATCAATAATAGAAAAATTAACCGATAAGTTTCATCCTTCTTATTTGAAAATTGCTAATGACTCTCATAAACATAGTCATCACGCTGGAATGGTGGGTGCTTCAAATGTGAAAGAATCTCATTTCAGAATTGAAATCATTAGTGATGAATTTTCCGGTCTCAATATGCCTTCAAGACATCGTTTAATTTATCAACTTTTAGATGACGAATTAAAAAATAAGGGTGTTCATGCTTTGCAAATGAAGACCAAGACTTCTTCAGAGGTTAAAAACTAGACCTAGGTAATTGTGTATATACGGAATATCATTTAAAACAACTATTATGTATTTGAGGTGTAGATAAGTAAAGGGCTATATAAACAACAGATGATGAATAAAATATCGATATAAAAAATATATAAAAGAAGAGAACAAACGCAAAATCAAACAAAACTTGAAAGAAAACTAATGTAAAGATAAATGAAGCCAGAGAAACGTTAAGAAAAGAGAAGTCAGAGAAAATTAAAGGGTATAATTAAGAGTAGATAGAGATTAACATCAACCTTGTATGAATTGTTTTTGGTTTTTTTGATATTTTTTTAATTTTTTCATTTTTTTTTTTTTCATTTAATTTTGCTTTTATTATTAATGCCAGCATGTAAGTATAAAAAGGACTATCATATTGTGAATTAGGCTTCAGCAATGGTGGCTGGATTACCGTTCAATTGAACATCATTGAATTGATCGTTATTCTCGCTTTCAGCTGCATTATTATTAGCTTCTTGAGCAGATGCATTCTTAGCAACTAATTCAACAATTCTACGAATAACTGGTAAGCTTAACCATGCTGGAACATAGGCTTCAACTCTGGAGAATGGTCTCAAATCAACAGTTCTAAATGGATCATTGAAATGACCATCGGTAGAAACCATTTCAAATAAATCTTCATTAGTAGCACCTTCATTAGCTTTAACTTTATCAGCAACAGCTTGTAAAACTTTTGGAGCAATTGGAGTTTCGTAATCAGCAACATAATATTGAGAAATTAATTTTTGAATTTGAATTGGTTTTAATGCATAACAAATTTCATAAATGATTTCGATATCATCTGGAGTATTTTTACGTAATTGTAATAATTTTGCAGCTTGAAGTAAATGACTTAAATATAATGAGCCTTCTTGAATTTCATGACTCTTACACCATTCTTCCAATCTGGTAACATTATAATTTAATTGTAAACCTCTCTTCCAAGATAAGAAATTACGTCTCATGATTAAATCATTAAAACATAATGCATCAACAAATCTTAATAATTCAATAATAACTTCATTCATAACTTCATGTTCAATGAAATAAGATTTCATGGACCAATAAACGTTATTGAAAAAAGTTAAAATATCATCCATTTTATATTGAATACCAGGAGAAAATACTTTAGCCAAAAATGGTGAATTTTCCGGAGCCATGAATCCTGGTAAAGATTGAGATAAAACAACTGCTGAAACAGCCTTCTTTTCTAAATCTTTTTCCATTTTTTTCATCCACATATTGTAAATATTATAAGAAAGAGATTCAAAATCTTCTTTAACAACTGCAACTAATTTCAAGTATTCTTCGAATTCTTCTTCACTCATTTCATGTGACAAAGTATCATTAGCAATAATTGTTTGTTGAGCATAAGAAACGAATGAATATAATTCATGTGTATTTGATAACCAGAATGCACCATTTGGAATAACATCTTCATCTTTCAAAGTAGAAACAATTTGTTGAATTGCAGCTAAAACTTCACCCAAAAATTCTTCACTTTCTTTGGTAAGACCCAATCTCCACATATCAGATAAGATAATAATGATAATTCTTGCTGGGAATAAAACTTCTTTTCTAGTAAGATCAGCAGCAACACCGGCTGGTGGAATTTTCAAACCTTTCAATAATCCTTCAACCATTTCTCTGTGTAATTGTCTTGAATCTCTCAATAATCTGAATAATTCATCGTTTATGTCATCAATATTGGCAAAATCATCATTAGATACAGCAATAACAGAAACTGGTCTATTACTTTGATCCAATGAAGTTGGCGAATTCCAACCAATAGCACTGCTATGACGTTTACTACTGATGCTTCTAGTTTTATTGTTAACCATATTCTTTTGTTGACTTTGTAAAGTAGCAATTTCTGATTTTAATTGTTCAATATGAGTCTTCAAATCAACTTCAATGGTATCACGTTTAACAAGAGCATCTTTAGCTTTATTTAATTCTTCAATATTACGTTGAACTTCTTGTCTTAATTCAGCTTGTTCTTTAGTTAATTGTTCAATTTTTTGTTCAGCTGAAGTATATTCAGATTTAATAGATTCTAATTCTCTATTAAAATTTTCAATTTCTTTTTGATGATCAGCACCTTGAGAATCAAGTTTTTCATTAAATTCAATTTCTCTAGTTTTCAAAGTTTCACGAGCATTACTTGATTGATCAAGTAAATTTTTCAAATTAGCAATTTCGGTTACTAATTTTTTATTATCTTGAATTTTAGAAGTTAATGATTGAGTTAATTCAATCACTTTATTTTCTAATTTATAAGAAACCTCTTTCAAGTGATTAACTGATTTAGCATCAGATTTTAATCTCTTTAATTCATAACCAGCTAATTTTCTTCTGAAACAAGATTGAATTAAAACAACAGATTTCATTTGTTTTTGATAATCACGTCTTGCTAAAACACCTTTAATAGATTTTTGAATAACAATTGCTGATTGTTCACTTCTAATCTTAGTAAGATTTCTTCTTGTTTGCAAACCTCTAATTGATTTTTGTAAAACAGTAATACTATTAATGGTATTATTGAAGATTTGTCTTGAAACGTAACCTCTAACCAAAGTTTGGATTTTAATAGCAGCATTATTTTCAATTTCTTTTCTAATACGATCTCTTATAATAAACCCACGAATAACTGATTGTAAATTATTATGAGATTTTTGAATTTCCAAATATTTTTTACGATAGTAATGTTTTCTCATATTTTTTTGAATCATAACAGCAGATCTATGTAATTTATCAGATCTTAATTTTTCAAAATGAGCCAACATACCAGCTTTGAAGAAAATTTTAGTATTACCTAATTGATATTTACCTTTATCTTCAATATTATTACTCAAAATTCCATTACATAATTCGGTAACTGATTCTTGAGTAGTTTCACCAGCCATAACACCAATCCATAAATCAGATGGGACTAAAATGTGATATCTATCAGCAAATTCAACATATGACCATCTAGATGGGAAACCAGCACAAGATATTCTAATAGTTTCTAAAACACCACAAGCCCTTAATTGAGACAACACCATTAATGAGTCAAATTCCCAGGCTTTCTTTTCTTCGTTTGGTTTTATACATCTAATATAATGAACATTTGTAGAATCAATAGTTTTCATAAGTTCAATTAAAGAATTTTTAAACATTGAACCTAAAGTTGGTTTTTTACTAGCAATGGATTTTCTACCATTTGCCACTGGTGGCTTATTTGCTTCTAAAGCAGCAGCAGTTTTATCAATAATTGATAAAACATCAATTAATAAAGGATTAGTTGAATTTTTCATAACTTCTAAATGACCTTCACCAACAGTATCTCTATTTTTTTCGATAAATCCATCAATATCATAAGTAACATCAAGAGCATAATGACTAACAATAAATTTAGTTTGACCAAATCTTGGTTTTTTGAAAACTTTATTAGTTGGTTCTTTATCTAAAGTTTGATACATTTTTTCAATCCAAGATTGATCATTACCAGCTGGTAATCTTGATTCCTCATCTAAAAGAGATAAGATACCTAATCTACTTTCAATTAAATTGATACAAGGTTGATTATCAGCAAAATCAATAAAAGACCATTCAATTTCTTCTTTAACATATTCTTCTTGTTCTAATTTGAAAACATGTTGATTAAATTCTTGTTGTAATTTTTCATTAGCATAGTTAATACAAAATTGTTCAAAAGAATTTTTTTCAAAATGTTCAAAACCATAAATATCTAAAACACCAATAAATGATTTTATATTAGCAGCAACTTCTGGAGGACATAAATCAGTATTAACATAATCAACTAACCAATCAAATAATGCAGAATAAATATATTTTGAAAAAGAATCTCTGGCAACTAAAGCTTGTTTATGATTTAAATTACTGACAATTTTTTCTGATCTAGTAGTAATTTGTTTTTTAACACACCATTTACTAAAAGAAAAAGCATCAATACCTAAAAGATCACAAGCTTTAACTAAATTAGGTTCATCAAAAGATAATAAAGCATCATTTCTTGTAGCAGTAATTTCAATATTACCTAAATGTAATAAAGCCGCTAAAATTTTATAAATTTCTAATTGTTTTGAATCATCTATACCAATTAAAGCTAAAGCATCTTTGGTAATTTTAAATTCAGCAGCATCATCAACACCTTTAATGTCAGGATTACCACCTTGATTAGTATATTTATAATCCGAAGCACTAGTTAAACCAAGAGCCAATTTATCATCTTCATTCATACCAGCTAATAATTGATAAAAAATATGATAATTTCTTTCACTTGAAGGTTGGAAAACTAATCTTGATCTTTCTAATAAATAAGTTCTAATTCTAGCACCGATAATAGAAGTTTTATTATCGAATAAAATTTCCAAATATTTACCAAAACGGGAAGAGTTATCATTTCTAGTAGTTTTAGCATTACCAAAAGCTTCCATAATTGGATTAGTGGCTAAAATTTGTTTTTCAACATCAGACATATCCGATTTATGTTCAGTACCAATATTATTTTGTAATTCTGATTCTTCTTCAACCGAAGCAAAATATCTCATAATATATTTAGCACTTACGGTTTTACCAGCACCAGATTCACCACTAACAACAATGGTTTGATTATTACCATCTAATTTCATACATCTATAAGCATCTTCAGCAATAGCAAATAAATGAGGATCCAATTCACCTCTTCTTTTACCAGCATAAGCTTGAATGATATCTTGAGTATATAATTGATCAACTCTTTGGAAAGGATTAGTGGCAATTAAAACAATACCGGAATAAGTATAAATATTCAATTGAGAATAACGAAGTTTAATTGCATGTAACACTGCTGGTTCATTAAGATAAGATAAACTAGTTAAATCTTCTGCAGCTTCTAAAATAGGAGGGTTTCTTAATGGGGGTAATTTATCGTTTTCTTCATTTAAATTATCGGCCTCCACGGTGAAAACCAATTCTTCATCAGTTTCTGAAACAAATTCTAATATATATTTCTCACCTTGTTTATTATTTGATTTAACAGAGGCACCTATCCAACCTAGTTTTTCATCAGGATACCAACAACGGGTACCAACGTCATATGCAGAAACCATGATGGATGTTCACTTCAAATATACATACACTTTCTATGAAATCAGTATATGAAATAATTCAAGTTAATGAATCAAATAAAACCAAACTGGGCAAAAGAACAACAAATCAAAAAGAAAAAATCAAAATAGAATTGTAGTAAACGAGACAATAGACTATGATTTGATCTGTTTAATCAAGATACTTGAGTGAAACTAGCCTTTAATTGATTAAATAAAAGCGGGCGGCTAATATTAGCTAGCTATAAGAAAGTTTGGGAAAAGGGGTAAAAAAAAAAAAAAAAGCGGGTGGTGGAAGTGAGTGGGAAAGACGGATGGATATGAATAATTACCTAGTGAGCGATGAGGGAATGGTAATGGTAGTGGATGTATAAAGAGAAAGAAGGATGTTGATACTTTTCTGAAACTATGTGCTGTTGATGTTGATCTGAGCGGGTAGCCTTTTTTTTAGTGCGGTGTGTTAAAACCACTAACAAAAACAGACGAATCGTTTGTTTAGGGATAATTCTAGTGGGGCGCGTCTTTGTAAACGACCCGTGCACCTACAGTAATCTGAACACTAAATAAATATCTAATAAACTATAGCTTTGCATCTTTAAAAGGAGAGCTGATCAAGGGTTCGTAGACTCCGCCAAAGAGTTTATCTTCGGGGACGTATGCCGGGACGGAATGGGTTTCGACAAAGGAGTCGTTTAGGTCGGAGATTTTGGTGGCACCCAATAATCTCATATTCATAAACATTTCGTCCTTCAAGATTTGCATGGCCTTGTAAACCCCGTCGACCCCGTAGGTGGACATGGCATAGAGGAAAGGACGGCCAATGCCGACCCCCTTGGCGCCCAAGCAGATTGCCTTGAGGATGTCACTAGCACGACGGACCCCACCATCGACATAGACTTCCAATTTATCCTGGCAATTTTTCAGTTTAAGAATGGGCATTAATTCTGCCAAAACTTGAATTGGAGGTTTACTGAATTCCAATTGTCTACCACCATGGTTTGAAAGAACAATGCCGTCGACGTTATGGTCGAGGGCTTTGAGGGAGTCCTCGACGGTTTGGACCCCTTTCAAAATGATGGGCATTTTAGTGATGGATCTAAACCAAGCAATGTCTTTCCAGGATAACGAAGTGTCGATAAACGAACTGATTGCCCGTGCCGCCCCCTGGGTCCGATCGGCGTCCTCGTCATCTCCTTGAACATGACTTAGGTCCTCGACGTTTTTCAGTCTCATATCTTTTTCCCGACGGCCCAATTGGGGAGCGTCCACCGTGATGAACAACCCCTTGATGCCCCTGCGTTCGGCGTGCTGGACGATCTTGCGGGTGATTTCGTGGTCACTATTAACGTAGAGTTGCAACCATTGGGTTTGTTGATCAATGGCCGCATCCACAATCTCATCGAACGAGCAGGAAGCCAACGTTGGAATCATTTGGATAATGTCTTGTTGAGCACTGGCCCGGGTCAACACCGTTTCCCCTTCGGGATGGCCCAACTTCCCCAAGGCCGTGGCGGTGACATAAAAGGGAGCACTGCACTGGGTGCCCAACATGGTGGTTGATAAATCGATATTGGTGACATCCACCAAAACCCTTGGCTTGAAGAAAATCCGATGGTAAGCCAAGTGGTTATCACGGAGAGTGATTTCATCGTCGCATCCACTGCTGTAGTAGGCCCAAGCGGTTTTCTCCATCGTGTGTCTAGCAACAAACTCAAAATCGCTTAAGTTATAGATCTGGCCCAAATCCGGCTTGAGCTTCACCATTTGGCGTCTCTTCAACTCCTCCTCGGTGGGTGGTTCGTCGTCGTCGTCGTCGTACTCTTCCTCCACACTGATCGTAGCCGACGTTGGCACCGGGATCGGTTGTTTCCCGTCTTGCTCATCATACTCAACATCAAACTCATCAACAATGTCATCCTTGACATCCTTGTCATCTTGCACCTCCTGTTTCACCTCCTGCTTCACCTCCTGCTTCACCACCTTCTTGGTTTTCTTTCTCTTCTCCACCTCTCCCAAATGATACTTGGGGGACAAATACTTCTGTAACGTGTCCCCAGGATGAACTGGATCAAACACCTTGGTTGCATCCTTCCCGGCATACTTCAAAATGATCGCAGACCCTCCAGGGTGTTCATCAATAAAGTCACTGACGTCATACGCCTTATCGTGGATAATAACCCAGCAATCCTTCTTGGTGTTGTGCTTACTCACTTCTTCAATCGAAAGCATCCTTACCCGGGTACCTACACCTTCCAGGGGAATTATTGCTACTTTATATACTCTGCTAATCTCCTTTTCCGACCCCACAAGACCTACGCCCGTACCCCCAGTTCTCTTATCAGTAACAATTTTTTTAACTCGGGACGATTCCATGAGCGGAGCACGACATTTTTGACACCGAAACACTTGTTGCCCGGAGCCGTTACGTTTACTACTGGGTCTCCACCACAGACCACTGCCGGAGCACTGGACTGTGCCCGAGAAACACTGGACTGTGCCCAAGAAACACTGGACTGTGCCCGAGAAACACTGGACTGAGAGAAGCACCAGGTATGGGTGGTTGGGGAGTCAAAAGGGAAAAGGTAAAAACCAACGAACAAAAAAAAAATCCTTTACAAAAAACGAACAAAAAAAAAATCCTTTACAAAAAACGAACAAAAAAAAAAAAAAACGAACAAAAAAACGAACAAAAAAAAAAACCTTCAAAAAAACTTTTGCTCTCTCAAAAAAATTGGATTCATTAGCTTCAGAATTTGAATCAGTCATTCTTTTCATTTTGATACTATCATCAAGCAAGTAATATCAAACATCATTAATCATATAATCAAGTTAGTCGAGGTTGGGCGTTTGACCTTTTGTTGACGTTGTCTCTTTTCTGTCATCCCCTGTGCTGCTTTCGTCTTATTAATAGAAAGGTATCTTGAATCGTGGACTAGTGATTGTGGACTAGTGATATATTGTGGATTTGAATAGAGTATAGTGATATTGGTATAGTGCTGTTGATAGAGAGAGCTCGAAATCGTGACTGCAATACGATATAGATACTAAGATATCGAGGAAAATTGATTAGTTGTCAAGATGGTGCTTATCAACGGAGTCAAGTATGCGTGTGAGCGATGCATTAGAGGCCATAGGGTGACCACATGCACCCACACCGATCAACCCTTGACCATGATCAAGCCCAAGGGCCGTCCTGCTTCCCAGTGTCAGCACTGTCGAGAACAACGGAAACATAAACATAGTCATGTTACCTGTACGTGTGGGAAGAAGGGCAAATCTCCAGGAATGCATCTTGCGTCTTGTCTCTGTCATAAAAACAGCCATTGTACCTGTTCTTCCAATCTGTCGAAGAAGATTGCTGCTGCCGCCGATAAGTCGAAAAAGAAATCGTTGACTAAAATTAATCAAGTTAATGGAACTTCTTCTTCTTCGACTTCGATCAACTCAATCAGTTATAATAACTCGGATCTTTTGAATAACGGCGCAGTTAAAGATGACGCTTTTGCTAATATTGGTTCAAATTACGTTATTGAAGATGTAGTGGTTCCTTTTGAAGCGGGTAATGGGCTATTTGATTTGTTTTCTCCAAGTGTTCCTGAAAGCTCCAATTCAAACTTAAACTTGAACTTAAATAGCGTGGGGGTATCGCCTTCAAGCTCAAATAATCATCAATCAAATAATTTCAGTGATTCGAGTTTAAAAGATGATCCGATTAAAAATCACAACCTATCTCCGCCTCATTTATCTCATGATAAATCTAATCAACATTTCTACGATAATGATAACGAAGTTAATGACCCAATTTATAGAAATGCCAATAAAAACTCTCAAGAATTACCTCAACAACAACAACAACAACAACAACAACAACAACAACAACAACAACAACAACAACAACAGCAACAACAACAAGTTGATTCAGAAAAAATCTTGGGCTCCGATTCTGAAGACGTGGATATGGTGGAAAATATGTTCCCTCTTTTCCCCTTGGTGGGTAGTTGCAGTTTTGATGATAGTAAATCCTTACCAATGCTGTCGATTCCAACCCCAAATAGTAACGACACTCAAAATACTCATCATCCTAAACCTTTGAAACCTCAACACCATCACCCGCAATCCCAGCCAATCCATCATCCTCATCCTCCTCAACATACGGCAACTCATTCTTCAATACGGCCTAAGAGACCGGAAAGCGTTTTATCAACCGCTTCGAATTCTTCAAATATATCAAATAACATCGACTACGGTTCTCAAATCTTCAATAACTCCTTTAATCTTCCAAATCAATCAAACAGTTCAGCGTTCCCTCCCTTTGATTTAGCAGAAGAAAGTGATGAACAACAATTATCAATGCCTTCAAATGATTCGAAAAAAGATGATAATGAAGATTTCTTCAAAGAATTACAAAACCAAGTAGATCATTCGGATAATCAAAAACAAAATAATAATCAATTCAATAACTTTTCTAATTTAATTGATTTCAACTCGTATCTGAAATTAGATAGTTATGATGATATTTTGAAAAATATAAGAAAAGAAAATAGTGTTATTGAATCATCCCCCTCGGTTACAGCACATTCGTCTTCTTTACCTTCTAGACAACCACTGCAAAATGGTTACCAAAGGAAAAAGTTAAATCATAACGAAAGTTTTAATAATAATAATCAAGAAAAAATTTTAAGTCAACAATTTTCGCCTCTTCAAACTAGTGACTTGGATAAATTATCAAATCAACATGACCAATCACTCCCAAATAACTACTTAAACTCTTTCTACACTCAAAATTTAACTGATTTACCAACTCCTCTTTTTAACGAGATGATGTCGCCAGTTAAATTCGAAGATAAAGAGGCTTGATAAATTTATCTTTATTTTATAGTCTTTATATATTTGTATAGGCTTTTTCTTTTGTTTATTATTACTATTATTACTATTATTTATTTTCTTCACTGTTGTTTTATTCTATTTATTTAGGTATTCATACTCTTATTTATTTGTCATTTTTTTACCTTTTTTTTTTCTTTTTTCTTTTTGATATTAGCATACTCCGGGCTCTTTTAATAGAATCGAACTTTATGCCCCACGATTGGGTTCCCTTATATTATTAGTAACTAATTATGTAAATTTAAATTCTCGAGTCTATTTACATTGGAGCTCATGGAAAGCATATTCTCAGTCTTGTCATTATTCTTCTTTTCAGCTTCAAGTACCTTTTTAGATTTTGGTATGATTCCTTGGTTGGCCATGCTAGCACTTGTGCTTTCATCTTTTAAATAAAGTGATATTCTCTCATCGTTTATGTCTAATATTGATTTCGAATCGTGCTCCTGCAATGTACTTAATCTTACCAAATACTCTAGTAATGACAATGACGTATTTTTAACCGTGTTTTCCTCATTTGTCTGCTGTTTTTCATCGTCTTCATCCTCATCTTCATCCTCATCGTCATCAAATTCGTTACTCCCAACTTCTCCAAATGCAACCCATTCTTCCTTTTCTGTAGCCTCATCAACAATTTTGAAAATTAACACTGGGGAAGTACGGCTTTCCAAACGTAACAACTTGCCACTGGCACTGAAAAATAACCTTTTAACCAGACTAATGTTATACGATTTTACCATCGGCTTGACGTCATCTTCGTGGTATCTTCCATCATTGAAATCTTCAGTCACTTGAAATTTATATGCATAGCTTCGATCAGCATCAATAGTCCTTACAATTTGTCCCAGACATCTAGCAAAGTCTTCTTTCCATGAAATACTAAGCAAATTGTTCTCCTGTTGAGAATTTGATGGGTTTTCTTCGGTAATATACTTCAATCTACTAGGATTGTAGAAAATTGAATAAAATACAAGGTCGAACATAGGCCCAACCTTGGTCTCAATTTTGGCCTTTTCGAAAGCTTCATTGGATTTTATCAAATAGTTACTGGCCTGTAATAACCTTCCTGGTGATACATTATCCGGTAAATTACCTTCGAGACTCACCCCACAAGTAATAAGCGATAAGTTAATTAAGGGTATTGCTTCATTAATATTTTCTAGCAAATCCTTCATCATCCGTTCAACCTTTTGAATCGACTCTTTCTCATTTATATTACTTATGTTCTGCACTATATCGTTCATCACTTGATCAAATGAATCAATCTCCTCATTCAATGAATCAATCAATTCAATAGTTGACCCTAACGAGGTATTTCCCCTAGCGGCAACCAACTTCACCAAGTCAATGGATACCGACAAGATGCTAACCTTAGTCTGGATCTTATTCCTACCGTTTATTATCTTTCGTTTTTCATTCTCCGGAATCTTGTCAAGAAACTTCGTAACGGTCTTAATGGCAAACCCTGAAGCAAGAGAGATTCCCGATCTTATTGCAAACGTAACCGCCTGGCTACTGGCTTTTGCTAGTATCTCGTCCATCCTGCAAATTACCCTTAATACCCTTAGCAAGCAGCCTGGTGAACAAATAACCAGTGTTTTTCAGCGATGACTATCCCTTATCGTTTGTTGGAGATGCGCAAAAAAAACCATCAACACTTTCTGTTTACTTTTGTAATCTTGATTCAACGCGTCTGCTTACTACATCTTCTTTATCCTATACGATCAAGACTAGGAGACTCCATGGCTAGAAAGTTATTAAAAGAGTTCACCACACCGCTTGGGTCTGGGGCCGGTGTCCCTAAAGATAAACGACCCCCACCTATCAAAGATGGAGCACATAGATTGGCCAAACCCTTTAGGGTTCCCTTTGCTGATAGATCTAATACCATAGGTGCCGGAAGTGTTGATTCAAAGAAAATTATAAGGGCGGCGAGAGCTAAAGTTGTGAATTATTCACTTATGGATGGATCCAATGAAAATGATGGTTTCGAAACCGCAGTCGATGCTGAAGGAAATGCTATTCGAGTGAAAAAGAAGGGAGCGTTATTACCGAGATCCTTATTCAACTCAGATTCGGTGGAGAATACTGAAAAGAAGTTTAAAAGAAGCTTCACGATTCCATTTTCAAGAGATAGCGAGAAGCGTGAAGAATTCGAAAATACATCAAGAGGGCCCCCGCCACCTCTAGGTACAAGACGGAAAATGATTTTGCCTCCTAGAGCGCTACATGATCCTACTAGTGAATTTGCAATTGTATTATATGACCCTACCGTGGACGTTATTCCAAAGATAGAAGAAGAGGTTAAAGAAGCAACCCCCAATCCCGAGAATGATGAAGTACAGGAGGAAGAACAGCCACCTACAAAGAGAAGAAAGACTCATAAATCACTAGCCGAAATGTTAGGGATTTGCAAAAACCCTGATGAAGTAGCTTCAAAGTACCCTGATGTACCAGTTGTAATTGATCCTAAACTAGCGAAAATTTTGAGACCTCATCAAGTCGCCGGAGTCAAATTTTTATATAGGTGTACTGCCGGTTTGATCGACGCTAGAGCTAAAGGGTGTATTATGGCAGATGAAATGGGGTTGGGGAAAACTTTGCAATGTTTGGCTTTAATGTGGACTTTATTAAGACAAAGTCCTCGAGGTAGAAAAACCATTGAAAAATGTATTATTGTATGTCCATCTTCATTAGTAAGGAATTGGGCCAACGAAATAGTGAAATGGCTTGGAGAAGGAGTATTAACACCATTGGCAGTCGATGGGAAGTCTACTAAAAGTTCAGATTTGGGAAGCGCTTTACAGCAATGGTCTGTCGCATCGGGCCGTAATATTGTTAGACCGGTTCTTATTATTTCCTATGAAACATTGAGAAGAAACGTTGATAAATTGGCAGGAACAGAAGTTGGTTTGATGTTGGCTGATGAAGGACATCGTTTGAAAAATGGTGACTCTTTAACATTCACTGCACTTAATTCTTTAAGATGTGACCGAAGAGTAATTTTATCGGGTACACCAATTCAAAATGATTTATCAGAATATTTTTCATTATTAAATTTTGCAAATCCTGGTTATCTAGGAACTAGAAATGATTTCAGAAAAAATTTTGAAAATGCAATTTTAAGAGGTCGAGACGCTGATGCCACTGATAAAGAGAAGGAAAAAGGTGATTTAAAATTGAATGAATTATCCCAATTAGTGTCAAAATTCATTATTAGAAGAACTAATGATATTCTATCAAAATATTTGCCACTCAAATATGAATATGTTGTATTTGTTGGACTATCACCAATGCAAAAAAAGCTTTACGAACATTTTATAACGTCACCCGAAATCAAAAAATTATTGAAAGGTGTTGGTTCGCAGCCATTAAAAGCCATTGATATGTTGAAAAAACTTTGCAACCATCCTGACTTACTATCACTTCCAGAGGATTTGTTGGGTAGTGAAAATATTTTACCCGAAGATTACGTTTCTTCTAATGAAGGCGCTGGACGTAATAGAGAAATACAAACATGGTTTAGTGGGAAATTTAGTGTTCTAGAGAGATTTTTACATCAAATAAAAACACAAACGGACGATAAAATCGTCTTGATTTCAAATTATACCAAAACACTTGATTTAATTGAAAAAATGTGTCGATACAAACGATACGGGGCATTAAGACTTGATGGTACAATGAATATTAATAAACGTCAAAAATTAGTTGATCGTTTCAACGATCCACAAGGTAATGAATTCATCTTTTTATTATCGTCAAAAGCCGGTGGCTGCGGGATTAATTTAATTGGTGCCAATCGTTTAGTATTGATCGATCCCGACTGGAACCCTGCTGCCGATCAACAAGCTTTAGCAAGAGTGTGGAGAGACGGTCAAAAGAAAGATTGTTTCATCTATCGATTCATTTCTACTGGTACAATTGAAGAAAAAATCTTTCAACGTCAATCAATGAAAATGTCCTTATCTAGTTGCGTGGTTGATGAAAAGGAAGATGTGGAGAGAATCTTTAGTGGAGACAGTCTTAAAATGTTATTTGAATATCAACCGGATACTCAATGCAATACCCATGATACCTACAATTGTAAAAGATGTCGTTCTGACTCGGGTCAGTTTGTTAAAGCCCCAGCCATGCTATATGGGGACGCCACCACCTGGAATCATCTCGATCATAATTCACTCATCCGAAATGAAGATCGTTTACTCCAAAACGAATCTAACTTCGACGATATCTCCTTTGCTTTCCAATACGTTTCGCATGTTGAGGACTACTAACCTACCATCTCAACTAGCCTTCCCAAGCTCCCCCAAGCTCCTCCAGTCTTTCTATTCGATATTCTACCGAGTTTGTCCCCCTTGATTTTGACATTCAACAAAACTCCGAGACCTCCTTGGGCTTATCTGCCCCGCAATGAGAAATGTCGTTTGACTCCGTGAAGTATTTATGGAATTGTTCGATATTTTTTTTTTTTTTTGCTTTGTTTAATGTCAGGGCAGTTCTCAATTTGCAATCGGGCCAATAATGTGGGGGACGATATAAGCAATCTTTTGCACTGTAAAATAGATACACTAGACTGTTTTCAATACTATAGTTTATATAGACTATTTTCGATACTATAGTTTATAGGACTTTTTATAATACAAATAGAAGTAATACGAGCATGTCTACACCAGAGGAATTCCCCCGTAATCCGATTATAGTTGTTGGAGGAGGATTGGCCGGACTTTCAGCTGCACATCAAGTTTATCTTAGGGGAGGAAATGTTGTGTTGTTGGATAAACAAGGGTTTTTAAGTGGTAATAGTGGGAAGGCTACATCTGGGATCAATGGTACTTTAACTAGGACTCCAGGTTAACTTGTCAATTAAGGATTCCGTTGAGCAATTCTATCAGGATACTTTAGCCACGGCTAAAGATCGAGCCAACCCAGAATTGATTAAGGTATTGGTTTATAATAGTGCTGACGCTGTTCATTGGTTGCAAGAGGTATTTAAACTAGATTTGAGTATTGTATCAAGATTAGGAGGCCACTCCCAACCAAGAACGCACCGTGGTAAGGATGCCAAATTCCCAGGAATGGCAATTACGTATAAACTATTAGAGACTTTAGAAAATTTGTCTGAGAGTGAACCTGAAAGAGTTAAGATATTGAAGAATACTCAGGTTATTGATTTGGTGAAAGCGGAAGGGGACGATTTTAAGGTTTTAGGGGTTAAATATAAGGACTTGAAAACGAAATCGAAACTGGAATTGAACGGACCAGTAATTATGGCCACTGGTGGTTATGCTGCTGATTTCACTAAGAATTCTCTTTTGAGGAAGTACCGTCCGGATATTATTGATTTGCCATCCACCAATGGTAATCATGCCACTGGGGATGGACAAAAAATCATTATGAAAAATCAAGGGATTGGGATTGATATGGACAAAGTTCAAGTTCATCCAACCGGTTTAATTGATTTAAATGATGAGGATGTTATTTTGGGTAAAAAACAACCAAGGTTTTTGTTTTTAGGTGCTGAAGCTTTAAGAGGTGAAGGTGGAGTGATTTTAAATAAGCACGGAGACCGTTTTGTTGATGAATTGGGTACTCGTGATTATGTTAGTGGTGAAATGGAAAAGCAGTTGAAAGCCGGTAATGGCCCACTTCGTCTTGTTTTGAACAGCCAAAGTGATGAAAAGTTGGCTTTCCATATCAAGCATTATAAGCAAAGAAGCTTAATGAAGACGGTCACTGGAGATGAGTTAACCAAAGAAATGGGTATTGGCATTGATAAATTGAAGAAGACTTTTGAAACTTATAATAAAGCAGCTTCCGGTGAAACTCAAGATGAGTTTGGTAAAAAGTTTTTCCCAACTACTCCTTTCAAGATTGAAGCAAATGATAATTACCATGTTTCTTTCATTACCAGAGTTTTACACTTCACTATGGGTGGTATTAAGATCAACGATAAAGCCGAAGTTTTATATCAAGTTGACGAGGAGACTTTCAAACCTTTTGAAGGTTTGTATGCTTGTGGTGAAGTAGCTGGAGGTGTCCACGGTCATAATAGACTTGGGGGCTCTTCATTATTGGCTTGTGTTGTTTATGGCCGAGTGGCTGCTGACGGAGCATCTAGTTTCTTCTTCAATCACTTGGCCAATGCTGAGGCTGCAAAACCTGCCCCAATTGAATCAAATGATGGGAATACTGCGATCAATAGATTGAAACAAATTAGTTTCCATATCGATCCGGCTTTTCCTCAAAGAATCACCATTGACTGGACTGATAAAGAGGGTAATGGGGGAGAAGGAGCACCACCTTCGTCCTCAGCACCACCCTCGGCACCACCTTTGGCACCACCATCAGCACCACCATCAGCACCGCCCTCAGCACCACCTTCGTCATCATCAAGTTCTAAGAAAGATGACAAGTTCACTGCTTTCGAAATTCCATCAAAGGAATTCACTGCAGATGAAGTGGCCAAACATAACACTGCTAAAGACTGCTGGGTGATTGTTAAAAACGTAGTTTTAGACTTGACCCCATTTTTGAAAGATCACCCAGGTGGTGAAGATTCAATTATAAACTTTGCCGGTAAGGATGCTACTGAAAGTTTTGATATGTTACATGAAGATAATGTCATACCAAGATACGCTAAGAGCTGTGTAGTTGGAAGACTTAAAGGGGAGACCCCATATTTAGAAGTTAAATAAATTTACAATACTACTTTATATCTTTTTTTATCTTTTCAAAACTTCCGCTTTTTTGTTTCCATTTTTCAATATTTATTTATTCATAATAAACAGCTTTTATAAGATTTACTAAAGAAGTTTTGAATATAAGTAATAGTAGTTTTTAAATATTATAGCATAATCAAACAAATTAATTTATTTTTTTTTTTCTTTCTTCTAGAAACGGTTGAAAGATAAGAAAAAAGTATAGAAATAAAAAAAAAATAAAAAAGAAAAAAAGGCTAATTTTTTATATAAAAAGCTAAAACGTATAAACAAAACAATGTATAGTGGAATCAAAAAAAAAGAGAAAGACATATTTAAAAGCACAAGAGATACGATACAAATAATTTTCTAAAGTGATTAAGCTTAGAAACATTTGTGGTGAACGATGGAAGGTCCAGATTCGTCGTATTCTTGTTTTGAGATCCACATTTGTTGGAAAGTAGATAAGGAAGCCAAGATAGAACCACCAATCCAGACAGAGTATTTTCTTTCTGGAGGAGCGATAATTTTGACCTTCATTGAAGAAGGAGCCAAAGCGGTAATTTCTTTTTGCATACGTTCAGCAATACCTGGGAACATGGTAGTACCACCAGACATAACAATGTTACCGTATAATTCTTTACGGACATCAACATCACATTTCATGATGGAGTTATAAGTGGTTTGATCAATACCATGAGCTTCCAAACCCAAATCAGCAGGTCTGAATAAAGCTTCAGAGGCTCTAAATCTTTCATTACCAATGGTAATAACTTGACCATCTGGTAATTCATAAGATTTTTCAATAGCAGAAGATTGAGAAGAAGTTTGCATTTCTTGTTCGAAATCCAAAGCAACGTAACATAATTTTTCTTTAATATCACGAACAATTTCACGTTCAGCGGTAGTAGAGAAAGTGTAACCACGTTCAGATAAGATTTTCATCAAGTAATCGGTTAAATCTCTACCAGCCAAGTCGATTCTTAAGATACCGTGAGGTAAGGAGAAACCGGCATAAATTGGAACAACGTGAGTAACACCATCACCAGAATCTAAAACAATACCAGTAGTTCTACCAGAAGAGTATAAAGATAAAACAGCTTGAATAGAAACGTAGAAAGCTGGAACGTTAAAAGTTTCAAACATAATTTGAGTCATCTTTTCTCTGTTAGATTTTGGATTCATTGGAGCTTCAGTTAATAAGACTGGGTGTTCTTCTGGAGCAACTCTCAATTCATTGTAGAAAGTGTGGTGCCAGATTTTTTCCATATCGTCCCAATTGGTAACAATACCGTGTTCAATTGGGTATCTTAAGGTTAAAATACCTCTTTTAGATTGGGCTTCATCCCCAACATAAGAGTCTTTTTGACCCATACCAACCATGATACCTTGGTGTCTTGGTCTACCAACGATGGAAGGGAAAACGGCACGAGGAGCGTCATCACCGGCAAAACCGGCTTTACACATACCAGAACCGTTATCGATAACTAAAGCAGCAACTTCTTCTATAAAATGGGTTAGTATAGGTAACAAAAACAAAAAAAAAAAACGATTGATCAATTGAACCTCGTCAACCAATAACGAAAACGGAAACGGAAACTAAACTCATAATAAAAACTCGACACAAAGTTTAGTGAGGGCAAAAAAGGTTCACCGACGAACCTGGAAAAAAAGTGGGCGCGCACTCAACACTGGAAAAGAACAAATTGGAAGAAAAAAGCCAACGAAGGTTTTATCAGTACAGCAAACAACCAGCACAGTCAATTGCAGATAGGACACCCGCTCGACACTGCTAGCCATCTGATAAGCCAACACTGGCCACCCAGCCTAGAAGAGGGATGTCCTGTAGAATGTGTAGAATGTGTAGAATGTGACCTGTAGAATGTGACCTGTAGGATGTGACCTGTAACTGACTGTACTGACCTGTAAGATTTGACCTGTAACAACTGACCTATCATCACCGACAGGATACGCTGTCCAGTCCACCGTGTAATGACCCACCCAGATTGACCCATCACTCTGATCTAGCAGAAGCCTACCATTGAATTGATCAACCCAGCTGAATAGTCGAGGTTTAAATCAAAAGTTAACCGCCCAAAAATACCCGCCCAAAAACCCGCCAGAACTCAACCCGGCGAATCAATCAATCAATCGTGCTCAAGGTACATACCACCGTCCATTATGAAATAATAATTATATGAATATAAGAATTGAAATATATAGAAACAAAAGGAAAAGAAGAAGAAGAAGAGAAAGAAGAGAAGAAAGAGAGATAATTAAATATTTGAAAAAAACACAACACCTAAAAAGTAACAAAAAAAAAAGTCGAAAAAATCGAAAAAAAATGAAAATTTGAGATTAAGAAAACGCTAACAAAACAAAAAAAAAAATGGTATTTTTAAATAAAAGGACACCAAAGCAAATCATATACTGTTTTTGATTTTGTGGTGATATTTTCACAATCACCTATTTAGGTATATTAAATGGCCGGTGCACTGTAGTATACACCCAAATGCCTGGGTATACCTGGCGGTTCACATACAGACATGTGTATATAGATATATTGATATATATGTAAATACATCCATATGATTGTATGGGTGGTGGGAGTAGAAACCCCTTTATACGGTTTGCAGGTTACGCGTAGGAAAAGTGCAGGTTGGGTCCCACAAAAGATAGACAAAAAAAGATCACCAATAAAAAAAAGAGACCAAGTACTTACTTAACCGACTTATTTGAGCCTATTAGACCAATCAATTAGCAAGATGTCATCATCCGTTCCATACGATCCATATATTCCGAACCAAACCACTGGCGAACAGTCCAATTCCAGGACTGCTGCCATTCAAGCAGTATGTATTTGAGAAGATGTATTTGGGGGGAGGCGTAAGGCCATACTAACCAGAATTTAGCAAATCGATGATACGGTGGGAGTTATGAGGGATAACATTAATAAGGTTGCCGAAAGGGGGGAGCGTTTGGACTCGATTGAAAATAAAACTGATAATTTGGCCATTAGCGCCCAAGGTTTTAGAAGAGGTGCTAATCGTGTAAGAAAAGATATGTGGTGGAAAGATATGAAGATGAGAATGTGTCTTATATTGGCAGTTATCATTATACTTATTGTTATTATAGTTCCTATTGCTGTTCATTTCTCTTAATCTTACTCTAGTTTTTTTTTTAACCAAATTTTTATTTAATTTCAATTGATGGTTGAAATGATTTGTATACGAATAAATATGTTATATGTATTCTACATATGTAGCTTATATAAATCTATTCATCTTTTAAGGAATCTTCATATTGTTCACTATCCATTAATTCTTCACTTGATTCAACCGTAGTTGGTTCTAATAATTTGATTTGGGCAATCCATCCATTCCCCATGGGATCATCGTTGATTAATTGGGGTTTGCTTTCTAAAATGTCATTAACTGCAATGATTTCTCCGTGAACTGGACTATAGATTTCACTTGCTGATTTAACACTTTCAACTGATCCAATGTTTTCTCCAATATCAACCGTGGTTCCAACTTCCGGTAATTCGATAAAAGTGGCATCTCCCAATGCTTCGGCGGCATAAGTGGTGATCCCAACAAACCCAGTGTCATCTTCATGGACAGCTAACCATTCATGTTCTTCGGTGAATTTAACATATTTTGGGCCTTCATTCAAATATTTAAAGACGTGGGATTGGGTATTGATAGTGAAATTAGTAGAGTTATATCTAACACTTGGAATCATTGGTTTGAATTGACGGGCCAAGACACTTGGTCTCATCAAACTGGATCTAGTGACGGGTCTAATAATTGAAAGCATCGTTATTTAAAGAAGAAAAGTAGTTAAGCAAACCCATTCTAAATCTTTTGAAAAAAGTGGATTGATAAACCAACGAAACTAAAGGTGCGGGACTGTCACATGACTCGGGCTGACTCGGGCTGAAAGGAGACCCGGCTGACTGACTCGGGATGTTGGTTTTTTCGACTCGTACCACTTCTAACCTTAATGCTCGACCCGGTAGCATTTCTAAAAGAAACTGCAAAATTTATAGAGTGCTGTATTCTTCAGCCATACTTCGTTTGAAAAGATAAGGCTTCTTTAAATAGGAATGTTTTACCGGAGGGATTAGAAAAATACGTCAACTTTACGAAAATTTAGTTTGACATCCCCTTTTGCAGCCTATAAACTAATGGGCTTTGGTGGGCATCCCCCTACATTGAACCTCTGGTAGGGGGGTTTTGTTATGGAGTGCTTGCTTATAAAAGGCTGATTTTTCTTCAGAAACCATTTTTAACCAATCATCCAATGTCCTTTTTCTCATCAGTATGTTACCTAACAAAAGAGCTGAGAATATTTACTAACGAGATGTAGCTACCATCGCTTTTCGATAGCCCTTCCATCAATTGGAAAGGCATCTTCACTACTGGTGTCTTGTTATACCATTTTGCCGATAGTTATATTAACTATCGACAATTCAAGGCGTTAAACAAGAAGTCACCTCCAGCTGCATTGAAGGCTCAAGTCGACCAAGATACTTTCATCAAATCTCAAAATTACGCCCGGGATAGATTGAAGTTTTCATTCTTCAAAACCGTGTACCAAGCTGCTAAACAACTTTTGTATGCAAAATATGATCTTTTCCCTAAAATCTGGAATTTAAGTGGAATAATTTTGAAAAATATTGCACCTTTTTTACCAAAATCGTTTGTTGGTACGGTTTTGCAAGCAGTCATATTTGAAAGTATCCAATTTGGCTTAAACACCATCATGTCTCTTCCCTTTGATCTCTATGCAAATTTTATCATTGAAGCAAAACATGGTTTCAATAAGTATACGCTCAAAAGCTTTTTGATTGATCAGTTGAAAATAATTATTTTTTCAAGTATCATCCATTCTATTGTGGCGGCTGGTATTTCAAAAGTTATTGACTATTTTGGTCTGCAATTTGTGTTTTATTCAAGTGTCTTTTTGCTCTTGTTTTTAATCTTCCTTTACACCGTAATCCCCGTTGTTATTATACCTTGGATTTACAAAATGACTTCGCTTGAAAATGGCGAATTGAGAAGTGAATTGGAAGCACTTACTTCTAAAGTTAAATTTCCTTCCAGCAACTTATTCGTTATAGATGGCTCATCTAAATCATCTCATTCTAATGCTTTCTTTACGGGATTACCATGGAGTAAACAAATTGTCTTATACGATACCTTGATTGAATCGGCAAGTACTGATGAAATCGTGGCAGTCTTAGCCCACGAAATCGGCCATTGGAAATTGAATCATATCCTGCAGCTTCTTATCGGTGACTTTGTACAATCGGTGGTTAACTTCTACTTATTTCTGTTCTTCTTGAATAACAAATCTTTTTACAACCAATTCGGTTTTGGAAATGTTCGTGCAGCTTGGGTCGCTTTCACAATTTATAATCTGCTTACCAAGCCAGTGGAATTACTCAATAATCTTGCCCTTAACCAATTAACAAGACGTAATGAGTATTTAGCTGATGATTACGCTAAAAAATTGGGTTATTCAGATGCTCTAGGTCGAGCACTCATAATATTAGACAAAGAAAATTTGACCTCTACTGATCCTGATTGGTTATATTCTTGCTATAAACTTTCCCATCCCAGCTTAACAGAAAGATTATCGGCAATCGGATACGTTTCCGAAAAGAAGATTACCTAGTCGTCTATGTTTGGCTTATGATTGTTTTAATATATGATTTAATATATGATTTAATATATGATTTAATATATGATTTAATATATGATTGTTTTAATATAGGATTTAATATATGATTGTTTTTGTGCTTATATGCTACAAGTTGCAAAAAATGGACGTTCCTAAACTTTCTTGTCATTTCTACTTCTTAAACCATTTCCTTCTCAGCCATTTCCTGCTCAAGCCATTTCCTTCTTAAGCCATCTTCTATATATTGAGCCGTAACTGAGATCCTAAAGACGCAGTATCCCTAGCATTAATTGCAACATCATTATTGCTAATTTTCCACTTGCTAGTGCTTTGTAACTACAAAAACGCTCACCAGTAAAACCTTTCTTCATTAGCCGGACTTTAGTCAAGGAGCATTAATTGCTAGCGAATACCGTACCAACCGTCATATCCCTATACCCATTTGCTTAACCTTAATACCCTTCCATAGTAAAGCACTAATCGAACCATTTTTGAAAAAATGTGCTGACGTAATCGCTTATGTCATCAGCCACTAACTAACCGCTAATAGCTCTTCTCCATCCATTCGAACTCCATTTACAACTACCACCAGCAGCCAGTGGGTCCTCCGTGCTAGTCCAGTATCTTCTGGAAGATAGTAGATGTAGCAGAGTTGTTTAGAGTGCAACTGGATCTGTCACTAAAGTCATTTTAGTTGCAACCCTGCATGGAAATAGCGAGAAAATTCCAGAATTTGGCAATTAGTATAAGGGGTTGCAATTTAGCAACTATTTTCATTGGTTCCTTCGATGGTATTCGATTAGCTTCTTTGTTTCCCCCCATACCCAGATGTAGTTAAAGTATATATATAGCTGAAAATGTTTCACTTCATTTAGTTTTACTTCTCTTTTCACTACTACAATCTAACATAAATACTTATTCATAATGGCCGGTGCTATTGGTATTGATTTAGGTACTACTTACTCTTGTGTTGCCCATTTTACTAACGACAGGGTTGAAATCATTGCTAATGATCAAGGTAATAGAACAACCCCATCTTACGTTGCATTCACCGATTCTGAAAGATTAATTGGGGATGCAGCTAAGAATCAAGCAGCTATGAATCCAGTCAATACTGTTTTCGATGCTAAGCGTTTGATTGGTCGTAAATTTGACGACCCAGAGGTTCAAAATGATGTTAAATTGTTCCCTTATAAGATTGTTGAAAAATCAGGTAAGCCTCATATCCAAGTTGAATTCAAGGGAGAAACTAAGGTTTTCACCCCTGAAGAAATCAGTTCAATGGTTTTGGTTAAAATGAAGGAAACTGCTGAAGGATACTTGGGTGGGGAAGTTAAGGATGCGGTTGTTACCGTTCCTGCTTATTTCAATGATTCTCAAAGACAAGCTACTAAAGATGCTGGTTTGATTGCTGGTTTGAACGTCTTGAGAATTATTAATGAACCTACTGCTGCTGCCATTGCATATGGTTTAGATAAAAGAAGTCAATCCTCTTCGGAACAAAACGTTTTGATTTTCGATTTAGGTGGTGGTACTTTTGATGTTTCTCTTTTGGCCATCGATGAAGGTATCTTTGAAGTCAAAGCCACTGCTGGTGATACTCACTTGGGTGGGGAAGATTTTGATCATAGATTGGTTAACCACTTTATCCAAGAATTTAAGAGAAAGAACAAGAAGGATATCAGTGGTAACCAAAGATCTTTAAGAAGATTGAGAACCGCTTGTGAACGTGCTAAACGTTCATTATCTTCTTCTACTCAAACTTCTATTGAAATTGATTCTCTTTTCGAAGGTATTGATTTCTACACTTCAATCACCAGAGCCAGATTTGAAGAATTATGTCAAGACTTATTCAGATCTACTATGGATCCTGTTGAAAAAGTCTTGAAGGATGCTAAAGTCGATAAGTCTCAAATTCATGAAATTGTCTTGGTTGGTGGTTCAACTAGAATTCCAAAAATTCAAAAATTGGTTTCTGATTTCTTTAATGGTAAAGAACCATGTAAATCCATCAACCCCGATGAAGCTGTTGCTTATGGTGCTGCTGTTCAAGCTGCCATCTTGACTGGTGACACTTCTTCCAAGACCCAAGATTTATTATTATTGGATGTTGCACCATTATCTATGGGTATTGAAACTGCTGGTGGTGTTATGACTAAATTAATTCCAAGAAACTCTACCATTCCAACTAAAAAATCTGAAACTTTTTCAACTTATGCTGATAATCAACCTGGTGTTTTGATTCAAGTTTTTGAAGGTGAACGTGCTAGAACTAAAGATAATAACTTGTTGGGTAAATTCGAATTATCCGGTATTCCTCCAGCTCCAAGAGGTGTTCCTCAAATTGAAGTCACCTTTGATGTTGATGCAAATGGTATCTTGAATGTTTCTGCATTAGAAAAAGGTACTGGTAAAACTCAAAAGATTACCATTACTAATGATAAAGGTAGATTATCTAAAGAAGATATCGAAAGAATGGTTTCTGAAGCTGAAAAATTCAAAGAAGAAGATGAAAAGGAAGCTTCTAGAATCCAAGCTAAGAATACTTTGGAATCTTATGCTTATTCTTTGAAGACTACCATTAACGATGGTGAAATGAAGGATAAAATTAACGAAAATGATAAAGAAAAATTATCAAAGGCTGTCGAAGAAACTATTACTTGGTTAGATGAATCTCAAGCAGCCTCTACCGAAGAATATAATGATAGACATAAGGAATTAGAAAGTATTGCTAATCCAATCATTAGTGCTGCTTATTCTGCTGCAGGCGGTGCTCCTGAAGGTGGTGCTCCTCCTGGAGGTCCTAACCCTGGTGGATTCCCAGGATCTACTCCAGGTGGTACTGCTGATGCACCAGGTGGTCCAACTGTGGAAGAAGTTGATTAAAGAATTTTGTAAAAAGATGAAGAATATTCTTTTGTTACGGTTTAATGATTTCTAATGTTATTTAAAGTTTTCCTTATATATATGTATATATGTATGGTAATTAATTAATAAAAGTGTTTTTAAAGTATAAAATTTTATATATATTGTAATTCTATTATATCAATTCTAATATTATACAAATAACTGTAGATAAAACCCAGTTACCAATTAGTAAGGAGCCAATTTTGCGATCTAACATCCAACTATTTCTGGGAACACTTATTAAAATTATTAAAACATTAATTACAAGTGCTCCACTTGTTACTGTTAGTGTTTTCAGATTCCCAATTGTAATCGTTCCATCATTACTTAATATGATAATTCCGATCAAACCTAATGAACAAAGCGAGAGTAATGGTCCCCCAAAACATGCACCGAACGCCATGATAGGCATTCCCATTTTGGTTATAGTTAAATTGGAAATCAAATCACCTACCGAATTACCTAATGCAAACACTGTGATCCCCAATATGGAATCACTCAAGTGGAAAATTACCGAAAATGCCTTTAAGATACCAATGATTTCGGTTGCAAAAATTGATATCCATGAGATAGAAGTTATAAAACCAACCACTGAACCAATATAGTTTATTATTTGTGAAGGTTGGTTTATTCTGTACAATGAATATATACCCATAAAGCTTACGCCCGATATGGCAAAACAAATGCAAATGTTCAATACTGAAAGGCCCCAAATGTTAAGAATGATGAAATTGACGGCTATTACAGTTTGAAATAAGAAAAGTAATTTATCGGATCGGAAATCAAAGTCTTCTTCACTTTCATCTTCTAGTTTAGAATTGAATGCATGAACTAATAATTGATCCCTTACTGGGGTGCAGGACTTCAATAACACAGATGCCGGGAAGCATAAAATGAAATTACATTTATTAAAAAAGTCAGCTTCGAAAAATTCATCAAAATCGGGTGTTAATAGTTTCCAGAAACGAATCACTAGATGTAGGGCATTTGATTTTCCTGTCAAAGCAATTGAGTTGTCCACATGGGTTAAGCTGGATGAGTTGTTTTGCGATGGAATCTCAAAGGATTGACCAGGATCATCATTATAAGGATTAGGTTGTGTGTGTGGAGTGAAGATATCTTCATCAGAATATTGTTGGGCGGCAAATTGTGACGACCCACCGGGGGCAGTTAAAGGTCTATGATGGTTATCATCCAAAAAGATCTGTTTATGATGATGAGTGGCATGTTTTGATAATTCTTTCACCAAGGTTTTCAAAGCGTAAGAACCCGTATGTACTGGGATATGTTCAGTATTTGCATCGTGATCGTGAGTTTTCAAGAAATTATCAAATTCAACGTCATGAACATCAAAATTATCCAATTCATCTATAGATGGTAAACTCGCTATATTATCGAGGTATATGTCATCAATACCTTCGATGTTATGCGAAACATTGGGGGTATAGTTACTTCTTGATCTTAAAATCAGTAATTGCTTTTTAATTTTCAATTTTTGTAAAGTATGGTTTGAAATGACAAAAACAACATAGATGATATATGTTGATAATAATAAGATACAATTGATGAGAGTTAACTTACCCCAAAGGATCGAAATAAACACTATAACACAAACCCCAAGGTAAAAACTAACATCTCTGATAAATTGATCATTAGGAACACTGAATGGTTTAATTATGGCCATTGATCCGATGATAACAGTCGTTATGAATAATGAAGCGCCCATTAATTCAGAGATTGCCAAATCAGTCAGTCCCACGTTAATTGCTTTATAAGTACTCAAAACATCGGGGGCACCATTCCCCAAAGCCAATAACGTAAGACCGGCCAAATTATCACTCAACTTCAAAAACTTCGAGATGGTATAAAGATTAGGACATAAAAAGTCACTCGCTGTAATACCCAAACTGATGAAACAAGTAATCAATCCAATTACCAAGGGAATCATTGAAATAAAATGCAATGAATTGAAATGACAATAATATATTTGAAGATAATTGATCTTACTCACCAAATGATCACTGGAACTGCAATGTTCCTTCACAAACTGACATTGCTGGTCCTTTGGGAGAGTGTAAGTGTCAGCACAATCAACAGATTGTTCATTTTTGGAGAAAGTACCATTCAAGGTCAATTGGCTATTTATCTCAGCGGCAGCGTCACACAATTGAAATGCTAAGAAGGAAAATAACACGAATAGATTCAAACTCCAATTAAACCTCATCGTACTTCGATTGCATTGTATGGTTCCGATACCTTTTATCAACACTTAGCTGATATTCTTTTCCATTTGCTGTTGAGTCGAGTCGAGTTGAGTCTTTCTGATACTCCACGCAATATACAGGAACCCTAAACCTGAAGACTTTTACACTTTATACCAGGGATTAGTCGAAATTACAATACTTTCTACATCAGATGTACAGCTGATCATTGCATCACCTCCCATACGGGCACACGAAGGCAATCCCTTAGAAATAGACAGAGCTATTCAACAGATGAGACGATGCACCCAAGATCAACCAAATTATTCTCCAGTCCACTCTGCAAAGAATACCCACCGAAATGAATATTCCTACAACTATACTCCAATGGTCATGGGTCAGAACGCCATAGTGGGTTCAACCTCAGAGGAATGCAATAACGTTGTGAATGGCTGTGAAATTTGCGTTAAAGGAAAAAGAAGAAATAATTTTTCAGTAAAAAATTGAAGGGCATCGAGTGTATTTATACTCGAGAGCTTAGCTGCGGGTAACCCCCAGGTTGCATGGGCCAAAACACCCATACACCCATACATTAGGGTTTTTGCAATCATTAGTCTTAGAGCTTTTATGTTTATTTACGATTATTTAATATATGCAAATGTATATGTTATGAGTACAAGCTATCTATGTGACTGGAACTCAGGTGTAGTGAAGAGTTGGAGTTGTTATACTTGTCAATAGACAAGCGATTAGGGAAACGTTTATTATGCATTGATTCCATTGCATTGATAACTTTGGAGAAAACTTTTTCATAGACATCATTTGCCCAGAGAGGATCCATGTGTTCATAGGAAGAGCATTCGAATGGTATCAATCAATTTATTTTTCATTTTAAGATTTTGGTCGGTGATTAATTTTTTAGTGAGTTCGATATCAACCAATATATCAGAATTACCATAAACTAAAATGATAGGAAGATTTAAATGATGAGAGACAGGGAACGGAGCCACACAATGGGACTTTGATTTCAGGGTTGATGACAAGACTGCCAAGTTAGTCACACCGAACTTACAAGTTTCATCAAACATTTGGAATCTTTTTGAATTGATAATTTGAAACCAATGAGTTAAACATTTAACTGAAGCATTTGAGAACATATGAGGGTAGCCGATTCTTTTTTGTAGGGCACCAATGTTATTTCCAGACCAGCCAAAAAGATAAGTTAAAGAAGTATCAACGACTCGTTCATATAATCTTGAACCCATGACGTAAGACCAAAAGGAAACCGAAGGCATCAATGCTCGTTCACCAAACAAGCTATACAAGAAATTATTATCCTTAGCTGCTTGTCGAACGATTATTTTGAAAATGGGGTGTTTTAAATTATTTGGAATAACTGCTGGAGATAATGCAATAAACATGTTTAATTTTGCATTCAACTCTGGTTTTAAACTGAGACTGGCAAATAATTGAGAGCATCCTTGACTGAAACCAATATAAGTCAATGTTGAATGGGGTGGGTAAAGTGACAAAATATAATCAATTGTATCTGGTATATCATAAAGAGCAAATTCATCTAGTGAAAAATTCCAAAATTTTTTATCACAAACTGAATATTTCAAATGCTTTCTTGAATACTTATTCCCACGATTATTACCCAACCACACTTCATAACCCAAATCAACAAGTAAAAACGGTAAGCTTTTCTCCTTTTTAGTCCCCAATATGAAAAGCTCCGAATTGGTTAATAAACCGTGGTGGAAATACGCTATTTTCCCATTGGCACTAGTTATTCCACCATCTCGTTTCTCCAACTTATGAATTACTAGCAAATATTCATCCTTGGTGGCAACAACGTGTTCTCGAACGATGTATCCTTGAATAGAGGCTATTTCACTAATGTCATTGGCGTGGATAATCTTATCGTATATGGCATTATCTGAACAAGTTTTAAAATCATTATCGTCTTCAAAATTCTTAAGAAAAATCCTGATTCCGAAAAACTTATGGATCGTATGACTCACCACAAGCACCAGGATCTTGATTAGAAGGATCCATACGTTGAGTACGGTATCTATTATAGACATTGATTCCTTTATCATCTTGAACAAGTATTTGTTTTCAAAACTTTTTTCTTTGATACTCGTACAAACGAAAACGCTATGAGACCAAATTGAAGGATAACGGACCAAAGTTGAAGGAAAACGGCTTTCGCGTAACAACAACTAAGCTAAAGACTCATATACGGTTAGTAAGAGAATATCACCTCTATATATATGCTTAATTCGATACCTCTACTGATAAGATTGCAAACTGGTGAAATGGTTGCGCATTGAGATTTTCGCAATTCCAACCCAGTCGTTTCTTTTGATAAGTCACTGCAATTTCACTGAATAGCCTTTGTTAGTGAAGATTCATGGCTAGGGGTTCAATATATACAGGTAGCCTTGTTTTGAATCAGAATTTATTTAGTCTATATACAAAGTAATAAATAATGCTTAAAACCATTTGAACCATTTTTTAGGTTTCTCTGGTTCGGATTCTTTTAGTAAGGTTTCAGCGTACTGCTTATGTTGATCGAATTCTCTCAACATCTGTTCCTCTTGTTCTTGTTGAATCCTTTGTGCTTCCAAAACGTGTCTTTGGGATGGACGGTTTAATGCAAATTGACCTTCTTTGGTTCTTCTCATATCTTCGGGTATGTAATCGGTATCTCTAACGTTTTTCACAACAATCCCTGCGTCTTTGGGATGGTATAAATCGTTATATTCCTGATCACTTATCCCAATTATTCTTTCTTGTAACCTCAATCTTGCTCTGTAGAAATCACTCATGACATTTTCTTTCCCATCATTCCAACGATGGAAAAATGCAAAATAAAAAACGACTGCTCCTCCAATAAAGGTCCCGAACCATCTACTACCCGTATTTAATCTTTGGTTGGTATCCACCTTACGTAACACCTTATACTGTCCTGGGTATAACTCCGACATGGGTCTTGGGGTATAATTCAATCTTTTCATGGTTTCGTTAACCTTTTTATACTGCGTAGGGTTCTTGGGAAGCGACAGAAATCCCAGGGGCTGATTTCCTGGTATCTTAAACTCTGATGGATACCCTCCTGGAGGCCTTAAATCAGTGGGATCATATGGATTGTACGGCGCCTTTGGTGGCGTCCACCCGGCTGGATTTGCTCTTCTGAATATTTCCAGCTCCTCAGACTTATCTTTCTCAACCATTATCCTCTTGATCTTAAGATCTGCTTTAATTATTGGACTCGTTTCTTTATAAGTTGAAAATTGAAAAAAAAAAAAAAAAAAAACTGAGAAAATACACTACTGTGTGTACGGGTGCGAAGAAGCTCCAAAGGGAAGGCCCCACAAAATTTCAACGTGTTTTCAATCCAAAGACTTAAGAAGAAGACCATTTAACGAATTGATCCATTGACAGACAAGAAGAGAGCAGATTGGAAGAATGGCCGGGCTACTCAATTCGATACTCGATTTCTTTTCGCTTGAAACGTTGGATACAAGATTGTATCCGCCAACCAATCCAGTTAAAAAACAACAGGTGATAAATAAAGCCAATGCCAAATCTAAATGGAATACTTTAGAGTTTAAGATTTATATCGCTATTTTTGCGGTGACGGTTCCCTTGATGTATAAGACTGCTATGGATGCGTCGAACGAAACCAATCCGAATTATCCAAAGTTTGCTCGATTATTAAGTCAAGGATGGTTATTTGGCCGTAAAGTTGATAATTCCGATCAGCAGTATCGATTCTTCAGGGATAATTTCCCATTATTGATGGGATTGATTTTTCTTCATTATTCAATCAGACGTATAACTACCCCTTTATTACATATTAATAAAAGAACATATTTTGATTTTGGATTTGGATTAATCTTTTTATTTGCAGCTCATGGTACTAACAGTTTAAGAATCTTGATTTTTGTCTTGATTAATTATCTGATTTCAAAATTTGTGCCTAATTATAAACTTGCGTTGGGGTTGACTTGGTTTTATGGTATACTGACTTTGTTTATTAACGATAAGATGTATAACGTTCCATTTGGAATATCTTTTATTGATCATGGATTCAAAGGGATCATTGAAAGATGGGATGTTTTCTATAACTTCACTTTGCTCAGAATGATATCTTTTAATGCCGATTATATTGAG